>QLNU02015360.1:284351279-284363948 GCA_006491805.2 Dysdera silvatica
GTGTTCCTGGCTTCACAACAGACTGGATCTCCTTTGCCATCTGTTGAGGTGGCCACATACCTCTGGTCGCCGGGCATAAAGGGACTTCTCTGCTAAACATCTGTATGCAGCAGCAAGATCTTAAGAGAGCTGTCTAGCCGTTATCTCCCTATGGCGTCCTGCATTTAATGTTACGTATGGATCTTCCACGGATGTCGTAGCTCTTGGACGGACTTGGCTGGAACTTCTTTGATGGTACCCATCGTTTGGAATTGATGCCATAACCTTGATTCCACCATTTGAGACACTCGTAACCATTGAGCTACCTTTGCTTGAGATTGCCCACATTCAAGTCTACCGTGGCTCTTCATCTCTTGCTCTCCATCTCCAACTCTTGCGTGAACTAATTTTCACTGAATTCAGGCTGTCTTGTGATTTTCCTGGCAAGCAACACATTTTTATTTTTACGAAATTCACGGTTTCGGAAAATGATCTCTTTCACGTTTTCTTAAAAAACGTAGCCTTTTCACTGTTTAACGATCACTAGATGCTTACACTACGATACTTTTGTCTGTCTCATAGTATTGGGCATCTGTGTACAAATTTTCGTTGCAATGAACTAATTCGTTTCAGCGATATCACATGGGTTGTGTCTGTAACTTCAATTTTGGACACCAGTGTAGTTTCTTGTCCAGAAAAAGAAATGAGGAAGCCAACAGTTCCTTTTACAGAAATCGTAGAAAACATGTTTTTACTATAAACTCTCAGTGTAAGAGAGATAGCCACGTCCCATATGAATCCCGTTGAAAGTGATCGAAAATTATCAGCACTAATAAGAAAATTTTTGAATCTGATCACGATGAGGCAAAACTTCGAAGGTGTAAAGCCGGGAAGTGACTTTTTTCGGAACACTAAATCATATAAAACGTGATTTTCCTATAATTTGAAATTTTAAGAAAATTTCCCCCGATGCATTGGCGTGCACAGAAAGTTCATAAGGTGGGGGGTGGTTACAGGCTTACAATGGAGGTTACAGATCTACAACTCCATGTATTCAGATGTATACAGGGTGGTCCTGAACTCTACCGACAAAATAAGAGGAGTTGTTGTGAACACCAAATAAGGCATATTTGCCCATATCCCTGTGTCTACAAAGGGGCCGGTTTGGCTGTAGAGCGTAACTACTGTTTATGTCCATGTCTTTTCTACGTAGCCAATTACATGAATTAAATACAATTTTTGATACATAATTTAAGTGAATGAGCTAATAATACAGTAGAGACAAAGAAATCCGGAATTCAGTTTCCTTCTTGATCTATGTTACTATGTAGTGAAAATAAGCCTAAAACTGCCTTTTTTAACACACTAGAAAAGAGTTGGAGACTGCCAAGTATGTGCAATAGGTGAAGGACATCAAAACAAACAATTTTTGTTCAGTGATTTCTTTTTTTCCAAAAATTAGCCGTTCAGGCACTACAGTGAATTTAGTATTTGCATCCACCACATTCAAGGTTTTCACAAATGGCTACAATGCGCCATTTCAAGAATTTTTAAAATTATTTAATGTCAACAGACGTCACGCTCTCTCTGGCGATTTTTTAAAATCAGTTAAATTCGCCAGAATTGTATGTGTAGAATTCATACACTCGCACCTGAAGCGGCGAATTCTACACATACAATTCCGGTAAATTTAATTGATTATAAAGCCCGAACTTTAGCTGAATTTTAACTTATTGATTGAATTGAAACTTAAGCCTGAATTTTAGAGAACCTGACGTCCGTTGACATTAAATAATTTTAAAATTTTTGAAATGGTGCATTGTAGCCATTTGTGAAACCTTGAATGTGGTGAGCACAAACAGTAAATTCACTGTAGTGCCCGAATGGCTAATTTTTGGAAAAAAATTCACTGAACAAAAAATGTTTATTTTGATGTTCTTCACCTGTTACACATACTTGGCAGTTCCCAACTCTTTTCTAGTGTGTTAAAAAAGGCAGTTTTAGGCTTATTTTCACTAAACAGTAACACAGATCAAAATCAGAAAACGGAATTCCGGATTTCTTTGTCTCTGCTGTATTATTAGCTTATTCATTTAAATTATGTATCAAAAAATGTATTTAATTCATGTAATTGGCTACGTAGCAAAGACACGGACGTAAGCCGTAGTTACGCTCTGCAGCCAAACCTGTCCCTTTGAGGATACGGGCATATATGCCTCCCCAATAACCCCTCTTATTTTGTTGGTAGAGTTCAAGACCACCATGCATATATAAAATTTCATCGCAATGGGAGGTAGGGTAGTTATAATCCCTTCCCATTCTACAAAGGTACAGGTGGCCGCAATTCTGTTTTGAGCAAAAATTAGAAGCTATGCTGCATCTACATAAATGCTCATGAAGCATCAGAAACATGTTCAAATTCAAAAAATAAGTCAGAACATTTTTGAAGTTCAATTTGAATATAGTCCCACGCTATCTCTGTTAATCTATCTATTAATCTGAGTGCGTTAGATGCAGAATAGTTTCTAATTTTTCTGAAATGAAATTGGGGTTGCCTATGGCGCGCGTCCCTTGAAGAAATCGTAGAAAATATGTGTCTCCTGTAGACTATCATTTTTCGAAGTTGAATTTGAACGTGTTCCTGACGCTTTCCCAGTATTGATTTATATACATTATAACTTCTAGCTTCTTGACTAAAATATATAGTTGAGGTCATGTATGATCGCCCCTTTACAAATATGGTAGAAAACGTATTTCTTCTGTAGACTTCTAATTTTTTAAATTAAATTTGAACATATTCACGATGCTTTCCGAGCAAGTCCATATATGTTAGATGCAGCATAGCTTCTACTTTCTTATCTAAAAATAAAATTGAGGCCACCTGTAGTTCTCTTTACAGAAATCGTAGAAAACATGTTTCTTTTATACGCTCTCGGTTTCTCTTAAATTAAGTCTAAATATGTTTCCAGTCTTTCCCAAATTTTAGTTTATATGCATTAGATCAGTGATGTAGGCAGAAAGTTCATAAAGGGGGTTATAGGCTTAATGAGGTGGGGTTACAGAGCTACAACTCATACATTCCTATGTTAAATATACAAAATTTCATTGCGATGGGGGTTACAACCCCCAAAACCCCCCCCCGGCTACGCCTCTGCATTAGATGCAATATAGCTTTCAGTTTCCTATCCATACATAGGATTGAGATCACTTGTTATCCCCTTGGTAGAAATAACAGAAAACATATTTCTTCCATGGACTTCCATTGTAAATTGAAGTCCTGAAAAGTGTCACTTTCTGACATCGCATCTTCAAAACCTTTATAGGTTCGTAATCAGCGTTAGAAATATTCTTAATTAGTATTGATGATTTTTGATCGTTCTCGGGGAGATTTATAGAAAATGGAAATCGATCGTTTATCCTGAACTCCAAGAGCAACCACTTCACCCAAGATAGGCGGGTTCGGGTTATGGATACAAATCAAAAGTCGTCTGTACCGTAAATAAAAAAACAAACAGAAATGAAAATATCTGAAGATGCTGACGCATTAACTTTTAAGTCGGTTTGTCTTTAAAAAACGCAAAGTGGCTCGTAAACTTTTCTTAGAACTTATCCATAAACATGTAAGACAAAAGTAAGCTCGTCGACATGTCTCATAATTATGAATATCCAAATGTAATTTTCACAGTGACAAAAACAAAACTGAACTTATATGGCTCAAGTGGGCTCGCATACTACTAGCATAACTTACGGAAACAACCACGAAGCATATTCAGCAGGCAATATGGTGGAGCATATGTTATGGTGTGGGTCAAACTCCCATGGCGTTCTTGAATAGTAGACACGCGTCAGAAAAATACCAAGAAATATTCGAAACCAAATAAATAGATCGGACTAGATCTAGCATGACAATGCTACGATTCAATCACCTAACCCCACGAAACAGTGGATTAGTTTTAAAAACATCTGGGTTGTGGACTGACCCGCTATTAGTTCCTATGTGAACTCTATATTAATCTGGATATTGAATCCGATCTGAACTTGAAGTAGACATTGAAAAAGCCTGGTTTGGATATTATTCTTCCTCACCCACTGATTTTACTTTCTGTGGAAAATTGTGTGTTTATGATCATAAAAAGTAATTATATCATAAATTATTAGAAATATATTATATTGCTTTTAAGAAAGAACATTTCATATTTTTGTGCCTTAACCTTTACAACAAGCAATTTTCGCGTTTTTGATATTAGTACATGCTCAATCTTGACATCTTTATTTGTAAATCACAAATGAAATACATTGAACAGTCAAATACTAAATTCTTGGTTTTACATTTTTTTGTGTTTTAACAAAATGAAACTTTACCTTGTGCCGAAACTTTTGCTTCGCACTGTATGCCGCCAAATCCTGCTCTTTCGTTGTTCTTCAGCTGGACGCGCTCAACGGGTGAAGTGTGTATACTGTATAACACCATTTTAGTTTTTACTCTCACATATCGATTTGGCTTAGCCTGAGCTCTGTTGTGTGCGCTCGATACATAATCATAGGGGTACGCAGGAAGTTCATATTATAGGCTCAATGAGGGGTTACAGAGCTACAACTCATATATTCCTATGTTAAATATACAAAATTTCATTGCAATGGGGGGTTACAACCCCATCAACACCCCCTGCGTACGCCAGTGTACATATTAGTAGTACAAGCATGCTGCCAGACTCTCATATGCATTTACAAATGAAAATGGGAGGTAGGGAATGATACGTTCTACTTTTCGACGATTTCAGCATTTCGGCGGGGTTTGAAAGTATGACTTACCCTATGAACGTAGTTTCACCGTTTATATATTGTATATAACGCAAAATGTGTAGCATGTTTTTTTTTTTTCTTTTTCCTACCTAAAACAAAATGTGAATAAAAAAGAAGTTTATTTTTACGGCGAAAGGACAACAAAGGTCATGCTGCACCCGGACCTACAGTTTTCCTAAGAAACCAACACACAGACTACAGTGAACACTTAGTCGGTAAGAGTGTTTTGTTGGTTTTTTTTTTCATTGTTGCTGGTCAAAACAGGGTTAACGGCACGCCAAGTAAATACGTTACCACAATACCACCACAGGGCATGGGCTGACGGCATAAAAATATTGGGGGGGGGGGACAATATACCAGTAGAAGGCATTTTGTTTGAAATTGGAGGGGGACATGGAACCCTAATACCAACATTGGAGGGGACAGGTCCCCCTGTCCCCTCCGCTAACGGCACCCGTACCTCAGGGCATAAAACGTGAAGTATCAAAACTCAATTATATCCCACAACATCCTCCTGTAATTGCTAAGATTTCTCTTTGATCATTATACATAAAAAAAAGTAAAGGAAACGATAACAGATACATTTTTCGATGTTTCACTTAAGATGGTAGTCAAAGTTATTAAATTATTGCGAAATCAAATTCATTATTTAGCATTGTCAATGATGATAAAATAAAAATGTTATGCTGTAATTAATTAAATTATAATATATTTATTTTATTTTTTACTTTATTTTTTATTTTTTTAGCGATTACCCTTTCTGACTGGTCAGTGCAGCAAAAAATAGGCAGTAAAATAGCATCCCCTTGCATACAGCCACGTATTTCTTCTCTGAATAGTAACCTGTTGAACAATATTATCAAGTCCGTGATGCAAGAATTAGTCCAAACACTAATGAGACTGAATGGCCAAGCTTCTAACCCCAGAATTATTGTTTTTGCAACTGCAAATATATGCTTTCAATACCTCTGCAATAAAACGTACTCTTTAAACGATGGCAATTCTCAGTTTGTCCAAGATTATGACTTAATTTTTACGGAAATCTTTCGAAGATCACTCATAGATTTTATGCCTTGGCTTAAAATCTTTAACCAAAGTCAAATACAAAAAATCGCAGAGCTTTCCAAAGAATTTTCCAACGCAGTTTCTCCTATATTCTTGGAACACGAAAACAATTTCAATTACAAAAAAGACAAAAAATTGGTTAATATCTTTTTAAACTACCTTGCAGAACCCAAAAACAAAATGAATGCCTTGACAAGAAAATATGCAAAGATCGTTATAGAAGATCTCATTAGCGAAAATTCGGTTTTAGGAAATTTTTGGCTTTATGGCTTATACTTATTGGCAGACAATCCACAAGTTCAAAAAAACGTTAGAGCTGAAATTTTTGAATTCGCCGCAGGCGATTCTAAATTTCCTGACCTCGAAGATATGCCTAATCTGACCTATCTCCAAGGAACGATCATGGAAATATTAAGATGTAGTCCTTCTTCCGTTTCCATTTTACTTGCTAGGCAAGATACTAATATTGCAGGTAATTAAGCAGCTTTTATAATACGTAATTTTCAATTTGTTTTGCCCAAGAGAAGGCAATTAAGAATTTCGCGATTTTAAACGTATTTTGGAAGTGTATTTTACTTAAACGTTTTTAAGACGATCTCGTGTGAACACATTTTTATTCAATTTTATTTTTTAGAATTTATAGTCCCCTTTAATACGGTGCTAATAGTTCATACACACCATTTAAATATGGACCCTGCGTTCTGGAAAAACCCTAGAACTTTCGAACCCGAGAGGTAAATAGTCAACTTAGCATTATCTTAAAAAAGTAAAAAAAAAAAATGTATTACATATAATTCGATTTACAAAATTTCCATTTCCACCGGAAAAAATAACTTGCATTACTCAAGAGTGTTAGAGTTATAACTCGCATGTTCCAAAAAATTTACCATCCAGTTAGCAGTGATTTCGATATACTTTTGGCGCCAAATACGAATATAGTTCGAATTTTGTCCGAATTCAAAAGATTCTATAAACAAATAGGGGCAAATATAGGTTTACTCTAAACTAATAGAGGCTCTGAATAAGATTTCCTTCGCAGTGCCAAAAATTCAATTGCTGGAGGATGCGAGTTTTAATTCTGTCCTCTTTAACTGTATTTGGTACAGAATGAGTCTCGTTATACTTGCATCATAAACTTTTTAATGAAATCAACTGACTAAATTTAGTTGTATGCGCCCATCTTTGCATTAATTGTAAAATTAGGTAATGGTACAGTTCTTAAGCCTATGTTTCATCTCCACCATGGTTACGTTTATATTCGTTCATAGCGCCATTTATGATTATAACTACTGTCCTTGAAATTACTAGCCCTACGGAGGATTAGAGGTAACGTGTGCCGTTAACCCGGGATCGAATCCAATGGTGCCGTTTTTCTGTTCACTATAAAACAGGGTTTGGTTCCCTGTGAAACAAAGATTAGAATTTCTTCGGAAGCTGTGGGTCTCGGCACGGAATGACCCATGAGCCACAAAACACAAATGTACGTTTAAATCACTGGACTGAGTTCGTTTTCTAGTAGGCTTGATTTTGGATATTGTGGTTCGGAATAGATGTCAATCCATCAGTCCCAACCCATCCATTGTGCAGCCTTGAGATATAAAAAAAACAAAATATGCATGCAAAATAAATAACATAACAACACAAATTACAGCAGTTAAGTTTGAATTTGTGTTACTAGATTATTTATTAGTTTTGCGCAGTGTATCACTATTTGACTTACGAATGCAAAATTCGTTTAAATTGAACTAACATTTGTCAGAATGTTTCGCACTTTAAAGGCAATTTTGAACAATCTGTCGTGTTTCGGATCACAAATTAAAAGCAGGGTTAAGAAATGATACTCTAAAAAAATCACCAAATTAAAAACACGACTTGTTGTAGTCAATAACCCAATCCCAAAACTTTCACGGAGATGATTTAATATTCGTAATATGTTGAATCCCCTTTTTAAATAATGGAAAGCAATTTTTAGGCCATTGGCATTTTCAATTTGAGGAAGGTAAATTATGTAAGAAAGAAAATAATAAAAGTAAGCTGTGATAAAATCAGTTACACAGCACTAAAAGAAAATTTAACATGTTTTTAAATGTTAAGTGGACGTTTGAATTTTGATAGCTGCTTCACACGTGCTGCTTTTGTCTAAATAAATACATGGATATTAAAAGTCTTTCTTTTTTTAGATTTCTCTCAGAATCCGGAAGAGTATTGAAGCCGCCATATTTTCTACCCTTTGGGACCGGAACCGGAACGTATATGTGTGACAATTTAGTGAAATCTATTCTATTCATGGGATTTTCTACGATTCTCCAGACATTTAAGATCTCTTTGACGAAAGACACGCCAGCACCGAATCTTCACGAAATGCGCCAAATTTCAGCTCCACATAGTGAAATCCACCTGACTTTTCGTAGATTAACCAACCGCGACCTGCAATGTCCTTATACTACAATAGACATGCAGATCTAAAAACCACCTTCGTTTGCGATCAACGGTTTTTTCGTAGTTAAACTTCCATCGTAGCTGAATATTAATATAAGCGTCTAACGATAGATACGATTAGCCACCAGTTGCTGACAAGTGTTAAAACGGCGAAACAAACTTTTTAACTACCATTCTCCCTAAGGAATAATGACAGCCTCGTAATATTAAAAATAAAAGGGACTATATAGGACTATATAGTCTATACTACGAAATAGGAAAAATTACACATTGCAAGATCACATATTCTTGTAATAGTTAAAATTAGTCTGCAGAACATAATAGTGATAATGATTTGCTAATTTTTAATAATGCGTTATTGCTTCATCATTCCATAATGTTTGCTGATTGCTTATGGCAGTGGTTCCCAACCTTTTTCAAGCCGCGACCCATTTTTATAGTAGCCAAGTAATCCGCGACCCCCTTTTATAGTAATCAAAAGATCCGCGATCTCCCCTTTGTTTGCCGCTGCCACATTTGTATAATAAAAGCATTTTTAACAGAGTAAAGAAAACACATTAAATACAAAATTATATTAATTATACATATGTTACATTATGTATATTATATTAATTATATTATAATTATATTAAAGTTAACTATCATCAGCAGAATATTGCAATGTGTGTAGCCATGTTGAAATATAAAAGCCTTGGAAACATTTGGTATGAAATTCCTTATAAAAATAATTGCAATTAAAAATAGTTGCAGCGACTCTCATAAACTTATTCGTGACCCCCAGGTTGGGAACCACTGGCTTATGGCAATAATTTTCATCATTGTCGATATTTTGGTCACTTTTTCTTGGTTCATTTAAAAAAAAATTAAATCGGTATATGTCGCCAAACTATGGATATTGTTCATGCGTTAATTGCAAAAAGGAAATGTATTTTATAATTTCAATTACAGCTACCATTTTGTTGCAAAATTTAATGGGCAATACAAAAAAAATTGCAATTTGTTTTCATACACAAGTGTTCAAACTTGAACCTCTTTTAAAAGCTCCCAATTAGCTAGAAAAGCGGGTGATGCTGAGAATATGAACGTTGTGTAATACAAACTCTGATTACAAATCACCCTACGCTTCACCGACTACTACAAGTCGCAAGAGATCATAGTGATCTACACTGTGAAGAACTCTAGTGGGGAAATGTTTCCAATTCCTGAAATTGGTAAGACATCGCGTCATTGATTCTCCAGTTCTGAATCAACACATCAATGGTAGTGTCTGGATTGGTAATTATCAATTGCAGTTCTGTCTTGCATGGTTTTACAGATCATGATACTTTTTTACCAAAACTTACGCTATGGAATAATCTTTAAATATCGAGTATTTAATCTTGCCCTTCTATTCCTCTGACTACAGGGCTTGTGTGACTAATGTCACTTAAAAATACATTTTTATTGACTATTTGTTATCTAAACATAGGGCTCGATATCTCCGGTCACTCCGTCACCATTGATAACAGCATTTTTACAGATGGCGAGTAGGAAATATGTCATGTTTTCCTACTTGGTTCCTACCAAAGTTTCCTATTTGAGGCGGGCGAGTACCTCTTTTGTCTGGAGGGTACGGTTTGCTGCGATTTGTCGAGCCTTATCTATCTATATGTGTGTATATATATATGTATACCTCATATTATAAAAATAATCTATTTGCCAAGAAAGACAAACGGATATATTTTATTACGCCATGTAACCCGCGCAAATTGCAGCTGGACTTCCCAAGTGTAAATATATATAAATTGGAAAATCACATACAAACATGAGAAGAAAGAAGAGCACGAGACCGCCGAAACCTGAACTTAAAACCTTCCCATTACTTGTAGGATGCTCTACCAACTGCGTTGAGGTCTACGCTCAGCTTCTCTCTCTCTCTCTCATTAAAGTTAATATAGACACGAGAGGAAAGAGAACGAAGTGCTTTTTCCTTTCTCTCATGTTTATTATGTGATTTTTCTAATTTATATATATTTACGCTTGTGATTTCCAGCTACAGTTTGCGCTGGTTCCATGATGTAATAAAATATATGTGTTTGTCTCCTCTTCCGCAAATAGATTACTGGTATCATATGGTATATATATATTACACTTGTAATTTTCTGTTACAGTGCACGGTATCTAAGTCGTAATATATTTCCTTTCTGTATGTTTATATAAAACTTAATGAGAAAAGTTATGTGTGTAGACCGTAGCTCAGTTGGTAGAGCATCCTACATGTAATGGGAAAGTCCCGAATTAAGATCTCTGCGGTCTGGTGCTCTTTTCTTTTCTCTCATGTTTGTATGTGATTTTGTAATTAAACTATATTTTTCATATATATATATAATTAAAATACGCAGTACATTTTGGAATGTGCATTTTTGACGCACCTAATAAATGGTTTTTGTTGGAAATATTTTTATCATAATAAAAAATTCAATATATGTCCACCATTCGTTATAAGATCAGTACACTAAACTAAATCAGTGAAGTAACAAAAGATTATTGATCTAATTAAAAACCTGATTACAAACAAATAAAGAGTTAAAATTTAATCTACAATTCCCGCCAATCCTCTGTTCAAAAAATAAGAAGATGGAGTTTTGTCTATTGGGCAAAATCAAATTTAAAAAAGTGCATAACGTGTGTAAAATTTTATTATTAATCAAACAGGAGAAAACTGGATGTGAAAAAAAAAAAATAAAGCAGTTAGAATCGACGACCCTGGAAATCGCGGGGTGAGCAGTCGGAGGGTTAACTGTTTTCCAACATTTTTGGGACATGCTTATCTATAGCTGGCAAAAATCATACTTTTCATCTGCATTTATTTTTAAATTGACTACATTCCTTTCCTGTTCATGCGTACCTATTCTAACATATAATATGTGCTTTTCCAATTAATACTAAAATAGGTGTGGGCCTTCTCTGGGTGGATACATTTTTCCCATCATCTGAAAAATTCAATTTTAAATATAGGCCCAGTCCTAATTGATTCAGGTAATAGAAGTCCACATTCATTTTCCAAAAGCCGTATAAACTATCTACTTTTACTAATAAAAATAAATCACATCTTCAAAGTGTTATACGGGGTGTCGTCAAATACTGTTTCAAACTTTCCTGCTTTTCCAGACCAAATCTTAATCGATTTCTAGTCGCTAATTACAGTAAACAACACACAATGCACTAAATTTTGTGCAATAAGGTAAGTTTCAAGGCCATAAAATCGATTAACGCAAACCCCAAAGCCATTTATAACTCAATTAAAGTAAATTTACAAATTCAAAAGCTGTATTAAAAAGTGTATTTCTTTACACTAAAAGCTTTCACTAATTAAATATTTACAACATTTCCATTCCACCCTTTTTGAGTTCATTATAAAAGTTTAACTATATAATCGCAAAGCTGATGCTTCATCTTCTATTTCATTTAAAATGTGTATGACTATATATAAGGCAAAGGAGATTGGTATGATCAAAACCCCTTACAGATTAAATAGTTTGGCTAAAAAACACTTCTCTTTTCAAGTTTTAGTTATGTATTTGGCAAACATTTTCTCCGAAGAAATATACGGGCTTAATAATTTTATATAAATTATATTAGTTTTGATGCAAAAGGGTAATTTCTGGAAGAAGTTTAGTTAAAAGTATAAGTTTTTCAAAATTTTCAGTATGCAATGTGGTATGAAAAGCACAGTTCAGGAAAATTATTTTAATAAGTTATTTATTATAACAATGAATTTTAAATTTCCCTAACTTGGGCCTTTGTATTTCAAATTTCCCTGACTTTTCCAGTTAGAAAAAACTTTTCCAGGTTTTCCAGATATGTAGGCACCCTGGTTATATTCTTTTATCACTGATATATTCAATTCATAAATTTACAAATGACTGATTGTTAAAAGGAACCTGTAACAACTACTAAAATTCGCCACTGGTACAACACATAAAAGAGTCCGCCTATACAGTGAATGCCATAAATATTCGTACATCTGCAGTGTGTTCGATTTAAGAAACTACTGTATAATAACTATTAGCTGGAGAGATATGGGACAAATGTCACCACAATTAATATAAATTTTTGTATTTCATACAAGAAAGTAAAAAAATATATATACACACCGCAAATAACAACAAAAAAGGAACAAACTTACACATAGCTCATGTGTCAAAAATATTCGTACACTAATTGTTTTTTGGTCAGCAGATTCATTAATAAAATGATTCATTCTTAATATTTCGTTGTTTCCTTTAGCTTTAACCACAGCTTTCATGAGTTTTGGCATCGAATCCATTAAGTTTTGGTGACATCCGTTGAAGTGGATGCCCATTCCTCGAGAAGCGTGGTTTTCAAATCATTTTTATTTGA
>QLNU02015360.1:284378810-284394585 GCA_006491805.2 Dysdera silvatica
ATTAAATGCCCATTGTTCCACTAGTTATGCCCACAGACTTCTGACTTGAGATAGCTTCTGAGTAGACTTTACTGTGTGTAATTGTATTATTAGCGATTATAAATATTATTATTGGCGATTCCAAGATTATGTTGAGACACTGATCATCATTCAGATGACCCATGGTGCAGTCTTATCGAGCGTAAAATGTGTATACAGACAAAACAAATCAAGCATATAAGAAAACTTTGAGATACAAAGAAAATGCATTTTAGGGATCTTGCATGGGAAATCGAATCTCGGCATTTAGTTATTGCCAATAATTTAAAATACTTCGTTAGAAAATGGTGAATTTTACATGTGTTGCAAAATGATGTTAAATTTTTTATTGTAGGTTCATCGACGAGCACGGGGACTGCTTCGGTTTGCTGCTAAATTGAAGTCGGGAGAGATGCCAATGCATTCTTTTGTACTCACGACTTATATGATTCCTATTGTGTCTTCGTTCTTTTTCGATACTGCTTATCGAAAACATGTGCATGTGATTGATGCTGCTATAGAGACTTTTGAAGTGATCGTTGGACAGTTACCATGGTCAAATTATGAGTCTGTTCTAAGATACTACCTGAACCTACTATCGAAGAATATGGAGCATCACAAAACTATCGTGAAGTAGGTTATTTGTCCTGTTATTTACTTAATCTGAAGTTTATGTACGTGAATGTGTTTTACATGAACACACACACAAAAGAATGAGACAATCATCCTTGGTGAGGCATGTGGTTTTGAAATGTAAAAATTCAAAAATTACAGTTGAATCCAGTTACAATGAAGGAAAATGAAACCTTTGTTTGGTAACATTAAAAATATACAGGGTGAAGACTTTTTATAGTAAACAACAATATATATATATCATAAATTTTCTCCTCGATTTGAGTAGGGTAAGTTTAAAAACAGCTCCCCCTTCCCCTATTTTTATGTAGATTTTGTTTTAAGGCTTTAAGATGATATAAGAGTTTTTATACAATAATGTAAAAATACATAAAATTATGATATTTGAATATGTAATATGTACATTTAAGTACAGTATATAATATATTTAATGTGTACTCAGGTATACATATTAAATGATGATATTCATTTCCGTTGTTCCGTCAGTTTTTCTTTTTCTTGTTTTAATAGTGACATGAATTTAATAAGTAAAAGTATCATTTCCTACATACTCGCTGTAAACGGGTTTGACTGTACTGTGTTGCGATGAATGCTATCTTCTTTCTCTATATTTGCAGGTTTGAATATAAAACGATTGCTTGTTTGTTTCATTGCAAATAGCTAATTGATTGAATTTTTATGGTGTAAGCACATGAAAAGTCATGCTACTTAAAAAATGGTTAATAGAGGTGAGAAAAATTATTCAACCTGTCGATTAACCGCTTAACAGTTTTACCCGAATACCGTTCATGTGCATCGAAATGAGACTTCCCTGATTTGCTCGGGCAGCTTAGTTTTGAACACCAGTCTACTGATTTTCCCATATTTTTAACTTGTTTATCTTGCAGTGTTTCTAACAGATGGCTCTGATAGTCCAGTACAGATTGAATTACAAAACAAGTGTAAGCCGGGCTCTGGGTCACATGCTACTGCTTCGTCATTTATGCGGGGGAAAATAGTGAATTGGTTTGGATTTGTTCGGGGTATCGTGAATACTATTTCTTTTCAGTTTTGTGCTAAAATAAAAGAAGAACGAGTGACAGTGAGTGGCTTATAACAGAATATAATTCTGATATTAGATCAGATAGTGAATCAGAAATTTCTTTAAGTGATTCCGGCAGTTGTGGAAGTTTGTAATCGGAGTTCCATAGTGATGAGGAAACGGAAAGTTTGAATGATCTAACTCAGGTTCGGACATTTTGTGAAACTGATATTAGTAATCCTCTTCCCCCACCGTTGCGATTTCCTTCCACAGCGAATCCTGCTGTTCATTGGGTATTGATGTAAGTAATGGAACTCTACAGTTTCTTGATATTTTCTTCGATGACTACCTCCTTGAAATGATAATATCTGAAACTAATAAATATGCAGATCAAAGCATTCGAAACAGTAACCTGCCAAGAAATAGTAGAATGAAAAAATGGGAACCAATGTCAAAAAACGAAATTCAAGTGTTTCTTGCTTTGAATATTTTACAAGGAATTGTGAAAAAGCCCGATATTGAACAATATTGGAGTAAGAGATATTCAACATCAATGCGCTTTTCTCCAAAAATTGTTTTATCGTCGTTTTCACCTAATTTATCGACATTTACATTTTTGATGATACTGAATTTGATGCCAAAGCACACGAGTGTCCAAAATTACAAAAACTCTGGCCTGTAATCAAACATTTGAACACTCGTTATCGAGAAATTATCACACCTAAAAGAGATGTAACGATCAATGAGAGCTTGATGCTGTTCAAATGGTGATTACACTACAAACAGTATATACCAATGAAGCAATCATGATGCGGTACAAAAAATATTATGCTATGCGAATCAAAATCTGGTTATGTATATAAACTTAATATATACACTGGAAAAGACACTTTTTGATGATAATTACGAATATCTGTGCAAGTCTTCTCAAGTGGTAATGACTCTTATGCAGCCACTATTGAATGAAGGATACTGTCTAACGTCAGACAATTATTATACATCTCCAGAACTGGCAGACATGCTTCTCAACAAGCAAACAGATATATATGGAGCACTGAAACTTAACAGAAAAAAACGTTCCAAAGCAATTGCAGTAAAAAAAAAAAATTGAGATCTGTGCTTACCAAAGGGGAAAGGTATGCATCGTCAAATGGATGGATTAAGAAGGTTGTAACTCTGTTATCTAATACACACCATCCTGAATACAATACTACTACATGTTGATGGAATGGATCAACACCTCACCAATCATTCCATCATAAAGAAGAGAGGAAAGAAATATTACAAAAAAAAAATATTCTTTCACCTTTATGATATATCACTGTGGAATGCTTTTGTTTTGTACCAGAAGCTTGGAGGAAAATACTCTCATTTGAATTTTAGACTTGACTTAAGTGGTCGGCTGATCAAAAGGCATGGAACAGTGAACGAGAAAAAAGGACGACCAGGAATTTTGCCCAATCCCTTACAACTGACCAAAAGATACTTTTTAGGAGTAATTTCTCCCACCGACAAGAAACTGAAACAAATAAGGCAGTGTTTTGTGTGTTGCTCAAAAAGGAATGTCAGTGGAAAATGGGTGAGAAAAGAACCCAGATATTTTTGTCCCGATTGTGATGTAGGACTATGCTTATCTCCATGTTTTAAAACTTATCGTACAAAAGCTGAGTTTTGAAATGAAATAAAAATATAAGTATTAAAAAAAAAATGCATGTCTTTTTTTTATTTCCATCAGTGTAAAGTTTTCTTTTCAGTTCAGTTAGTTCTTTGGAAAAAAGCAAACTAAGAAAAAATACCGTTTTTTCACCGTTATTAAAAATTATCATAAATTGATAAATTCAATTCTTGTAACAGTTTTGACTGGTCATTTGATTTTACATAATTGATTTGAATGCAAAATTGTTTATCGAACATGTGCTTATTTTTGGACACAATATGGCATAAAAAAGAAACTGTTAAGTGGTTAAGGCCACCTCTAATGGGAAAACATGTAAAGAATTAAAAGTGCAGCATATATGCAAATCATATGTAACAGTGGCATCCTCTGGAAGTAGAATAAGAAGAAATTACACTAAATACCAATATAAAGCACTGGAATTTTGTTTGATCAAGTGTCCCCCATCAAAGAACACGATGCCTAAATGATCAGATCTCACACTATGATCAAGGAAGATTTTTGAGATTACAGAATGGGGTAATTCACTGAAACATGGGTATTAGTGTTGGACTGAATGTGACTATAATGAAAAGAATATGGCGTCAGTGGGTAAAAAAGGAACAAGCACACTAATGTTGAGAGATCACAATGGCTCTATCAAACATACAAATAAATGAAACAGACATTTCGAGCACATAGTTCCAAGTAATTATACAGTCATATGAAACATCATAGCTCAACATTTAGGTGTTTTGCACCTCAACCTGTGTCCACACATATGTTTTGACGTCTTCCGCAGCCTCAGAGTATTTTTGCTAGGAGCCCATTGATTTGGCTATCATTCTCTTCAGTGCATACGAATGTATGATTGTTAAAAAGAACTCATACTTGCATTGTTAAAAAAGTAACATTTATAATTTTCATAATTAAGACAAAAATTACATGACACTCTCAGTAGTCACAGTAAATAGGCAGGTTTTCATGAAGATACTTAAAATCTTATTAAGGGAAAAAAAAATAGAAAAAACTATTATTAAAACAGCAAATTTGATTTGGATCCCTTAGCAATCACATATCCATAGGTAAAGCATTTGTTTGTAAATTAAATATACAGTTAAATCCACCTTATAAAAGATAAACATTCAAACATTCGAAGTTTCAAAGAATATTTTATTTCTTTAAGGTTCTTTACAATTATTGCTTAGAAAATCTGAACTCTGATAGTTAAATTTTCAGCATGGGAATTTTTGAAATTGACAATATTTTAATACAAAATATAAGGAAATCCACATTTAAAGTAATTTGTTTAGTATATGTATTACATTTATAAACAAAATATTCACAAATCGCACAATCCCTGCTCCACATCCAGCTGCTTAGCTATGCAAAAGACTGACTACTACAACATTAACCTATAAAATACACTAAGTATGCATATGAGTCGCAAAAAAAGATACTATCAATCCGAGTTTTATAAAATTAGTAATTATTTTTTATATA
The DNA here is from genome assembly GCA_006491805.2 of Dysdera silvatica. NCBI lineage: Eukaryota > Metazoa > Arthropoda > Arachnida > Araneae > Dysderidae > Dysdera > Dysdera silvatica. The sequence goes on from QLNU02015360.1 coordinate 284,383,640, forward strand.
ATTGACATTTAGGTTTAAATTCCATGAAATCAGAAAAAAAACTTAGAATATAAATTACTTCAGAAAACACATTAAAATACAGGGTTCTCACTCACATAGGAGAAAAAAAATTTCTCAGCCTTTTCATTGTTTTTCTAACAAAATTCCATGACCAATTTCAAGCAAACTTTTAATTGAACTTTCGGGAATAACAGCATCATATTCTCCAGGTTGCATGAGAACCCTGCAATAGTACCTTTAGAATATAAATTTACATACAATTACCATATTTTTTTTATGTGCTGTTTGTTGGTTTCACGAACTTTATATTTATCATTGGAGAGTAGAGTTAATTTAACATAACTATTTAACATGACTATGAAGGTAAAACATGGTCAGCATGACACGCTGCTGCAGTATGACAGGTGAGGCGATCTTTTACTCTTCAGTAACTATAATAAAAACAGAGAAAGACAAATTTTTAAAATAATTATTCTTAAATAAGTAACTTACTAATTGATCTAGTTGCATATTAAGTTCTTTTACATAAAATATATTTCTAAACTGTGTAATTCTAATGCGTTGAACACATACTATAACACGTACTATACACGTTGAATACATAACTATAACATGTGTGTGATCCTAGATATACAGATTTCCAAATTTATAATCTACTGTGAAGTCTTTTTATTAATTACACAGAACTAATAACAGAAGTTAGGAATATTTAAGTAAAAGTGCAACTGATTAAAATATGAAGTTAAAGAGCAAGACAATACGGGTTTAACTAAAAAAAAAATAAGTTGTGAAGAAGAAAATTTAACACAACTTCAAATGTAAGGAGTTCGCAAAACAAACAGTAATCTGGGAAACCACAATGGCAGCAATATAAATAAAATGGCTACATATAAAAAATGTGATTGCTAGTTATGTCTCAGTTTTATACCTTAGTTCATCCAGAATCATTTATGAAGCCAGGTCAACCAATAACACTGAACAACAATGAATCAGTGTGACGAAAAATAAGTATAGGATACCTTTTACCAAGTAGCAACAACTTTGCCAGAGCAGAAAATCATGAAGATCAGTTTAAGAGCAACCTGGTTCTGGTGTATAAATTTGACTGGAGAATATCATTAAAGATGTACTTCCTGGATTTCCACCTCAATTTCTTCCCACATAACTGCAGATTGGTCAGTGATGAATGTAGTCAATGCTTCCATCAGTATGTATCTGTGTGATGGAGCAATATTACCAAAGTTGGTTGGTTGTATTTTTATGGTGCAAGGACAGCAAGGGTCATTCTGCACCAAACAAGGTGAGAACACATGCGGTTATGATACCAAGGAAAGTCATTTACCTCAACGCTTATTGTACTGTTGGGCGATCTGCGGAGATGCCCTTGAATTAGAATACGACTGAAACGCAAAAGGTGGAGTCAACATTGATAATACAAGACATGCTATACATATATTAATATACGTATATATACATATATCTGTACAATACGGGGAAATACTTGCCCATTTCAAAAAGAAATGTAGCAAATTTAATTTTTTTTATGTTAAATTTGTGTTAAGTACTTCAAGTTCATAAGGAATTTGCTACTTTTACCTCACAAGCATGAATTTCATTAAAATTTGTTGTTCAGCGCAATGATAACAAAAATCATAATAATATACATAAAATAATTTAAAAAAAAAAAAAAATACATATATTAAAAACAGAAATTCAAACAATGTAAAACAGTCTATTAAAAGCCAATATCAGTTAAAAACAACTTTGTGATTAAGAATATTATGTGTGAAATGTCTCTCAGGCTAAAATCATTTAATCCAAATCAACCAGTTTGTAAGAAATTGATGGTTCATTTTAGTAGAAAAAACAGTAAGTACACAATACAAGCAAATAGGGATCCCAGCCAACTTTTCACAAGAAACTAGGAAAAAAAGGGACCACTTTTTATAATTAAAAAATGGACTATTTTCTTCCCTTTTTTTTAAAGGGACCAATAAGAACCTAATACAGTGATTTGTACAACACTTTTTTTACATAATTATCACTCAAAAATTGATGTTCCTCATTATCCTTTTTTCAGGAACCTTTAAATTTTGCCCTTTTTCATAGTGAGCAACTATAAAAAAATATATTTTATAGTACATCTTCCCCACCCCTGAAAAAAAAAGAGAGCTATTGAGCAAGAATTGAAAAATAAAGTAAACAGCGTTGATTTTACTCGAAACAGAACTCAAATATTTATTATTCGCAATAAAGGTAAAATGCAATTCATTAAATTGCAATATATATAAAAGATTATAGAACAATTTTATTAACTGATACAATGGTCTTGCTAAAAAGAGATGGTATCAATGAAGAATTACTGATTCTGAGGTTGAAAAGGGCATTGCAACAATCTAATGGATACGAAAGTTGATCTCGATATTCTAACCTTTTCAAAAAATAAACAAACAAAAAGTGAGTTTTAAAAATAGTGAACAAAATGAAGAAACTCTCATAATAATTTTCAATTCAGTGGTTTTGAAAACAACTATTCCAACAAACGCAGTGAAGGACGAATAAAAAAGTTACAGTTACACTCACACAAGATCAAGTTTTTGAAAAATATAAAATTTTACATTTTATGAAATATTAGATACTATTTCTTTACAAATTACTACACGTTTTCAAGATATGGAAAAGCTTCATTTTATTACATTAATGGATACTTCAAAATCTGTAGTGCATTTCAATAATGCTACAGAAGCATTAAATAATTTTAAAATGTGCTACCCTGATATATTCGGTGATCTCTAAAGTTTAAAAAATGAGCTGCAACATATTTATGAAAATGAGCAGTACAGAGACATCACAAAAGTTCATGGAAATTTTAACTGGAAACAGGTGCATTTTCAGACAAGCAACTATTTTATCTACTGGCGTTTCCGTAGAACAAAGTTTTTCTTATACAATATTTTTTTTTTTCCACCCACGTATTGATTATAGCTCAAACTAGAGCTTATCGGTTTTGGAGAAAAAGAGACGCTTTCCCCATCCTGGATTCGAACCAGGGTCCCTCCGTTTAGCCCGGAGTGTCTTGGACCGCTAGACGAATGAGGACAGGTAATAACGCTCTCTTTCTCCGTATGTAAAGATGTTAAGGTATTATTACGCATACGGAGAAAGAGAGCGTTATTACCTGTCCTCATTCGTCTAGCGGTCCAAGACACTCCGGGCTAAACGGAGGGACCCTGGTTCGAATCCAGGATGGGGAAAGCGTCTCTTTTTCTCCAAAATTACACAAGCTCTAGTTTGAGCTGTAATTAATACGTGGGTGGCAAAAATTATAGTATAATAAATTCCCCCACGAAAACTCACAAAATTCTCGCCCCGGAGGCTTTCTTGTGTTGACCATATTTGGCAATTGTGTTATCCCTGCGGAGGGTAATAATACCTTAACACAAAGTTTTTCTTGTTTAACCTTTAGCACATGGGTAAGATAGGGTATATTCCAGTAGACTTACCTTCCAAAAAACAGGGCTAGGTAAGCTCTATCCCAGTACCCCTCACCCAACACTTTCATGTCCTTTCCAAATCAATGGTCAATTTAGTAGTACAAATGGCTTGATCACGAGTAGCAACGAAAAGGGTTACGAGATAAAGGCCTATTGTACAAATAGAAGCCTTCTCCTAGATTCCTCTTCTTCATCGCTTTGTACGAAAAGTAACTGTCTGCTATTAGGTTATCAGTAAGTTTATTATCTTTCGCTAACATACAATAGTGATTCACTAAAGTCAATTAGGATGATTACTGAAGTTAGTTTGCATTCTTTAATTGTACACCTCCCTCCTGACCCTATGAAGCACCACTACACCTAGAGTTGTAAAAAAAAAAAAACACGGGGATTTGGGCAAATTGGAAACTTTGAATATAGAAATGAAAATAGCTAGAATAAAGGAGGTAGTCCCGTCCGCGCCTTTCTTCCTATTGGTCGATTCGACACAATCGACCAATCGGAAGAAAGATGAGGACGGGACTACCTTTTTTATTCTATCTATCTTGGTTTCTTCCCATCAAAGTTTCCAATATGTCCAAAATTCCCGTTTTTTTACAACTCGAGCTACACCTCCTTCCTAACACCATAGAGCGCCCCTATACCTCCCTTCTGACCCCATGTAGTGATGTTTTCAGGTGTAAATAGAGTTAACTTGTAGGGGGGGGGAGGGAAGAAATGATGCTTCCCTATACAGTAGTGACAAAATTCTGTTTTCCAGCCCTGCAACTAAAGGTTAAGTAGAATCAAAACATGTCTACATAATACAATAATAGAACACAGGCTCACAAACTTTTCAAAAACTTCAATTCTAATTAATAAATGTTCCAGCATTTTTTTATATTATCATCAACAAGTTTGCGAATTTCAAAAACAAAAGAATTTATTTAATATTCACAAAATGAAAAAAGATTGGGTAAGTAAGCACTTATAAGAAAGCCTAGGATAAGTGTTGCTTGCACTTTGACTTGAAATTCATATGAATTAAAGATTATTAGATAAAGGTATCTAAGTAAATAATCCACAATCAGTTTTTTGAAAAAATTAAATCCCGATTCATTTATTTTCAAAATTTTGACACTTGGAACCAAACATTAACTAAGTAGCTGAGCATGTGCAGTCAATGGCTATATAAGAATATAGCCTACAGTCAATCAGAAGCGGCTCATGAAGGCTGCCAAGGTAAAAATTTGAATCAATGATTGCACATAAAAGCGAATGGTTTTGTTTTCTTTAAACTGATTTTAATTAATTTAAAGCTGTTTAAAACAATCTTACCTTCTTTTTTGGCTTAACCACAACCTTGGCGGCCGCCACGAGCCATTTCTGCAGTCAGCATAACAACACGATTGAGAATCAGTTATCACAGATATTGAATTTACTTGTGGCATACGCATGTTCAACAATGAAAAATATTGTTAATATTTTAAAATCTGTGCTGGATTTGGTCATTTAAAATGAGGTGATTCCTATCGTAATTATGATTGATAATTTAATAAAGTAACAAAATTTTTCCACAAATTGCGAATTTTATTTTGAACAATGTTGTACAAATACAAACTTTGGATTTCGAAAACGATATCAATATTCACATTGAAAGTGATGATAATAGTGGCTTTGATGATGAAAATACATATTGTGCTTCGAACTCTATAAATTCAAATAATACACTAAACAGAGATTTTTTGAATGATTATGAATACTCTGAAAGACATCCATTTTGCAGAGAATTTAGTTTTGAACAAATGAAAAAAATAACGTCTTTCTATGACTCCCAGAAAAAGAACAAATTCAAACAAATAAAATTAAAATTTACATATATTAAGCACTCAATGTACATCTGTAAGTTCAAAAAGTACATTGCAAATAAAGGAACAAGAATACAAAAACTGAAAATAATTAAGAACTATATTCTTTCAAAATTTACTCATGTAAGAAATAATTATTCACCAGTTCATGATATGGATTTTAAGAGATAGGCTGGAACAAAAGCAGACATTGAAGGTCTTATTAAATTTATAGCTTCACAGTGGTTTTTACATAAATTCAAGCGAAAGTATAACATTTATGGGTAAAAAATCGTAAAGGTACCAACCAAAGTTCATGGAAAAATTAGAAAATAGTGCAATTACGTTTGTTTTCAGGGGTGAAAGTGGACAGCAAAAAAAAAAGCTGAACTTCATGGGAAAACTGGCACGCAAGAGGAAGGGTAGGTAAACAACTTAATTTTCACTTCATGAACATATGTCACCCCACCTAAATAGTTTTAATATATATAACATATAAAATATATACATAAAAAATAACTCACCTTAGTAGAGATAATGATTTCTTTAATTAATAAATGCAAAATGAATGATTTCATGCAATGTGGTGTGAATTTTAGAAAATTTTAAAGTCAATTCCGTTCTTCAGTCATTTCCATTGATAAATAATAAGTTTGATGGTGGATATAATGTTCATTCTCAATCCAACAAAAAAATTATTAATGAGTAAATATAAATATTTTAAAAAACTTTACATGTTTGTTGATAAATAATAAAGTTTAAACTAATGTAATTTCCTTTTCTTAAGCTGTTTCTAACCATTTCTTCTAACCTTCTTTTATGAATTAGCCTGCTAGAGTTTTTTTTCTCTCGAACCAAAGCATTTGATTTTAATTTCTTGCATAAGTTTTTAGAGATATTTAACTCCTTTCGTTTTCTTTCCATTTCTGTATCTTCTAATTCTTTCTTATATTCTGAATATGCTGATTTCATATTCTGGCATAAATTTCTATCTATAGGTTCCTGTAAATAATCTCTCTTTTTTTTTTTTATTCTTTTTTTTTTTAAATTTTAAGGCTGACTTATTTTGACTCAGTAGCTTATATTTTACAGTCTGAACAGATGAAAATGTTTCAATTTTCATGGTGTTGGATTCTTTATCAAGTATGCCCCCCCATCACACTAAAAGAACTTTCAACTTGAAGGCCATGAAAACAACTCAATAATGCCTTCACCATTTTTGAAAGGACATTGAATTTGTTCAACTTAAAAAGTGCAGCCCACCAAACACCAATACGCAAGACGTTTCCAGATCCATCTTGATGCGATGATAGAGATTTGTCAACCTGATGTAAATGAACATCAAGAGAATATTGTGCTCCATCTTCCTCTAATAATACATTTTTTACTAACCTGGGCAATTTTTTTAGCCTATCTAACGTAACAGAATGTCCTCGAGCTACTGGATCAATTGCTGAAAAGCATTTAAGAAGGGGGTTATCCAAAGGCAATTTTTTATGCAAGTACTGAACACATTGGATATAAGTCTGACCAGCTTGCTCTAAAAAGGCCACTACTGTAGCATCCTTCCAACTTTTTGTTACGATACACTCAGTAGATGACCCCAAAAACATCTTACTTTTCCTCAGTCTATTTTTCTCTGAAGAAACATCCAAAGCAATCAACTGTCTCACTGATTTATCCTTTATAAGTTCTTGTTTCAAAAAACAGAGAAAAAGGAGCAGGGGGAGGGGAAGCTAATAGGGGGGGTGGAGGCTGGGAGTGGAAAGGGAACAGGAGAAAGGGATTAGAGGGTTAGGGGGGAGTAGGAAGAGACCGCCAAGAAAACAGGGGTTGGGAGGTAGAGAGGGGAAGGAGAAGGAACATGAGGAAGAGATTAGAAGGATAGGGATGAAGGAGAGAGAGGTTAGAGGGGTAGGAGTGAAGAAGAAAGAGGTTAGAAGGGGAGAGGGTAGGGATGGAGCCTGTAATGTGACGTAAGCAACATGGCGGCAAGGCAGGACAAAGTTGCCATGCGGGCTGGAAACACTTCCCACTAAAAACGAAATGGGGCGGTATCTGTACTAGTGCCAAAACATTAAATATGCAATTCTAATTAAGCATGGAATATTTTTAAATGAACATAAATGCACTGCGAAGGAAAGAACATCACACAACTAAAGTCATCTATCCTTCACCATAAGCATCGATTAATCAGCAAATGAATGCTAAACAAATGAAAATAAAAAATGTGGAACAAAAACAGCATGAGCAGACGAAAAAGCACAAACTATGTGTAAGCTGGCAAACACCCAAGAAAGATAAGACACTATTCGTTTGTTTACGTTAGCTTTGCACTAACATAAACTCTTATCTCTATGACGTGAACAGAACAGCTACTGAAGAACAGCGGGAGAAGACATTGTAAACGTCATTTTCTGGCCATTGCTAGCATCTAAAGCCATTACGATTTTGTGAAGAGTTGCAGGTTGGAGACTTTTGGGCTACTTTTAGCGATAACCTGGTTTAATGATTTTCTCGCAAACATTTTTTTGAAAAGTTGCGGGAAATTCTTGAGTGCAGGTTCTTGGTCTACTTTCTGAAAAAATCAATGTCTTTTTGTCTCTACGATGTCAGTGACGTCATCCAGTCTCTACTAACACTGCAAGCTCAATAGGTTTTCTCAAAATCCCTATTCCCAAACTCACCTTTTTTACTTTTTCTATCTGCCTATTCCAATTCAAGTCCTTTGCCAATACCATCCCCAAAGAAATCAATTTCCTTAACGATTTCAATTTCTTTCGCATTTAAATAATTTTTTTCTGAATCTTCTATTTATCAATTTTCTTATTTTTTGTACTAAAAATTAATATTTTTGTTTTAGATTCATTTATTTTCCTTTTATTTTAAACCAAAGTTCAAATTTTTTAATTACTTCATAACCAGTTCTAGTTAACTCTCATTTGTTTTTACCCTGAATAAACACACTTGTATCATCTGAATATAATGTTAAATGACCATTGTTAGATATTTGCACTATATCATTTATATACAATAAAAACAGGAGGGGACCAAGAATGAACCCCTGGGGAACAACATATTTATTTTTAAGTGAAACATATATTATATAATTAATATGTACTATTTGCTGCCTTTCTTGAAGATAGGCATTTAGAATATTGTTAATTTTGCCTCTCATACCATAATGTGATAATGTGTCTAATAATATGTTCATATTAATTACGTTAAATGCCTTGCTTAAATCGAAAAAAATCCCCATACTAATAAAGCCATTTTCCAGAGATTTTTGTATTTCTGTTATTATATTTATCAAGGCAGTTTATGTGGATCTGCCTTTCAAGAAACCGTGTTGGCTTCTATCCAAAATTCTAAATCTATTTGTGAAATCAATCTGTTATTTAATGAACGCTCAAATATTTTAGCAAATACTGATAAAATTGGAATGGGTCTGTAATTTGCTTTAACATTCTTGTCACCTTTTTTATAAATCGGAACAATTTTTGTAATTTTCATTCCATCTGGTATCTTTTCCTGTTCAATAATGTCATTATAAATTATCAATAATGGTTTTAGAAAAATGTTTGCATTTTATTTGACTAGTTTTGGTTTTATTTCATCTACACCTGCTCCCTTATTTATGTTTAAAGCTTGTAAAATTTTCAATAATTCTGATTCATTTATTTCTCTGACATACATGGTCTGGTTATTTTCTCTTTTTAAATAATGTCTGTAATCAAGTTCGTTAGTTTTATTTTTATCTAATTTAGTATCTATTTCAGTATCAAAAATATGCACATAATATTCATTCGATAAATTCGCCATTTGACGATCGTCCGTTATTAGGATACCCTCATTCATTAGTCCTTCTAAATTTTCTTTTCTTGCCTTTGATTTTCCTATTAATTTATTTAATATTTTTCATTTATTCTTAGCATCTATATCCCTATAACAGTTTTTGTAGTATTCCTGTTTCCTTGTTAGTATTAACTTATTTATTTTGTTTCTCATTTCTCTATATTTACTCAAATAAACAAGTTTCTTCGTTCTAATAAATCTGGAATATAACCTGCTGCTTCTTTTTATTTCGTTTAACATTTTTTTTTGTGTCCAACCCTTATTGTAACATTTTTCTTTAATTTCTATCCATGGAAATATTTCATTTATTATTTTCTGTATCAATGTTATAAAAATGTAATATTTCTTTTTATCTTTACTTTAATCAATTTTAATTTATTTTTAAATTCGCTCATGTTTCTTGTGCATTAATTTCTAATTCTTATCTTTTTTCATACTTCCTTTCTCTCTTCCCTCTCAAAGTCAACTATTATCATTTTGTGATCACTTAATTGATAGTCATTAACTTCAATAACCACCTCATTAGTATTTGTGAAGCACAAGTCGATTAAAGTTGAAGATTGTGATGCAATACGAGTGTTTTCTTTTACTAAATTTTTCAAACCCATTGATTTCATGTTATTTATTAATAGATTACTATTACTACTCTCTTTTTCTATGTTGATTTTGAAATCGCCAATTATAAATATTTTTTAATAGTACTTTCTTCTAGAGAATTATTTAGCCAATTTAATAGTTCCATTCAAATAACTTTCGGGTGTCTATATGCCAAAACTATTGATATTTCATTTTGTTTTTTATTCCTATTATTTCGTAGTTATCACTCATATTGATTACTTCTTCCCACAATAAAAATCCCTCCATTTTATCCCTAATATAAACTGATACACCACCTCCTCTTTTGTCATTCCTGAACCTATGGTAACCATAGAATCCCTCGAAATTATTCAAGTCGTGTTCTTTCATCCAAGTTTCCGCCACCATCAGAAAATCCATCTGCAACTTGTCGTCGTTTAATAATATCTCTTCTATTTCTTCTATTTCATTATTTATAGTCCTTGCATTTAAATATATTATTCTATCTGTAGCAATATTTTTCTTAGCCCAACTATTTTTCATAGAGTATATATAATCTACTTCGTCATTACAGACATTTTCCTCATTATCGCTTACATCTATTACCTCACATAAATCCATATTCGAATTACTTAGATTATCATATTCATTTCCCAGTATTTCATTATTATCTATGATAACATCATCTAAATATTCCAATTCAATATGTTTATTAGCTGTCTTATTGCTTTTTACCTTTCGAAATATGTCAACATCAATACTTTCCAAATTAGTACCATTTTTACATGTAAAATATCATTCATTATTTGAATATTACCACTTTTTATGAAGTCGATATGTTCCTTAAATACACAATTATTTTCATAATGACTATTAATATCATTATTTACACTTTTACTATTTTTTCTTTGTTGATTATTTACATACTTACACTCAGCACTAGCATCATGTATGTTCTCTTTTCTCCCAGTTCTAAGTCATTGAATCTCTTGTAAGTCGTTTTAATTATTAATTACAATCACTTCACTTCTCTCCTCTTTTCACATCTTAATTCTTGCATTTACGGTCCACAGAAATCGCCGTCCATTTTCTCTTTTCACTCTTAATAATTCATTAAACAATATTTTCCTAAAAGGACATAACTGTTCGTTGATGTAAATAACGTTATCTCCATCTCCCTTTCCTTAATATTTTT
>QLNU02015360.1:284412724-284423409 GCA_006491805.2 Dysdera silvatica
GTCTCGGCAGGAGGGACTATTGCCGATAGCTTTGAGATCAGTTGTTTATCCACAAAGCGTTCTTTGAGTAAAGTACTGAGTTGGGGAAAGTGGGTTTTTTGTTATCTTATACTTATCATCAGTGAGTAAAGACCCAATTTTTATATTATTGTTTGCACCGTTTAGAATTACTGTAGCATCTTGCCAGCGGATAAGGCTTTTATCTGGTTGCCCTTATCCGCTGGCAAGCTGAGGATGCTCGGCATACACGAAGTGAAATATTAGGTGTTTTTAATAAACAGACGAGGCTGAATATCCCACAAAGCTCTATAATGTATATTAATAGACGCCGTGAAAGTCTTCGTGAATGTATTGTTTATACTGTTGGTATTGTTATATTCTAAAACATATAACAGGTCATTCAAAATCCAAGTTGGCAAGTTTCTGCCAAAGCGGTTAAAACCGGCATGGCAGAAACTAGTTTCTGCCACGAAAGTGGCAATAACCGGCAGGGACCCAGAAAATAGTTATTTCATGCGTTAAAAACTTATCGAAATGCCCCAAATTGCAAAAGGGAATGAATTTTATTTAAAGTAAAATAAGTTTAGTTATGATTTTTTTAGTATTTATTCAAAACTTACATCATAGCAAATTCTATATATTTATTCTATAATTTTTCATAGCAGTCTATAATAAAATATCAGTTTTGGTGCGATTTCCTAATTCAAATAATTTCTTAATTTATTATGAATAGACGAAAAGCGTTACAGAAGCATTTTTCCAAGCCCACCAATACTGCAGGCAATATTATCACTGTGTGAACAAAAGTTACAAAATCATCATTTATAGTTGTTTCCTTTAAACTAGACTACCACATAGAAGCAGGGACATTTTTTAAGATTTTATTGGAGTAGTATGTTTCAGGAAAACGAGATGGTTTTGCTCAAAAAGCTATAACGTAAAGCACAAAATTTAGGTTAATGACATTAAGGAATTTCCTGCTCATGTGACAATTTAGATCACATGTACTTTGGATGAAGTATATAAACTGGCATATATGATGTTGAGTTATTGCCTGATTAAGTCTACTTTTTACCCTTTTTTGATTCATTTCTATGAGATTATCATCACCTACAAGGGTCAACCAAATTTCATAAGCATCTGGAATAGAAAAGTCATCTTTCCGAATCTTATACAGGGCAATAGATTTTAAAAGCTGCACCAAGTCTTTTTACATCTTTATTAATCATCTGATTATTTATAACTTGAACAGCACCTTTATCATCCATATCATTTTCATGATCTGCGAGTAATACGGATGATTCTTTATGAATAATTCCAAGCAATCTACGTGGTTTTTCCACCTTATATTGCCAGATGTTTATGTATTCCTTTAGCCAAGCACTTTGTAACGATTTCTAAAATATTTCTAAGCAGAAACCACATGCTTTACAACAGACTTTAAAAAAAGTATGGTTTATTGGCTGTAAATACAGCTTATTTCATTCGTCATAAATCACCGAGTCTTTTTCTGACGTCCCATTTGTCAATGTTGTTGCTTTTTATTTTATAGCTAAAGGTTTAATAAGGTGAAGAAGGTAAATAAGATGAAATAGACCAAGTAATTTAAATAATATGGCCTTCAAAAGATGGTTTTTGTAACGAATCCTTGATTTACTCTGAGTATTTTTTAATTATTTTAAAATATTTTAATTATTAAAATTATTAATATAAAGCTTTATAATATACTAAATTATTGTAATAAAATATATTTTGTAATCTTTCATTTACTAAATAATACAACACTGTTTTCAGTACTTTTATTAGTTTCTGCCAGTCCCTTTCTGCCGGCTATAATCAGTTTCTGCCACTGGTTAGCAAAAACCAGTTTCTGCTGGCAGAAAGCCAACCCTGTTCAAAATATAACTGGAGGCTTAACATGATCTTTGAATGGTGATACATTTATGTACAACCAAACTGACTGGGAATTAAACCCAATCTTATGAATTCAAAGACTGTGGTTATAACTATTAAGCTACTAAGATGATAAAATGCACATATAACAAATGAACTGAAATATAATAACATGTTATTTTCTTTCTCAACGATTACAATACAGCAGTATATGCTTTTTTATGTGTATATTTACATCATATGTGGGAAACTGGTTGCAAGTAAATGCCTGTAAGTATAACCTGCTCCTGATCAGAATAAGAAACTTTATATTAAAATCCTGCAAACATAACAAACATAAAACGAAATTAACAGAATAAATAGTAACTTATGTGCACATGCATATTTGGTGCCTACCATATACAATAGGATTCGTATATAACAAAGTATGGGACCAACAAAAATGCTTGCTATATTCTATTTGGTCATTCATTAATTCCATTTTAGAATTTAAAATTTCAAACTTCGGAACTAAAGCCTTTTTTCCACATTTGTTTATGTATGTGTATTAATCTGAGCAGTATAGACTCACCAGACTCTTTATCTATAGCTGCCCAGGTAGACATGATACTGTAACATTGTCATGCATATATTGTTTTGTTTGACGTGAACTGACACAAATGTAAAGATAACCTAATCTAAACATACTTTAATTAACACAACAAAACTACAACTAGACAACGACATAGACAAGCAAATACTGCCAGTCCAGTGTTGCCAGCCTTGTTACTGGCATTGCCAGATACATCACACTCTCTTTAAGTTCAAAGGTTACGTCTCTGGGTTGATTTGATGATTCGAGATGAACGTCTACATCGTGGAGGTTGATTCAGCTGCATGTCACTCAATACAGGTGTATTAGGTTGGGCCTCAACTGGTTGAACCTTTTGGGGACTTGGAGATTTTGGAGATGTAACAGGATGTTCAGAAATTATGTTTGACAATTGGTGTTCAATGTCTTCAATTTTAGTTACGGACAGTTTGTCGCAAGTGGCTAGCCTTGGATAGTCTATTGGTGGATTTGGTGTTTGTGGTGACCGCAACTCATCTTCTGTATGTGTGTGTGTGTGTGTGTGAGTATGAATCTTCAAGCTTATCTCTGAAATCAGGACATGACAATCAAACTTGATCAATATGGCATTTCAGTTTGAGTCCTTATGGTGTCTCTAGTATGAAAGTGTGAGTTCCTAGTTTAGAACACATAACTGCTCTTTGCCACTTCATATGAAGTACGAAATCTTCTGGTTGAATCTTATGAATTCTGCCTCTCTTATGAGTAGTCTGACATTCCTAGTGTGATCTTACTGTATCCAAAATTGATTTTGGATGAAATAAATCAAAACGTGTTTGGTTTTGTCTGTCCAACATCAGTTCGCATGGGGATCTTCCCGTAGTAGAGTGAGACATAGAACGGTACTTGGTCAAAAACCGAATGATAGATTCGTTTAAATCTAAACCAGCTGACATGTTTACTTTGATGTTTTTCTTTGTGGTCCCCACAAAGTTTTCTGCAGCCCCATTGGTAGCAGGGTGATATGGTGCTGAAAAGGTGTGTCTTATTCCGTTTCTTCTGGTAAAGTCTCGAAATTCATTTGAGGCGAACTGCGGACCATTATCGGAGACAATTTTTTAAAGTAGACCAAAACGAGCAAACAAACTTACGTTGAGTGATGGTTGCTTCTGCTGTTGTGTTACGCGTTGGAATTACTTCTGGCCATTTGCTATGTGCATCAACAATGAGTAGCAGATAATGATTTTCCATTGGTCCGGCAAAATCTATATGTATTCTTTGCCATGCACTTGTAAGCCATTCTCATGGGTGGAGAGAAGACTGAGGGGGATTCTTTCTTATGGTTATACAATGGCTACATTTTATGGCTAGATCTTCGATATCTGAACCTATGTTTGGCCACCAAACATGCTGTCTGGCCTGAGACTTCATTTTTACAATGCCCAAATGACTATCGTGGAGTTCAAGTATTCTTTTTCGTAACTTGTTTGGAATGAGTATTCTCATTCCCCATAAAATATATCTGCTGTCTGATGTAAGTTCATTACGTTTATTGAAATAAGTCTTAAGATGATCTGGGCACTTCGTATTTTCCTTCCATCCATGCTGAATATTGTGAAATACACGTGAAAGAATAGGGTCATGAGAGGTTTCAATAGCAATTTGTTTAGCATTTAAAGGCAATAAATTGAATTTTTCAATATATAAAAAACGGATTTCTTCCAGATAAGTTTTGTCAAAAGTTTCTTTAATAGGACAACATGATAACAGATATGCCATCTTGTTTTCACAAGATTTCAAAAATTTAATATCATAATCATATGCTGAGAAGATTAGTGAACATCTCTGCATCCTGGCTGCAATCATACTTGGAGTTCCTTTTTGTGGATTGAATATCGAGATGAGAGGCTTATGATCTGTCCACAAAGTAAATCTTAAAGCAAATAGATATTGGTGGAATTTTTGCACACCGAAAATTACAGACAGTGCTTCCTTGTCGATCTGGGAGTAGATCTTTTGAGAAGAGTTAAATGTCTTGGATGCGAAAGCAATCGGTTTTCGATTACCATTAGGAAGTCGGTGAGCTAGAACTGTCCCTAATACATGACTCGATGCATCGCACATCAATTCTACTGGAATTTTGGGATCAAAATGAACCAATATATCTGCATTTTTCAACAGTTCCTTAACATTTTTAAATGCTGTCTCGTGTTCTTTTAGCCACTTCCAATTTGTGTTTTTTTTTTTTAGTATGTCATATAAACTATGTATGGTAGTAGCAAGATTTGATATAAACCTGCCATAGAAATGAATTAATCCACGGAAAGATCTGAGTTATGTGACATTACACGGTTTTGGAATTTCCATTATAGCTTTCAATTTGCCAGAAGTTAGTTGCAAACCTTCTTTGCTGATCACGAAACCCAAGTATTCCAAGGATTCTAACATGAATTTGCAGTTTTTGTTTAATCAAACACCAGCTCCATCAAGTACTTTTAAAACTTTTTCTAAATTTTTCAAGTGTTCTTGATCATTCCTCCCTGTCATGATAATGTCATCCTGCATGACTCCTATATCTTCAATACCGATTAATGTTTCTTCAATTGTCCTTCGGAAAATTTCTGCCGCTGACATAATTCCAAATGGAAGATGTTTTACTTTATATATACCTTTATGTGTGGTTAGAGTAAGCAGTTCCTAAGATCCTTCCTCCAACATCACATGTAGATAGGCGCAGCGGACATCTAATTTCGTAAATTTTTCTCCATCAGCTAGTTTTGAAAACAATTCATCAATTGTTGGAATATGGTAATTTTCCACTTTGAGATATGGGTTTACAGTAACCTTATAATCACCGCAAATGCCAATGTCACATTCTTTTTGATTACACGGATGATTAGCATACCCCAGTCTGATTTCTTGACTTTTTCAATTATTTTATCTTGCTCTAATCTGTTTAACTCTTCTTCAATTCTGCTTTTTAAAGCCAGAGGAACTGGATGTGCTTTGCAAAATATGGGATGTATACCTTCTTTAAGTTCTAACTTAATAGCTTTATTTTGAAGACAGCCAACACCAGAATCAAATAGACGTGTATGTAACTTTAATATTTCATCTACAGACTAATGTGCAGATAGTTTGTGCACTTCTTTCCAATCAACTTGAAATTTTTCTAGAAATTCTCTGCCTAACAACAATGGACCATTTCTCTGAACAACATGAAAGCAATGTTCATATATTTGGCCTTGATACGTCACAGATCAAGTAACTTACCTACAGGTTTAATAGGTTCGTCGAGGTACGGTTTTAGTACGATTTTGGATTTTTCCAATGAAACATCTTTCAATTGAGATTCGTATACATCTTCAGAAATTATGGAAACAGCTGATCCAGTGTCTAATTCCATACTAAAATTTTTCTGATTAATCTTAATATTAATCAATATGGGTTCAGGCCTTTTACTTTCTTTGAATGCAAAAAGGTCTACAGTGTTTTGTTTTTTTTCAATATTCTCTTCTATCTCAATTTTGTGAGTTGGTTTTGCTTTTTTTTTTACTTTGGTTTGGTAGTTTCTTTGAGAATTTCTACATACTTTAGTATAATGCCCTTTACGACCACATGCCTTGCACTTAGAATTCAATGCAAAACATTTCTGGGATGGGTGATTTGTTTCACCACACCAAAAACATGCTTTGGTTGCAGGATGATACAATTTAGTTTGAGGCTTACTACTGAATTTTATTTATGGGCATAGCTGAACAATTTCCTCTTAATTCGCTTGCATCTCTAAATGCAGCTTCCATTGACAAAGCTAAACTTTTGGCCTTCTCAAATGTTAGATCAGGTTCCCCTAACCATTTTTTTTAGAAGAGTTTCACTTTTACCACCACTTACCAGCCTATCCTTCAGTCTGTTTTCCAAATCTGTTTGAAAATTGCAGTTCATTGACAAACGTTTTAATTCCGTAATATATCCAGAAAACATTTCACCTTCCCGCTGCATGCATTGATTAGATCTATACTGTTCAGCAGTTACATTGGGTATGGACTCAAAATGACTTTTTAACACCATAACTAAGTTATCATACTTCATTTCTATTGGTTTGCTAGGAGTGACCAAATTTCTCAACACATTATAGGTTTCTCTACCTATTGCAGTTAATAATATCGCTACTTTCTTTTTGTCATCAGTTATGGCATTAACTTCGAAATAAATTTCGAATCGTTCTTGATAAGAACTAAAAGGCTCTAGTTTTAAATTCTTCTAACTTGCCTGTGAAGCTTGCCATTTTATTCTAATTATGCCAATGTAAACGAACAGGAGAAAAAAAAATTGACTGTGGTTGGTGAAATCATGCGTTAGGCTTAGACGGCGAAAAGGAAAAAGAAATGAATTTACTGACTTGTTTTCAACGATGCGTTGTTCAATCCCATGCTCGTCGCCATTATACTGTTTTGTTTAACGTGAATTGACACAAATGTAACAATAACCTAATCTAAACATACTTTAACACAACAAAACTACAACTAGTACAATGACATCGACAACAAGTAAATACTGCCAGTGCAGTATTGCCAACCTTGTTACTGGCATTGCCAAATACATCACAATGCAGTAAATCAATGATGCAATACTTGTATACTGACAACAGTTATTAACTAATTTTGATTATTTCCCTTTCCTTTGTATAATGATAAATGTAAACAAAAAGTATATTGTAACATAGTACAACATATATTTGCAAAATAAAGTTAATAAATTAATTTTAAAAAAGTATAAGTTAATGGATGTGCATGTAACATGAATACAATGATATTCAGCTTTGAATTTGATTAAAATTTAATAATTATATCACTACTTGAATTTCAGTAGAATAAACTACAGTACTCTCTCTCATTAACATAATTCTACTTAACTATTTCTGTTTAACGATGGTATTCTGTGGTCCCAACAAATAGTTCATAGAATTACACACATTCTGATTACAGCCATTTTCTGTTGAACAACTTTTTGTTCAGTTACTTGGAAAGTTGTTAAGCAGTAAATAAACTATACAGGGTATCCCAAAAGTTTTGCAACCCCAAAACATCTCGTTGGGAAAGCAATTTCTCTGCAGACATTAATCTGCAAAGTTTCGTTGTTTCAGAAGATCTATCAGATGAGCTATCACAGGTTGGGCTATCCAGGGCCCCATGTGACGATTGAAAACCATCATGGAATTATGATCAGCACGAAAATCTGCATTAAAAAATGTACCACTTTGTGGACTTTACAACAAGATAGAATTTTCTTATGATTAGGCAATGGGGAAGAAATTCAAAAAATTTGAATTTTTTTTATGAATTATATTAATAAATTAATTATAAATTATATTAATTATAAATTGCATTAATTATAATTATAAATTGCATTAATTATAATTATAAATTGCATTAATTATAATTAGCAATTGCATTAATTATATTTAAATTGTGTCAGTATGATATAATTGTGATTAATTATAATTATAAATTGTATTAATTATAATTATAGAATTGTATTAATTATAATTATAAATTGTATTAATTATAATTATAAATTGTATTAATTATAGTATATTCAGAATTAATTATATAATTATATTAGGTAATTATAATTATATTAAATTAATTATAAATTATATTAAAATTAATTATAAATTACTCTTAAATTAATTATAATTATAATGAATTAATTATAAATTCCATATTAAATTGAGTATAAATTATGTTAAGTGTTATAAATTATATTAAATTAATTAATTATATTAAATTAATTATAAATTATATTAAATTAATTATAAATTATATTAAATTAATTATAAATTATATTAAATTAATTACTCTAAATTATATTAAATTAATTATAAGTATATTATTAATTATAAATTATATTAATTAAATTAATTGTAAATTGTATTAATTAAATTAATTATTATAAATTATATATTAAAATTAATTATAATTAATTTTATTATTTTTAAGCAGCTGCAGATTTTTTTTTTTCCTATTCGTTAAATTGAAGTTCTATATTATTTTTGTTTTATTGCTGAAAGTCGCAGCAGAAAACAATTTACTTTAATTTTTATAATCACATTGCAATTCAATTCGTGCATAAGAGAAGCATTTATTTTTATTTAGAAAATTCTGTCACAAAGTATCGCTTGCATTCTATTTACTCGTGTGAGGATAACATGGAACAGACTACGTAAATATATTTAATGTTGTTTGGATACTTTTTGAGGAATTTATGGAAGAAATTAAAAGGCGCCAAATGGAGATAAAGTCTCTCTTCTGTCAACTCAAACTCTTTTTTTTATAATTATTTTAGCATCAATCTGAGAAGATAACTGCTAATTTTCACATATTAGGTTTCTTATGGTGTTTACTTACGACTGAATTAAATTCGTTAGATTTGGCGTGTGAGCTCCAGGGGTGGGGGGTTCCTTGTAAGATCAACAGACCTTTCAACTTTGGGTTATTTGTGGGGCCATTTAAAAAATAGAGTTTATACTACTAAACCAAACAATGTTGCATAATTAAAGGGTTGGATAATAGACAAAATAATTTCTTATAACCCTCAACGTATTATGCAATATAATGAATGACTTTTATTATCGCCCGGGTCATTGTCAAATCATAGAGGGGAAGCACTTTGAGCATTCGTTGAGAGAAACAGTAAAAAAAAAGTGTTTAGTACCTTCTTCATTATTTTAAATACCGTTTCATAATTATTGCTTTGACTACCATTTCATAATTATTGCTTTGACGACCATTTCATATGTAAGATTCACTGTCATTTCACTAGTTTTTGGCCCAGGAACAAGTAAAACCGATTTTTCTTCTAACTTCACTGAGTCCTACAATGTCCCATTTGATCTTGTCAAGTTCTTCTTCCAATTCCTGAAGTTTTGCTTCAGAAGCAAGGGATCGTCCATTATACGTTGCCAAGGTCAATAACAAACGGCAGCCTGGGCCATTCCAGTGATTCTTAGCACCCCCTGCTTTCATGCCACACTGACCGCTGCCTTGATCAGGAGCACTCCAGCACCTGGAGACTAGGGGCCATGGTTTCTGGTGTGTCAACATAATGGAGGAATTAGCCATAATTTCACCACGCTGGCTAGACGGGTTGGTGAATTAGCCCTCCCCTTCCGCCTTTCTATCCGTGCAGCAAATATTAATTTGCCACATAAATAGAAAGCTCAGCCTGCACCACTTGAAGGCGGGGTAGGACACTAGGTTACTGGCCTGGCCGGTTCCACACATCGTCACATACGTTCAGCGTGTGGGTCTCCTTCCAGTTAGATACCAGCAACCCTTTTGCAGGCCATATATATATATATATATATATATATATATATAATTCTGAACTGGATTCCAAGAGACCACCGAAGACCTAGAAAACGTCCTCAAACTAGATGGGTGGATGAAATAAGAAAAGAGGTTGGGGTGACGTGGAAACGAATGGCCCAGGATAGACTTGTGTGGAAAGCATTTGGAGAGACCTTCATCCAGCAGTGGATAGATAATGGTTGAATATGATGATGATGATATATATATATATATATATACTTGCCAACTTCTGCTACAAGAAATTTACCAGCGCCCATGGCCCATTAGCCAAGGAACTTACGGCGATAATTGAAGACCCCAGCAAAATGCCTGAATTCCTCTGCAAGGGAATAACTTACCTCCTACCGAAGGACCAGGATACCAGTAACCCAGCGAAATACCGACCCATTACGTGCCTTAACACCCTGTACAAGATACTCACGGGGTGCATCTCTGAAAAAATAAGCCGGCACAGCGAAAGCAACAACTTAATGACGGAAGAACAAAAGGGATGCCAGAAAAGGACTCTGGGATGTAAAGAGCAGCTTACCATCGACTCAGTTATCCTGGAACAAGCAAGAAAACAAAAGCGAAAACTCAACACCGCATACATAGACTACAAGAAGGCTTTCGACTCTGTTCCGCACTCGTGGCTCCTTGAAATACTCAGCATATACAAAGTGCATCCCTCAATCATCCGATTCCTACAGAGCAGCATGAAACAATGGAGAACCCGGTTACAGCTAAACACGCCAGACAGTAAAATAGAAACGGCCGAGATCCCCATCCGCCGCGGAATCTTTCAAGGAGACGCACTAAGCCCCCAGTGGTTCTGCTTGGCGTTAAACCCCTTGTCAAGGATGCTGAACGCAAGTAAATACGGATACATG
>QLNU02015360.1:284429748-284441235 GCA_006491805.2 Dysdera silvatica
GTTTTTATGCACAAAAATTTTGTGTTTCCCGTGGTGCGCGGAGGAAACTAGTTTAATTTTTTCGAAATATTGTTGCAGCGTTTTTACGTATTGGCCTGCATTAAGATCCTCTCTGCCACTAGTAAAGAATTCCCCAGGTAGCATTAGATTTTTACCATACGTAAGTTGGGCTGGAGACGCCCCCAAATATGGTTTAATTACGGTTCTCAAACCAAGTATTATTGTGGGAAAGGTTGCAGTCCAATTTTCGTTTTTGTAAGCGCACAATACTGATTTGAGTGAGAGGTGTGATTGTTCAATCAAACCTTGGCATTGTGGTCTGTAGCTACACGTTTTCTTTTTGTGTATGCCTAAAAGATTTGCTAAAGCCTTAAATAGTGCTAATTTAAAGTTTCTTCCTCTATAGGAAGTAATGGATTTGGGTACGCCGTACCTAGCGACCCATTCTGAATGAAGTGCTCAAACAATAGTTTAACAATAGTTTCCGATTCTTGGTCAATAAAAGTGGGATTGCTTCATGCCATCTAGTAAACCTGTCTATGATGCTTAGGCAATAGCGATAACCATTGTTAATGCCTAGTGGGCCTATTATATCCACATGAATATCGCTAAAGCTTTCATCAGGGAGCTCGTACGTTCCTATTAGGCTGTGCGTGTATTTAGATATTTTACTGCGTTGGCAGTCAATGCATTGTTTTGACCATTGGCTCACATTTTGCGTAATTCGGGCCATACAAATCTATTCGAAATTAGTTTTACCGAAGATTTACTACCGGGGTGAGTTAGATCATGCAGTGTTTTGAATGCTATATACCTGTGCTTTTTTGGGATATGCAGGCGTATTTTACTTTGCGAAGTGTCGCAGTATAGTTCGCATTACGTATCAGGGCATGCAATTTTTTTAAACGTCAAGGATGACTCGGATTTTATTAAATTCTGGAGTTCCTCGTCGTTCGCTTGCACTTGGGCAATTACATTGTAGTCGATTTTATTTGGCGCCATAATAGTTTCAATTCTAGATAGGAAGTCTGCGGCTTCGTTGTTGGCGGCCTTCGAGTGGATAATGTTTGTGCAGAATTGGCTTGTGAATTCCAATTGTCGCTCTTGTCGCGGGCTTCGTTTTCGCTTTTTTGTTTGAAAGTGTACACTAACGGTTTCTGGTGAGTGATAATTGCGAATTGGCGCCCTTCAAGCATGTATCTGAAATGCTTAATTGCATCATACACAGATGTCATTTCTCTGTCGTATGTGCTATATTTGAGCTGCGCAGGTGTTAATTTCTTTGAAAAGAATGCAAGCGGTTATATTGCACCTTCTACCCACTGGTTAAGTGCGGCGCCTATTGCGTAATTTGAAGCATCACACCATAATTCTAGTTTCGCGTTTGGCGCGGGGTGCGCTAGCATTGTTTGCTGTGCGAACTGAGTTTTGTTGTTCTCGAATGCTTTATCAGTTTCGGGGATCCAAGGAACTTTTCGTTTGTCGTTCTTTTTGGCACCCGTGAGAAACTCATTGAATGGGGTCAATATTTGTGCTGCATTTTTACAGTGGCGTCTGCAAAAATTTATAAAGCCTATAAATTGCCTCAGTTGTTTGATTGTCTCGGGTTTGACATAATTTGTTATAACTTCCATCCTTTCCTCTTTTGGTCTGGCGTCATTTTTGGAAAATAAGTAACCTAGAAATAGTATTTCCGTAACTCCAAATATGTATTTTTTTTGTGTTACCGGTAAGGCCATGCGGGTCAAGCCTTTTTTGTACCTCTCTAAGGTGTTGCTCGTGCTGTTTTTCATATTTTGAAAAAAATCAGCAAGTCATCAATGAAGGGAAATACATTTTTCATGTTGAAAAATATCTCGTTTTGAAAACGTTGATAGGATTGTGCAGAATTTGATAAACCAAATGGCATCTGTAGAAAGTTAAAATTGCCAAATGGCGTTGTAACACACGTTTTTTCTAAATGCTCGAGTATCACGGGAATTGCATAGAATGCTTTGACCAAGTTTAGTTTAGAAAATATAGTTTTGCCATGCAACTGATGCGAGATATCGTGTATATGGGGCAAACTGTAACTATCGGGTATAGTTTGGGCGTTAACTATTCTATAGTCTCCGCATATTCTATACTGTTGTTTATCACTGTCCTTAAGTTTGGGTTTCGAAACTACATGCAAATGTTCATTGGTTACCCCTTTAACACTAATTGATGATTTGCTGTTCAAGTCACGGGTTCGTGACGTCACACTCGTAATCGAGGGTCGTAATCGTCATGTCCAGCAGGGGTACTTATAAGCAGGAAATGCTTATCGAGGTGTTTAAAGAAATACGATTAAGTTATCTTTGCGCCGTAGCGTGTTGTACTAAACTCAGTCGTAGCCTGCAACCAATGTTTTTTCCGTCGCCGGGAACAATGCGAACCGCTGATGTGTAGGTTCATCTGGATTCTGGATGGGAAAAAGCGTATGTGCGGGGAAACAACGTGGTGAATATTAAACCTTTTGGAAATGTGGGTTCATGTATCAATGAGTCATGTATTCATGAGTCCCTACAAACTATACTGAAAAGAAACTTCATATTTCTTTTTTCCATTCCAAATTCACTGATAGAATCCTGAATCAGTGTTCCTTTATTTTCAATCACTAATGTTCTATGAATATGCGCAGTCCATTTAAACGTTCCTCGCACACTGTCCATCTCAGCCACGTCTTCACCCCCCATACTTAAAGACAGCTCAGTTGCAGGTGGTACAATGAGAAGATTTCAATATTTGGAGCACTAATGGAAAATACTGAAAGTAGTCCATCAGGTCGAAATTTTAAAATTTAAAATCTAGTTTTTACCACAAATTACAAAAAAAAAAAAAATCTTCCAATTCTAGGGCGGGCAACTGACCCTCTGCCCTCTCCCCAAACGACGCCCATGGGGAGGGCACATATAACTCTACGCCTATGATTACAACACACATTCACCGTCATTATGTTTTCTTAAAACACGCCCGGTGAGTTTTCGCTAGTATATATGTACTTTCTGAATTATACATCAACTTATTCCTATAATAGCAGTTTTTATAATGCTTCCTTAAAAAATATTATATATGATGAAAAGAGTGTTTTCACAAGATTGTGCTTTACTGTGCAAGGGGACAACAAAGGTCATACTCCTGGACCTACGGTTTTCCGAGGAACCCAAGTGAACCCCCCATAGCCAAGGGAACCAAACCCCGGGCGACGGTAGACAGAATAAACGGCACCATTGGAACTGAACACAGGTAGATGGCCCGATAGACGGAAGCGTTAGGTCCACACCATCGTAGGCTATTTCTTCCAAGATATGCAAGTTGAGAAGAGTAGGGACTCCCACTGGTGTAGTAATTCCATCGGAGTGATAGAAATTCAATGAATGCTAAAGGAATATATTCGTATTACTCTCAACAGCAGTAGGAGAAAGTAAGCCGCTTTTCGAGTATTTAAATTTAAAACTATCAAAGTTTTCCCATTAAATCCGCCCTACTTCGCTACGCAGTGAACGAAAGTGTTCTCAAAATTACCGAAGTCCTGGAGATTAAACTTGCTAGGCGCCACGATAACGTCGTCTGCGAAAACACGATAAAACAATTAATCGTAAAGGAAAAAAGTAGTGTGTCTTGTGGGTAACGTACTACTCCAACGACAGGAAATTTTAAATCTTGAGCTAAGAGAAAGCTGTTAACCCAAAAATAGACGGAAATTCTAGACAGCGCTCCAATAGACGATCAAAACGCGAACTTGCACTCAGCAAAAAACAGAAATGAGTGGCATGTGAAAACAATTATGCAGCGGAAAGTCAAACAGTCTCTCTCTCTCTCTCTGATGAAAAACCTTGACCTTTATCTTAAGTCTAATTAAGTCATCTTGTCTAGTTAAGTCTAACAAAAATATTGTCTAAAAATAAGTGAAGAGTCGAATTTAATTGTAATGATTTTTTCCTTCAAAGTTTTCTTAAATTAGTTATATAAATAATAATAACTATTAT
Source organism: Dysdera silvatica (assembly GCA_006491805.2). NCBI lineage: Eukaryota > Metazoa > Arthropoda > Arachnida > Araneae > Dysderidae > Dysdera > Dysdera silvatica. Next base: position 284,433,759 of record QLNU02015360.1, read on the forward strand.
TTATAAGTAAATATTGTCACAGAAGACTTATAGTGTATACAATCTGTAAAGGTATGTTTTTGTAGTACATTAGACAAGTCGCGTGTACAAACAATAAATCGCATATACAAACAAGACAGGATTTTTTAAATAGTCTTCATGAAACAAGATTACAGATTATACCGCAGAAGAAATGATCAAAAGAAAACTGTTTTCAGAGTGTTAAATTTTCTTATGGTTTAAAAGTAATAATTCTCAAATATTGAAAACCACGCCTAAATTGTATATACCACTGTCTGAAATTTAACCTTCGGAAAAGGAATCGGGTCCGGTTTGGAAGAATCTCCCTGGGTTTGCAAAAAGAAACTAAATTTTAATATTAGAAACGATCCGATTTTCCTAAGCAGCACATTTATAGAAGTAATAGATACAACCTATATACCCTCACTTCCTTCTTCGTACATAACAAAATGTTTCCCGCAATAAACTTTAAAAGATAGTACGCTGAAATACACTGAACGTGCAATATTTTTTACTCTCTCATTTTATTCTTAAGTTAGATTTATAACAATGATATTTTTGTGGCCATAGGATAGAACGTCCTAAAATTTGCAGGCCAAGACCAGGCTAAACAGATTCCTAATGTCAGTATTCGAATTAAAAGAATACGTATAAGCAGGGCCCGACAAGCAAAAAAGTAGAGCCCAGGGCCTAGTATTTATTCGGGGCCCCTCCCTACGCACCGGCGACAAAATTATTCAATAAGTAAATTAACAAATGCAAACCCTTGTTATATAAATCATCTGCATAATAAATAATTTAAAGCCGTTTTCAATGACGCCTAAGTTATAATTAAGGGAAAATGTAATATTAATAAATTACTAAGTTATAATTTAAAAAACTGGGTTTCAAAGTGATATTTTAAACTTTCTAAAAAGATCACATATAAAATTTGGGGGCCGCGGCCCCGAAGGCCCGTGCGTTAATCGGGCCGTGCATGTAAGTCAAGCTTAGTCTTACGTTAGAAATACAGACTGGTGGGGGTGGGTGGAAATAGTGGTGGATATTTTGAACACTGTAAATCGATAACTATATCAATTAACCATAATAAGGATCCAAGCAAATGTACTTTTCCGTCCTTCAAAAATAACCATATTTTCTTCGGTGTTGTAGTACATCCCAGTGATGTTAGCAACCAAGACCGTTTCGGGTCACGTTAAATTCAGTTTCGGAGCAGGCAAATTTATACTTGTACCAAAAAAGACATTTTTTTTAAGCATTAAAATATTTCAAATTATTACCACACATTTAATGTCTCAAAATATTACCACACGTTTAATAATTCGGAATATTATCACACATTTAATGTTTCAACATATTACCACACATTTAATGTTTCAACATATTACCACACATTTAATATTTCAAAATATTACCGCAGACAGTGATGGGAGTGGATTTAGAAGCAAAAAATAGGTGTTTTAGAGACTAAAATTACAAAAAGGGGAGACAAAAAGAGGCTAGAACTTAAAAAAAGAGACTGATTGTTTTGACATGGACTTGTCTGAAAACATTTTTTTCTTTTTTCAAATTTAATGACCCTACCAAAAGGCTGGTTAAGTTCAGAACGAAATGTTAATTTATTAGATCTAGCAAAGTTAATTTCAAAATTCTTCCAGATACAATAAAAACCGTTATTTCGTTTTGAACATAGATGGGGTATGGCCAACATTTTCTTTATTTCAATACAAAATAAGATTTACAGAAAACAATAAAATTACAAATACATACATACAAAATCTAGGTCCTCAACTGGTTTTAGGACCCAACAAGGACAGTCCCAAAAAACAAAATAATAAAATAAATACGTTAAACATTAAAACATAGATATCTATTAAAGAAAATGAGAGCAAATCCTTTTAAATATTAAAAAAATCTACATGTTTTTTGGTTGGTCGTGGGTTCAGGTCCCACTGAACGCAGAAACATTTATTTTCTTTCGAACGTTTCACCATCTAATCACGTCATAACATCGGCGCTGGTATCACTACGCCAATAAACGTTGATTTATATTGTTGTTTGGTCCATATGTTCATTTAAACATTCTTTGAAGGAGTTCAACTTTTTAGAATTAACTACTAAATCTTTTTACTATACTTAAATTTTGATTTTAAAGAGTTATTATAAAACCGTAAAAAAAAATGAAATAAGAAACTATTCTATCTTAGACTTTTATGATAAAAGTTGGTAATTACCATGATTTTCCTTTTTTCAACATCAGTTTGGAGCTCTTGAACTGTTTTGTATTATTTCTTTTCATAGTTTTTCATCAATCGAAAACCCTCTAGTATTTCTTTGACTACTTGAATCTGTACAAGGTCACCTTTCACCAAACCCTTTTTCAGCTTTTCTGTAGCATTATCAAAGAAACATCTGCTGATTCTCTGGCGATTTCAAGGTTCTTCTTGTTTTTAAGAGTACAGTCCAAGTCTTGAATTTTTTCTTGGAAATCTCTGCCTCCTTCAGTTTTTGTTCCTCTTCCTGCCTTTGCTTCTCTTTTTCTATATTCAACTGCTCTTCTTTTTCTTTCAGTCGCCTTTGCTCCCCCAGATATGATTATGGGGAGTATGTGCCAAAGATATCGATTTCTTGATAATTGGTAAAAAAAAAGTTTATTTTTATATTGCTTCATTCCATCTTTGATGACCAGAATTGAATTCAATGTTCTGAGAGACATTTGTGGACTAACATCAAGAATTAACTTGGAAACTGAATATCGTCTTTCAATATCAGCATTTCCATGTGAGAGGCATGACGCTGCTTTCACCACCTTGGAAATAATAGGATACTTGGGAAATCCATCAGTGGTTTTTAGAGCAAAAAACGTGGCTCCAATACTTTTCGATATCAACTGCATCTGATTCTTCACTTTCCACTTAAAGACATTTCCGCTCACCTAGGAGACTATCTTCACCAATATCCAAGGGAAGAACTCTTGCAACTAAACCATCGCAATCTATCGACAGCTTCTCTCTGTTTTTCTTTCTAATTTTTGTAAACACCCAAGAGCTTTTTTAAGCCTCAATGAAGGTATGAGAGCTTTCTTGATAAGGTGCATACAACCAGCAATATAATGTGATTGGACACACATCTGAAAAGTCTTTGACTTAGCAAAGAAACTTCTTTCTCAGCTTCTTCAGACATATTAATAAATGACAGTTCTGCCAAATGTTTCTGCTGAAGTAAATTCTTATTTTCCCAGTCAAATATATGCAAATTTTTCAGAGCAGATAATCGACAAATGCAACCTACCAGCTTCTGAACTACTGAGAGCAGTTGCGAAAACGGAATATGAACCAGTGGACGATTACTTTGAAAAGTTTTAATGAAGGCCTGAAATAGCTCAGCAGGTAAAACGGTGAAGTGGAGCTCCATCAATATCCCAGATTTATTTAATAATTCATCAACATTTTTTTTTTATAAGAGCTTCTCTGAATAGTGTCATTACTTTTCCTTGCAGGTACGAATTTCAAAAAACACTTATGAACAGCAAACCATTTCTCAATCAGTCTTTTGGCAGCATCAAAAAAAGTTAACCACCTAGAAGTAGTATGTTTACTGAGCTTATATGCTGACAGTTTAAGTTCATTCTGGATAGTTTCAAAATCTTGCCACCTTCACGGCCAATCACCAAAACAGTTGTGAATGTTTGTCACCAAAGTGGATATATCATTCTCACCGAAAGTTTCAAGAGCTTTAAGGAATGCATTGTGAACTGTGTGGATTGGGCGTGTTCCAATATTAACTAAGTCTTTGGACCTCGTTTGTAAAAGATCCTCAGTGAATAATCTGTGCACCTTTTTGTTAACGTTAGATTCATCAGAGCCTATCATTAACAAGTCATTAACAGGCACAACTAATTGCTGAGGAAATCTCAGAATGTGCAACTGCATCAGCTTTACCAAGAAAGATGGTTCCCAAATGTTGGGAAACAACTTCGGTTCTGGTCTCTGACCAATAACGAACAGGGATTTGCAACTCTTTTTTGTTTTCAATATTAGTCGTTTCATCATTTGGTTATGAAAATATATACCAAGAGCATCTGTTATGAGATACTACTTTTTTTTTTTTTTTTTTGATTGAGAGAAAAGTCAGATGGAACTGATTCCGGAAATATGGCATCTAAAACTTGCTTCCAGTCACTTGAAGAATTAACTGAGGAACTGCTGCAAATATGCTTGAGTGCGCGAACTAACTCTGTAGTAGTTCCTTTCTCTTTGAGCTCATCAGCACAAAATGGTTAATGGGATTAGGCAAACTATCTGCAGCAATGTTAGCAAAAAGAGCTACCAGATTGTTCTTCACCTTGAAGTGTGGAAAGAGGCCTGAACAAAGTCATCTGTTTTAGATTCACAGTCTCTCACAAGATTTTCTTACGTTTGACGTCACTAGCATGTTGTAGTAATGATGAACACCCTTATTTTCAATATTTACCACAGAAGTACATAGTTTGCAAAACGTCTCACATTCACTTTGTTTAGTGCATCACCATGGAAGTTTATGACCGGTACTGTCTTTTTGTTTTAACCATAACTTTCTAAACTTGCATTTACCCTTTAGATCCCGAGAGGAAAAAGGAAAGACTCATGGGTCCCCTTCTGGAAAGATCACAACATTGATATATTGATCGCCAAGAGAGACAAAGTAAATGAAGAGTTAAAAACAAAGAACACAGAAGAACTTCGACGCGAGCTGGCACAGCTAAGCCACAACGTAGAACAAGAAATCTATAAATGCAAACGAGAGAAATGGGCTGAATTCTGTAGTAAACTAGACCCTAGGAGAGTGAGTCAACATTGGAATTTCATCAAAATTTTGGACAATACCAAAGGAAATATTCAAACTAATTCAAATATTGTTCTTGACGGCAACAGGCCTCTCTCTAACAATCTTGACACAGCTAATGCTCTAGCTGAGCACTACTCAAGGGTTTCAAAGCTGAACTATGAAACAGCAGATAAGAAAATACTCAACTACAGCAAAAGGGTCCTTCTGAAGGCGAGAAATTACTACTCAAACTGCGACTTTTCTGGAGACTTCACACTACACGAGCTAAATGGCTCATTAGCCAAAATGCCACCTAACAAGGCCCCGGGAAATGATCTCATCTTTGCATCAATGCTTAAACATTTGGGAAAGACTGCTAAAGTGCAGCTACTCACCATCATCAACAAATCCTGGCAAACTGGTAAGATTCCTAAAGAATGGAAAACCACAATAATAATTCCCATCCTAAAACCGAACAAAGACGCTGGTAGCTTCTCCAGCTATCGTCCTATCTCTCTAACCAGCACTTTGTGTAAACTGACTGAACGTCTGATTCACTCGAGACTCATGCATTGGCTTACCGATAACCAAAAAATTAATTTTTATCAGACAGCCTACAGAGCGCAGCACTCAACCACAGATCAGCTCTTTTATCTTTGCCAGTCGATAATTGACTCCTTCCAGAACAAGCCATCAAGAAAAACGACTGCCATCTTTCTAGACATGACCTCCGATTTTGACCGTGTCTGGCGGCAAAAGCTCATTCAAATAGTACACGACATTGGAATAAAAGGAAATGCCCTGATCTGGATTACGGAGTTTCTAAGAGGAAGAGAAATTAGGGTTAAATTTAACGGTGTTCTATCCAAAAGGAAACGACTCTGGGCTGGTGTTCCACAAGGGTCGGTTTTGAGTCCCTTGCTTTTTCTCCTTTATGTCAATAATATACACCCTCACATCTCTGAAGAAACAAAAGTAGCATGCTACGCAGACGATATCGCCATTTGGCACAGTAGCGAGAGTATTCAGAAATCCGAAACTGAGCTTAATAAATCAATGAGAGGTTTGGAAAGGTGGTCAAGGGATCTAAAACTAGTCATCAATCCTAACAAAACTAAACTCAGCGTATTTAGCACTGATAGAAAACACCGGCATACGTTTTGTCCTAACATCACAATATTTAACACTCCTATAGAAAAGTTATCTAAGCCAAAATACTTCGGAATTATACTTGACGAAGAGCTTCGTTTTCACCATCATATTCAAGAGTGTTCGAATAAAGCACTAAAAAAGTTGAATATCCTAAGAAGGCTTTGTGGCACAAAATGGGGTGCTGCACCAAAAACACTGAAAACTACATATACAACTCTTATTAGACCGATAATGGAATATGCCACACCAGTATGGTCACACTCCTCCTCTACTTTAAGAGAGAGGCTTGATAAAGTGCAAGCGAAGGCAGCAAAAATAATGTCTGGTGCTGTCTCATCAACCAACAACTTAAGAATTCAAGAGGAATGCGGCTTGGTCCCATTGGAAGAAAGGAGACAAATGCTAACTGTTAAATTTACAAACAGCGCTCATTGCCTTGATGAGGACCACATTTCACACCGTACTATCGTAAACTGGAATAAAAATCTAGACTTAAAAGATCATCTCCCCTTCTGTTTGACAGGGCCATCAGAGATAAAATTCACCTCAAACCCGATGACGTTTGCTTCAGAAAAGAAACCCCTGTTATTGGAGTTGTTCCAGATAACACTACAATATGCCTGGAACTCATCGAACCCTGTTCGAAAAAAGACTCCAATGATAAACTCGAGGAACTTGGGATGAGAACTATCGATTCCCTTTCTGATCTCAACCACATCGGGGCTTTCACAGATGGATCTTCAGACTCCACTTTCACCAACGGTGGTGCGGGAGTGGTACTGCTTCTTCCTGATGATCAAAGACGAGAGATTGCAGTTGGCGCTGGAAAAATTGGGTCTAACTTCACGGGAGAATTGACAGCCATTTCTGCGGCTATCGAAACTTACACCAATCTTGGACCTTCGCAGCAGCTTAGTGGTATCACCATTTTCAGCGACTGCAGGTCTGCTTTACAAGCCCTCAGCAAAGGTACTTCAAGTCTAATTTTGAATATCCTGGCACAACTTAGACAACTTCACCGTCTCCAGAAAAAATGCTTCATGCAATGGATTCCTGCCCATGTGAACCTTGAGTTCAACGAAATTGCTGATTCTTTGGCTAAAAGTGCCAGAGATCTCAACCAAAATACAACAACCCCAATTTCGCTGGCAGACGCAAATGCTTTTGCAAGGTCAAGACTATTCACCCCCTTGAAAATCAAGGCCCATGATCAAATAACCAACCTTGACATTGACAGGAAGACAGCCGCCACTCTCATCAGACTAAGAACAAAACATCATAAAAACATGAAAATTTCTGCAGATGGGACTAAAAAATATCAAAACTGTGGCAGCTGCCTCGACGAGGAACTTACACCACATCATGTTTTCGACTGCCCTGCAGTAGCTGCAGGCCTTCACCTCTTAAACTATCCTACAGAAGAAGATTTATACTCCTTTAATGCCATTGCCATTGCAAAGACTATACAAGCACACCATGAATTATGATTCTATGGGGGATACGACACCAACCAACCAAC
>QLNU02015360.1:284450402-284461885 GCA_006491805.2 Dysdera silvatica
AGTCATTATGACCAATAATTTTTTATTTTATGCCTTATTATTTATTGGTTTATGACTGAATTAATTTTTATGAATAATGAGCTATCGTTTTACGATTGAGGATTTGTTAATGCTGGGCACCAATGATCCATTTACTTGTAAAATGAGAACTAATTTACTTGTAAAATGAGAACTAATTTACTTGTAAAATGAGAACTAATTTACTTGTAAAATGAGAACTAATTTACTTGTAAAATGAGAACTACTTTACTTGTAAAATAATAATTTACTTGTGAATTGACAGCTAATTATATTCGTAATTTGGGGTTAATTTTTTTCGTAAATTGATGGCTAATTTACTTGTAAAATGAAAAGTAACTTAGCTATAAATTAATGATTAATTTACATATAAGTTGATGACTAACCTACATGCAAATCGATAGCTAATTTGCCTATAAATTCATAGTTAATTTAACTCTAACTTATTAACTATTTTACCTGAAAATTGGAAATTAATTTACGTGTAAATTCGTAGGTAATTTACCTGTAAAACGATGACTAAAACCTTGTTGTAATTATTTACCGAGGAAAGAAAAGACAGAAAGACATTCCCATAGTATATAAATAAGCCAATTTAAATAATCCATTGAACAATCTCTAGACAATCTCTTAAAACACACACACACACACACACACCTGAAAATATATTTTAAAACAGTATTCGTGCATAAAGAGGAAGAAGAAAAACCGATATTTTACAAAGCTCGCAATTACTTCGTTTTAGAAGTGAAGTTAAAACTATTAAAATTTAACAACTGTTATGATCAAAAGTGAGCATTTTCACTGTAAAAATGACCACTAAAAATGTTTGTTTGTTTGTTTGGCTTTTTTATGGCGCAAGAGCATCTGGGCTATACTGCGCCAATAAAAATGGATCGCCCGGAACGTCTGTTGAAAACGGGAACAAAAAATTATCCCACGATCGAATGATAAATTAACTTTTGGTGGTCTTTTTCACCGAATCAAGCGCCAGGAACACGTTCCGCAAAACTATGGCAAAAGCATATGGTTCCGTATTGGAGAATCGCTTAACGATTTCCCCTGGTTTTTACCACGAGTCCCTTAAAATGAACACCAATTGCGTTGGCGTGATTTTGGCGATAATTAAGGAGCCAAAGTTGGAGCCAAAATGTTTGGCGATACCAAGGAGCCAAAATGTTTTATTTAAGGAGACAGGACCTTTAAATTTTCAAAAAACAAATTTTTTTTTTATTTGTCTATCCTAATCTTTGAAAATTTATGATTGTATTGCAAAAAACCGCATCAAAAAATTCCTACTAGTTTTCTCAAAATATGAAAAAACATCAGATCGTATATTTTCACTTTGTAGCAATTAAAGGGACTTCACGGTGTCAACAAACGTAATCATACTCTCAAAAGTCTTATTCACAGATTTTTAAGAGTTATATTCTTTTTTCTCCGTAATTAAGATTCAATATTACCGAGAAGAAGGGGATAATAACTGCTAGTATGAGGTAGACAACTTTACTAACATTCCAATGTTTACTTTTTCCGGCGTGTTTTCCCCCCATTATCAGGCAGCTTCCGAAACCACCATCGGCACGAACGGACGCTACAATACAACTACCATGTACATGTGCTCATTTTTAACGCTTCACAAAACTTTCCCTCCATTTTAAGAGTATAGCATCAGTTTTGGAGACGAGTTGGCGACAAAACAGGGGATTCAATTGTAGTGTCACCTCGTAAGTGACATTGTGCTAACAGAAAAGTATCCGTTTGTTCTCACATGTTCCAAAAACATCTTTTACGAAAACTTCCAAAAACATAGGTGAGTTTTTTTTTACATATCTAAAAATTCCTGGCTAATCCATCATGGCGTCACTAATAGGAATTCGCGGCAAGCAAGAATGAAGTTGGCGCTATTGGCGACCAAACGGTGAGATTGTGATGCAGTGACGCTAGCAAATTATTTCATTAAAAAATAGATGCAAACACTATTACCTTTGCACTATTACGTTTATCGTGACACTGCATGGTCCGTCACACAGATAGAAATGGGTCGTTCGTGAACAAAAGGATCTTTTGAACTATTCACAAAAATTACCTGTTCGTAATTTTGTGAATTAAAATTTTTGTGAACTACCGTTCTTCGTCATAGCTCGTGATCATCGTTCTCAGTTCACGGTCTTCGTTAGTGATTTTAGTTCGCAGTTCGCGGTCACAGTTCTTCGTTCGTAGTTCGTCACCATCGTTCATAGGTCGTGGTTTTCGTTCACAGTTCATGACCTTAGTTCGCAGTTCGCGATCACCGTTCGCAGATCGTTGTCACCACCAAGCCGTCAAGGATGTATCGGGGAAGGGGTCCGGAGACCCATCCTTTTTCTAGGCTGCTAATGAAGTTATATGATATTCTGTATTTATAGAGTTTACGTGATGGCACTTGAATCGCCGCATGTCAAGGCCGTATTGGGTACCCCGGAGCCCCATCCATTTTCTAGGCTGCTATTTGAGCTACAACTACAATATTCCATGTTCAGATAGTGTACACGAGGGCACTTGAAATGCTCAGGGCCGTACCGGATGCCCAGAAGCCCCCATCCTTTTTCTAGCCTGCTATTTGAGCTACAACTACGATATTCCATATTCTGAGAACGTACACGAAGGCACTTGCAATGCCGCATGTAAGGGCCGTATCGGGTTACCCGGAGTCCCATCCGTTTTCTATGCGGTTTTTTAGCTACAATTACGATATTCCATACTCCGAGGGTGTATGCGAGGGTACTTGAAATGTTGCATGTCAGGGCCGTATCGGAGGGTTCTGGAGCCCCCATCATTTTTCTAGGCTGCTATTTGAGCTACGACTACGATATTCGATATTCAGAGGGTATATGCGAAAGCACTTGCAATGCCGCATGTCAGAGCCATATCGGCTACCCTGGAGCCTCCATCCTTTTTCTAAGCTACTATTTGAGTGACGACTACGATATTCCTTGTTCAGAATGTAGGCGAGGACACTTGAAATGCCGCACGTGAGGGCCATATCGGGAGTCCCGGAGCCCCATCCTTTTTCTATGTTATTATTGGAGCTACGATTACGATATTCCGTATTTAGAGACTGTACGCGAGTACACTTGAAATATTGCATGCCAGGGGCGTATCGAGAGAGGAGATCAAGAGCATACTTTGAACGATTATAAACATTTTATACGATTACTGTTACTCAAGGTGAAGTTACGGTTACACAAGCTTCAAATTTTAGGTTACGATTACATGCCCTTCGGTCCGGCCCCGATACGGCCCTGACATGCGACATTTCAAGTGCCCTCGCGTGCACTCTATGAATACGAAGTATGGTTGTCATAGACTCAAAAAATCAACACCAAATTTCTATGTTATTGTTCTATGTTTATTTGTTTGTTTAAAAAAAAGGGATTTGCAAAAATTCATGAACAAGTGTCTATACTACTACATATATTAATTACATGGGGTTTCGCCAGAAGTGCGTTCGACTTTTAAATATGCCACCTTACGGAATAAATTGGCAAAAATCGAACGGATTTTTTTCCAGAACAAGCTACTTCCCAGAAGAGAATAAATTGCAAGCAAAAATTCGAAGGTTAGTATTCACTGTTTTTGTTTTAATATATTTTCCTCCCTATTATGAGGTTGCTAACAGTTTCAGAGAGCTATAAAATTTACCGAAGTTGAACGCCATCTTACGGAAAAAATCGTCAACTCAAACGAAATTTCTAGTCAACCCAATACTATATAGATAGCACCAATTAAAACGAAAAAAAGTTAAAAATATTGCATTATACATATATTAATTATGAGTAACTGGTTCAAAAGAACGGGTCTCAAATATGGACTGTTCTTTAAAGACCGGTTCACAAAAATGAACCACATTGCCCATCCCTACACACGGCTTCTTTTTCCTCTTCTTTCTTTCTTGGTTTTTTTTTTTTTTTCATTTTTTCTTTTTTTTTTTTTTCAATATTGCAGCGATCGGCAGCGGGTAAGTCGGCTTTCCGCCATGTTGGAAATGTTGTCGACGACGATTTTTGGGTTAGTATTTACTTTTTATAAAATTCATACTTGAAAACAAATGAGAGGAGGGGGAAGAGGCTTCGCCAGCTCTGTGGTTATTGTTTTTCATGAAAAACAATAAAAAAAACCTCATGAATGTCTGAATATCAGTGTCATGTGTAAGTAACCGAAAGGGTACGAGATACCGCTACACGATACATCAAGGAGGAGGGGCCTCGCCAGCTCTGTGGTTATTGTTTTTAATCACAAAGAATAAAGAAAACCTCATTAATGTCTCTGCATTATGTCTAATTAAGTAACCGAAAGGTATAATACAAATACGTAGTTCATTTGTAAACAATCATGGCGGCTGGAAATAAAGCGAAACGAGAAATCGTGACGACGTAATTGAATCACTAAAAACCTACAACTTCTTAATTAAAAATAAGACTAGAAATGAATTACAAAATTATTTTCGACATAATTTCGCTGCAATGAAAAAAAACAGAGCTTTGAGAAAGATTAAAATAAATTAAAATGGCGTTCAAAACTCAAAAAGGGCGCGCAAGTATAACGTTACAGAGAAAATATGACGATGACACAGGAGAGACGCCCAAGAACGACGTCACAAGCCGATATACTGCAATTTTTGAAAAATTGTAGAAGGAGAGAGAAGCCGTGTGACGAACCATTCAGTGTGGCCACCTTTATTTTCGTTTACTTACTCATTACTAACATTAATACCGTAAGAGAAAACATAGGGCGGAAGCGAAAACACCGCTAAAAAAATATTTTCCACTCCTGTAATATCAAAATAAATTAGCTAAGAAAAATGAAAGTACATGAGCAGGCACAGTTATCGACTGCAGGTTACGATTCAGTCAGCTGTTGACGGCTACGGAGGTACTCCCGTTTATTAATATAGCCTTGTAGTTCAGTGGTTTACAGACAGAAGTATATAATGGCATTTTAAAACGTTTCTTCCTACTTCAAAGACACTTACTTAACTCGGATGGTAGCCTCTGAATGGTTTATGAATTTACATTAAAGCAAATTGTATATATATATATATATATATGGGGGGGGGGGGTCGGACACCCTTCCCTATACAAATGAGACGCCACGAGAGTGTGTAGACAGTGACGGTAGCATATAAGATAGTAGCGGAGAAGATTGGGAGGTGTGAAGCAACCGAGGTGGAGGTTGGACGCAGGGTAGCGACGCTGACGATGACATAGGAATATAGCGGATATTACCACCGCGACGATATACATATGAAGAATTAGGATAATTTGTGTTATGTGCTTTAATGTAGAAGACACAACATTGTAACTATGTGAAGTAGCTGTAGCAATTATTCATTAAAGGACATAATATTTATCCATAGAGTTCTTCATTCTAAAGCATAAGTCCCACAAATGGGGGCTTGGCCGGGATGAACTAAAACATAAATAGTTATACGTTAAAAAATTGAACGTTTGAAAAAAAGAAGCGAACTTCGTTGGTAAAACAATGACGGGACGACGAGAAGACTCTGGATAAAGACGACCCTTGAGATGCGCAGATGACGTAATAAAGTGTGCAACCATTTTTTACAGACGATGGAATGTTTGTGTTGTGTGTGTGCCATAGTGACATGAAAGACATTCAAGACTTGATGAAAACATTTGTTGGACAAACAAGGACAACGACATTTACTGGATGAAGAAACACTGGCATTGGAAGTGACGTGGACAAACTGTAAATTACTTTCAAAACTTTTAGAATGTCGTCCCTAGCTAAAGCGCGTAAAGATGATTTGATTAAATTGGTAGAAGAGTTAGGGCTTACTATTCCCGAGAAACCTAAAATTGCGACTTTAAAATCAGTAATTGTAGACGCCCAAAATTATGATGAAGAGTTCACCAAATCAGTACTTGAAAATATAATTACTGAGAGACGAGAACAGGCAGAAAACTTAAAAATTGAACGTGAATTTGAGCTTAAAAAATTAGAATTAGTAGCGGCCGCAAACACCCAAATTCCTAACGAAAATTTTCAGAGTCATCCCATAAGAAAAGTGGCAAACAATGATTTATTCAAACTCATAAAATCGATTTGATGGGAACGGCGAATTGAGTATTTATCTAAGGCTTTTTGAAAGACAAAATAGACCGCATTAACATTCCCAAAGAGGAATGTGTTGCATACTTATTAGGTCTAATTCCACTGGAAATAGTTCAACTAATAATGTGGGAACCAGCTAAAGTGGCAAATGATCATGACCATGTAAAACAAATACTACTTAAACGATTTAAACTAACGCCACAACAATTCCAATTAAAATTCTTGTCACATAAAAAAGTGAGTACGTCCACGTGGAAGGATTATGCGTTCGTGTTAAATAATTTTGTTCAAGAATGGATTGAGGGTTTAGATGTAAATAATTTTTAAAGCTTAAAAGAGCTAATAGTAACAGAGCAGATTACAAAGAAAGTACCCACTGAGATCCTTGAACATTTCGTGGATGAATGGCCGAAGATTACGAAAGTAGACTATTTGGTTAATGAATTCGATTGCTATGAAACAGCCCGGCAACAACTTAAAAAGTACGCAACACACCATGAAACTCGAAATCAAAGAGAAAATGTAAAAACATTCATCACTAAAGATTCAACAGAAGTTAAACACCAATTCTCTCCTATCCCATAAAATAAGAATAATAATCAAAACCTCATCTGCTATAACTGTTCCGATCGAGGACATAAATCAAGCGAATGCAAATATAAAAGTGAAGGTCTTCGCTGTTTCAAATGTCAATTTTTTTGGCCATAAGGTAAATAATTGTTCGGAAAAGAATTCACGGTCACAAAACAGAAATATACATCGCACGTTCATTCATTCTGCACCCCAAAAAAAAATCCAAAAGAACGTAAATATTTTTGATAAACAATTTGAAGCCATATTGAATCGTGGGCAGTGAAGTTACAATGATGAAAAAAAGACTCCTATCAATTAATTGGATCTCCAAATTTGTTCTAGAACAGCATATCTGTAGTAGGAAATGGGAACGAAGGAATAACACCCTTAGGGTATTTTAATACAGACATAAGCATAGACGAAAACAGGATTAGCACCAACGTTTATGTTCTTGAAAATCTAAATTGTGAAATAATTGTAGGAATGGACCTATTAGGTCAATTAAATTTTCTAAACACGTCAATCCCAAGTACACCAACTATGTTACAGTCGTTTGTAATACCAAGAAGGAGAAAGTGGGAGTGTAAAGCCATAAAATCCAAAGAGGAACAGCGGATGCTACGAATGTTTACACAAATTGTAAACAAACGGTCGGTACAAATCCCCCTTCCGCGACGAACACACAACTGGTAAGGCTACCTGCAAGGGTCGTGGTTAACCAAGGCGATAATTCTCTCTTTCCCCTAAAGTATCCCGTTACAGCTCCTGGGGTCGAAAACACGGAAATGAAGCTTCAGTTGCAACTACGGATAATTTTATCGTTTTAATGGCAGAGGCCGTAGATTTTCAACAAGTTGATTTAATGCATATTCGAAATGCTAAACAGAGGCAGGAAATTGCCAATCTGATAAAAGGTTATCGACGTTTCAAAACAGGAAGCACCAACTTAAAATTGAATATTGTTTTAATAGATGAGATACTAGTAAGTCAGTATTGTCGAAGGCTATCGTTTACAGAACAAAAGATTGTTGAAACATAAGTCAAAGAATGACTTAATGACGGAATTATTAAGCGTAGTTGTTCAGATTTTGCGGCACCGGTAGTGTTACGTAAGAAAAAAGATGGTAGCTCTAGATTTATGCATAGATTACAGAAAATTAAATAGGAAAATAATTATGGATCATTTTCCGCTTCCATCAATCGAAGATGTTTTGGATAATCCTGGGGGAGCTGAAGTGTTTACGTCATTAGATTTGAAAAACGGCTTTTTACACGGTGACGTTGACGAACGCAGTACGAAATACATATCCTTTGTACACATAAAGGTCAGTATGAATTTATGAAAGTTAAAGCAGGGTTATCAACAAGTCCTTCGATATTCCAAAGATATGTATAGAATGTATTTAGAGACCTTCTAAATGACCACACCGTAGAAGTATATTTAGATGATATTATTATCCCTTCGAGCGATGAAGAAGAAGGCATACTCAAGCTAAGGCGTGTGTAAGAAGAAGCTTCAAAATATGGGTTGGAACTCAACTTCAAAAAATGTAAATTTTTGCAACGAAAGATAGAATTCTTAGGCTATGTACTGGAAGATAGCGCAGTAAAACCTTCTCTATCTAAAACAATAACAGTCCAAAACTTTCCGGAACCAAAGACGGCAAAACAGATTCAAAGCTTTTTGGGACTAACGGGTTATTTTCGGAAATTCATTCTAGGTTATTATAAGATAGCGAAACCCCTAAGTGATTTACTCCGCAGCAACGTAGAATTCAATTTCGGTTATGAACAAAGAGAAGCTTTTAAGATGCTTAAAACATTTTGATTACTTCACCTGTACTACACATATTTAGACAAGGTTTTGAACTCGAATTACACACAGACGCTAGTAGTCATGGATTTGGCTCGTGTTTATTACAACAAGCAGACGATGGAAATTTTCAACCTATTCATTACATGAGTAAAAAGACTTTTCCGCAACAAAAGAAATTCTGTAGTTACGAACTGGAAGTGCTTGCCATAATCGAAGTCTTGAAAAAATTTAGAAATTATTTCTTAGGCATTAAATTTAAAATAGTAACAGACTAGATCAAACAACAATATCAATCAACGTTTATTGGCGTAGTGATACCAGCGCCGATGTTATGGCGTGATTAGATGGTGAAACGTTCGAAAGAAAATAAATATTTCTGCGTTCGGTGGGACCTGTATTTAGATTGGATTTAATCATTAATTATTTATTACCTGGATTTAATCTGCGTAGTGTTCGATTTATATAAAATAAATACATATGCTGCAACGGGCATTTCGATCAATTTAATACCAGTCTCTTTGCAATTTGGTTTAAATAGTAGTCTATGTACTACACCATTCTGCGAAATAACTGGCAACAATATATATACGTTCGTAAAGAGATTATATATTGTCCTTCGTAGCTCAGTGGGTAGAGCCTCCGCCCGGCAAGTGGAAGGTCGTGGGTTCAGGTCCCACCGAAGGCAGAAATATTTATTTTCTTTCGAACGTTTCACCATCTAATCACGCCATACCATCGGCGTTGGTATCACTACGCCAATAAACGTTGATTGACATTGTTGTTTGATTTAATCTGCGTAGTGTTCGATTTATATAAAATAGTAACAGACTGTTCAGCATTCCAGAAAACTATGGATCGAAAAGACTTAACGCCAAAAATTGCAAAATGGGCCTTATTCCTAGAAGAATTTGGCTATGAAATTGTACACAGACGGGCAAGTCAGATGGAACATGCAGACGCCTTGAGTCGAAACACTGTACTTTTAGTGACACAATTGCCAGACATAACAAGGATTGCATCGGCACAAGAGGAAGACGAATATATCAAGTGTATGATACAAGAGAGAAACAACGTTAAGAGAAGAAGCAAAAAAGTAACATTTTGAAGATACAACAAGAAAATCGCAAATCCTTCAACAAAAAGCGAAAAACAGCTTACGATCTTGTAGCAATACGAAGAACACAGTTTGGAACAGGACTTAAATTGAGACCTAAATTTTTTGGACCATATAGAATTACAACAGTGAAATCAAAAGACCGATACGAAGTGTAAAAATTGGTCAACATGAAGGACCGAATTTTACAACAACTGCAGCAGATCACATGAAGAAATGGACTCAGACATCCAAAGACAATTTTTGTTTCAACAACAAAAACTGAACATTTTTTTTTACCCCAAGAGACTTGCAACTTACTTATTTACCTGTTTAGTAATTATATTTTAGTGTTTTTCAGACATGAAGATGAAACGGAACTGATGGAGCAGACTAGCTCGACGATGTCCACCAAATAAGAACTCTTTCTTTTAAAATTTCTTTTGCAAATTCTGTGGGATAAGATGCCCATGCACTGAGGGAAGTGAACTTGTCAGGAAGACCGACTATGGGTTGGGACACCCTTCCCTATACAAATGAGACGCGATGAGATGTGGCGCATGCGTGGAAACGGAGAAGACGGGGAAACGCGAAGCAACCGAGTTGGAGGTTGGACGCAGGGCAGCGACACTGGCGATGACATGGAAATATAGCGGATGTTACCACAGCGACGACATACCTATGGCAAATTAGGACAATTTGTATTATGTGCCCGACGTTGTAACTGTGTGACGTAGCTGTAGCAATTATTCATTAAAGGACATAATATTTATCCAAAGAGTTCTCCCTAGTGCTTCATTCTAAAGCGCAAGTCTATATATATATATATATATATATATATATATAGTGTCGAGATGGCCCATATAGATAGCCCATATAGTGTCAGATGGATCGGTGAAAGTATTAATAATGAATAAATATACCATTGGGCCATTAAAACCGGATTTGTAGCCTGCTGACGACATGCCAGCATCCGGAACGCCGTTGGGATAACTATCGGTAACCCAGCGACGTGAAAAAGGCTATCTCAGACTCTGATGATATGAACCATAATGAAAATATGAATGGAGCATCGGTTGTCTCGCTCTTAAATCAGAACCGCGTTCGGGCTTTAAGCAGAGGGGCCAGTTCGAAAAATATGCAACAGTCTCTCCTTGGAGGTGTCGGCGGTTGTAGCGGCGCCTCCAACTGTACGGCTACTAGAACCAACACAGCCCAAAGTGCTTTGCAGCCTAGTATAGGTGCAACCACTAGGGCTGAAAGACCACGCCAGCGCATGTCATGGACAATAGATATGAACACCTACATCATGCGCACCTACTATACGATTACAAAGCTGGAAACAGACATGACAAATTACAGACCCACACTTCACGCCAAATTCGCACAACAGTACCCACACCTGGACATCAGTATAGAAAGGATAACAACCCAACGCAGGAACATAATAACCAGAAATCTCTTAGCAGAGCCCATACTACAAAGGTTAAGAGATGAAGTCGCCAATGACCTGGCAAACACTTCAACCAGTGTGGCAAACCCTGAAGCACCAGCTATTGGCGCAAGAGAACCGCTCCAAACAAGCATAGAAGAAGAAGAGAGGAGGGACGTGGAGAAAATGGAAGAAGGTTTCCAATGTGCCCTGGCGGAATATGAAGGCTCGGATGCCGCAGCAAGGCCAAGAATACCACGCCAACCGGCATCTTGGAAACTCTGCGCAGCAACCAATATCCTCAATGAACATACTCTACCACTACACCTACTGAACCACAACTCCCTGCATGAAATACACACCGCCGTATACTGTGCAGCAATAGCGGCATCATGCGCCAATGGGTACGAAGTAAGGAACGAAGGCCGAAGTAA
>QLNU02015360.1:284461985-284478571 GCA_006491805.2 Dysdera silvatica
CATCCTTGACAAGGGGTTTAACGCCAAGCAGAACCACTGGGGGCTTAGTGCGTCTCCTTGAAAGATTCCGCGCCGGATGGGGATCTCGGCCGTTTCTATTTTACTGTCTGGCGTGTTTAGCTGTAAGCGGGTTCTCCATTGTTTCATGCTGCTCTGTAGGAATCGGATGATTGAGGGATGCACTTTGTATATGCTGAGTATTTCAAGGAGCCACGAGTGCGGAACAGAGTCGAAAGCCTTCTTGTAGTCTATGTATGCGGTGTTGAGTTTTCGCTTTTGTTTTCTTGCTTGTTCCAGGATAACTGAGTCGATGGTAAGCTGCTCTTTACATCCCAGAGTCCCTTTCTGGCATCCCTTTTGTTCTTCCGCCATTAAGTTGTTGCTTTCGCTGTGCCGGCTTATTTTTTCAGAGATGCACCCCGTGAGTATCTTGTACAGGGTGTTGAGGCACGTAATGGGTCGGTATTTCGCTGGGTTACTGGTATCCTGGTCCTTCGGTAGGAGGTAAGTTATTCCCTTGCAGAGGAATTCAGGCATTTTGCTGGGGTCTTCAATTATCGCCGTAAGTTCCTTGGCTAATGGGCCATGGGCGCTGGTAAATTTCTTGTACCAGAAGTTGTGTATGCCGTCAATACCCGGGGCTTTCCAGTTGTGCGTACGTTGGATTACCTGCTGGAGTTCCTCTATCGTGATGCCCGTGTACTCCATCTCCTCTATTCCTCTCGTAGCCTCCATTTCTTGCTGAATCCAGGGGGCGCTTTTGTGCTGTACTTCATTGGACCATAGTGTCTTCCAGAAGGTCTCTATTTCTGCTGGCTTTGGGGCTTCGTACTTGTCTTTGTTCGCTGGGGTCTCTCGAAGCTTCCTGTAGAAGGCCTTCTGGTTTGCTTGGAATTGCATGTTCTGTTGTTTTCTGTTGGTATAGTCTTTGTATCTTCGGAGTCTTCTGGCGTATACACCCAGTTTTTGTTTGAGGGTATCCAGATATTCGCTGATGTGTTTATTGGGCTCTTCGTGTCTTGTATGAATCCTATTTCTCTTAAGGGCCATCTTCACTTTCCTCACTAATTTCTTACTCCTATTTCCCTGCATGTACTGGGTTATTCGCCCTATGCTGCTGCGGAGCTCTTCTATTCTTTTTTGCAGTCTCACTTGCCATGGTGGTTGGGCTTTGTTTCCTCTGTTACTTCGGCCTTCGTTCCTTACTTCGTACCCATTGGCGCGTGATGCCGCTACTGCTGCACAGTATATGGCGGTGTGTATTTCCTGTAGGGAGTTGTGTTTCTGTAGGTGTAGTGGCAGGGTATGTTCATTGAGGATCTTGGTTGCTTTGCAGAGTTTCCAAGATGCCGGTTGACGTGGTATTCTTGGCCTTGTTGCGGCATCCGAGCCTTCATATTCCGCCAGGGCACATTGGAAACCTTCTTCCATTTTCTCCACGTCCCTCCTCTCTTCTTCTTCTATGCTTGGTTGGAGCGGTTCTCTTGGGCTACTAACTGGTGCTTCTGGGTTGGCCACACTGGTTGACGTGTTTGCTAGGTCATTGGCGACTTCATCTCTTAACCTTTGTAGTATGGGCTCTGCTAGGAGGTTTCTGGTTATTATGTTCCTGCGTTGGGTTGTTATCCTTTCTATACTGATGTCCAGGTGTGGGTACTGTTGTGCGAATTTGGCGTGAAGTGTGGGTCTGTAATTTGTCATGTCTGTTTCTAGCTTTGTAATCGTATAGTAGGTGCGCATGATGTAGGTGTTCATATCTATTGTCCATGACATGCGCTGGCGTGGTCTTTTAGCCGTGGTGGTTGTACCTATATTAGGCTGCAAAGCACTTTGGGCTGTGTTGGTTCTAGTAGCCGTACAGTTAGAGGCGCCGCTACAACCGCCGGCACCTCCAAGGAGAGACTGTTGCATATTTTTCGAACGGACCCCTCTGCTCAAAGTCCGAACGCGGTTCTGATTCAAGGGCGTGACAACCGATGCTCCATTCATTATTGCAGCATACTGAACAGATTTAATACTGGAAGTGATCATCGAATGGTGAGATGTAAAATGCACTTAAATACTAAACTAGAAAGGCAGAAGCTCATTAGGAAACAAGTATGTAAGAGGGTGGATTTAAAGAAATTAAAAGAAAATACCGAGGCATTCAAGTTGGAATTAAAAAATCGCTTTTCTGCACTGGAAGGACTTATTGAAGAAGTTGACATCTCAGAAGCAAATGAAAACATTGTTAAGACAATAATTGAAACTGCTGGGGAAATTGGTGGTGTAATATGTAAAAAGCAGAATAGCAAATTATCTGAGAAGACGAAACAACTCATGAAAAGGCGAAGACTTATGAAGGTGGACAATCAAAATACCAGTCGCAAGATCGAGTATGTAGAACTTTGCAAAACTTTGCGCAAAAACATGAAAGAAGATATAAGAAAATTCAATTGTGAGTTAGTAAGGAAGGCCATTGAAAGCAACAAGAGCCTTAGGGTTGTTAAAGGGAGTTTGTCTATTGGGAAGAAACACATCATTGCATTAAAAGGAGAGGATGGCACTGTAACAAGAAATAGGGAAGAAATACTTAGAAGAGTTGAAGAATTCTACAGAAAGCTGTATGAGGGAAACAGTGGATTAAACGAAGACTCTGAGATAGTCGAAGGAACAGCTCCTAAAATCTTAAAAGAAGAAGTAGCATTTGCAATAAAAAGTATGAAGAAAGGAAGATCCCCTGGCGATGATGGCATTACATTAGATATCTTAAAAGAAGCTGGAGAACATGTAGAAGACATACTCGCAAAATTCTTTACCAAATGCCTCAACAGTGGTAACATACCAAACCAATGGGATTCTGCAACAGTAATTCTTTTGCATAAAAAAGGTGATAAAGAGGATTTGAAAAATTACCGACCAATTAGCTTGTTACCTGCTATTTATAAAATCTTCACAAAAGTTCTAACACATCGCCTGCAGAAAAAATTAGATGCAGCTCAACCAAGAGAACAAGCTGGATTTCGAAGTGGATTCAGTACAGTGGACCATATTCAAGTATTAAGAGAATTAATTGAAAGAACACATGAATATGAACTTCCATTGTGTGTTGCATTTATTGACTATGAGAAGGCCTTTGACTCTATTAAAACATCAGCAGTCATCAACTCTTTAAGATCAACAGACATTGAGGATGTGTACATTGACATGGTGAAACGTGTGTATAAAAATGCAAGTGCAAAATTTCGGTTACATAAAGATACCAAAACTATCAAACTTGGCAAAGGGGTGAGGCAGGGAGATACCATTTCTCCAAAACTTTTTACTTCAGCTTTACAGATGATTTTTCAGCTGATAAATTGGAATAACAAGGGAATAAAAATAAATGGTGAATATTTAAATCATTTGCGGTTTGCTGATGACATTGTTATTTTTTCAACGAACCCATCAGAACTCCAAGACATGGTACAGGAGCTCTCAACTAGAAGTAAAGAAGTTGGACTCAAGATGAACCTACAAAAAACTAAGATCATGTTCAATAATTTTGTAGAGGAAACAAAAATACAAGTTGACAACACTGAGCTAGAAATTGCTGATTCATATATTTACCTTGGCCAGCTGATTTCAATGGATGGCAACATTATGAAAGAACTCAACAGACGTATTAAACTTGGCTGGAGTGCATTTGGAAGAAACAGTTTTATCCTGAAGGGGAAATTGCCTTTATGTCTAAAATAAAGTTCTTCAACCAATGTGTATTGCCAGTCCTCTCTTATGGATCAGAGACATGGAGTCTAACAGTTGGAGCAATACGAAAGTTACAGACAACGCAAAGGAGCATGGAGAGGTGCATGCTTGGAATAACTAGGAGAGATCGAAAAAGAAACACTTGGGTGAGAGAGCAAACTAGAGTAGAGGACATCATTGTTAAAGTAAAAGGACTGAAATGGCGATGGGCTGGGCATATTGCAAGAAGAACTGATCAACGATGGACAACAGAAATTCTGAACTGGATTCCAAGAGACCACCGAAGACCTAGAAAACGTCCTCAAACTAGATGGGTAGATGAAATAAGAAAACAGGTTGGGGTGACTTGGAAGCGAATTGCTCAGGATAGACTTGTGTGGAAAGCATTTGGAGAGACCTTCATCCAGCAGTGGATAGATAATGGTTGAATATGATGATGATGATATATATATATATATATATTATGTTTTTGGCTTTACCAAAATTGAATTTAAAAAAATAAATTTAAAAAATATCAATAACTCTAAAAAGTTTTCCCCCTAAAAAAGCACTAAGATTAAAGTGATCTATAAATACGATGTTACTATAGGTCAACAACTTTTCAACTATAACTCTCTAAAAAAAACTAACGATGCTGTTAATATACCATGCATATATTAAAGATACACTGAATTTGTTGACAGTGATCAATGTAATCAAGTAATCATGTTGACAGTAATCATCAACATGTCATTACAGGTGATATAAATTTCTTAAATAATAGTGATTTAAGAAACATTTGTCAAAAGGAACAAAGTTTATATATCAGAGAAATTGATGGTTTTATTTACAATGTGTCTACTAGACATACAATACCAATCAAATCATTTGACATTTGGAAAAATAATTGTATTTGTGAAGTTTCCTTACACGTTGTCTGGTATAAAAAATGGGATAGAACACATAAAAATTTCAAGAGCATTGCAGAATACAAAAGAGATTTGAAGGATTTTTATAAACGCTTTATGTTATTGAACATAGATAAATGTTTTTCAACGTTTGCCGTTATGTGCAAGAGGTTCTATGCTTCAAACATACAGAAATTTCTTGATAATACAGAGCAATATATAAATCTGGGTACAAACTCTACTCCTGTCTTCAAACACATACAGGGTGCTTTTGAGAAACTCAAAGCTATCCAATCTCCAATCAACTTCCCATACATGACGCTTACTGTTAAATTTCATAAAGATCCAATTGGTTTTCGCACTGTTAGATGTGCTACTAGCTCTTATAGTGTTAGAGCTGTTAAACTGCTTCTTCGAACATTTAAACAGATTTATGTTAAAATTTCCTTAAATACCTTTATTTTAAAAAATAGTTTTCAACTTTTGAAGACTTCGAACTCCAGTGATAGGAATCCCACTTTCATTAAGTGCTTTGATTTTGAGGATCTATTTAACCAAATCAATTTAAGAGACCTATATCGTGTATTATTAGAATTATTTACAGAGTATGATATAAAATCAATTGACAAAATCTCGTTTGTAAAACTACTAAACTTCTGTCTTAACTATAATATGGTATATAATGGCACTGGTTATTATAAACAGGTAAGAGGGCTTTCTCAAGGGGGAGTATATTCTTCTTTAGCTGCAGATTTATACTTACATAAATATGAAAGTTTGTCTTCACCAAGAACGGATTTATTTTTTGGCAGATATATAGATGATATAATCTGTATAGGCTATGGTATGGAGCATCAATTGGACCTTGATTTTTATCCCTCAGGATTAACACTGAAAGATACCTCTGTATCTAGAACTTAAGTTCACTTTTTAGATCTACTTATTACTATCAATGAAAATAATAGATTTGTCTTTCAAATATGCGATAAAAGAAAACAATTTTCATTTGCTTTTGTTCAGTACTTGCAATATGACACATGTCTCAGAAAACATGTTATAAAAAATTTGATTTTAGGTGAACTTTCCCTATAAATTTTTGAAAACTTTTCATCTCAGAAGGGGGTGCTGCAGCACCCTAAGCACCCCCTCTGGATACGCGCCTGCTCCAAGGTGAATGGAAATGAACCCCGTTTAAAATTCAATGTTATAATAAATGGCTTTTTAAAATAATTTTTCTGAACCGTACTTTTTATTTCATCTCTTCGCATTTCACTGCATACTGAAAATTTTGAGAAACTTACACTTTTGTCTAAACTTACTCTAAAAAAATTACCTTTTCTTGTACTAAGTAATTCGTATAAAATTATTAAGCTCATATTTCTTAGGAAGGAATGTTTGCCAAATGTAACTTAAGTGCAAGAAACGAACAGTGGCTTTAGCAAAATTATTTTGTCTGTATGAGATTATGATCATACCAGCTTCTTTGCCTTTATATATGTATAGTCATACTTAAAGCCGTAGCCCGGCAGGGACTTGGTTGTCAGCCCCCCACCCCTTCCCATGGAAATTTTTTTTTCAAAATAAATTATTTTAGAATTTTATTTTAAATTTTTTATTTTGTACGAAATTGTACATAACAATGGAAATTGTTCTTTGACGTTAAAAATGTATTCAAAACAACTTTCTACGGTACATCTTGTGCACATGTTAGAGAGGTTTAAGTCTTCATCCGCTCAATAATAAGGATAACTGAAATTATAAATTTTACTATGCCTTTATAAGTTTTTAGTGGAAAATTTTCGACAAGAAATTTATTCATTAATGTTAAATATATTAGTTTACTCGGGTATTTAGCATTATAATAATAATACACTTATTTATTCTGCTGTGATAGTCATATATACAGTCAGTATACAACACAGCACAAAGAAGAAAAAAAAAACATACCGCACCAGGAAATGTCCCAAGAAGATATAACAGACTTGAGATCTTGAACTTATTTAAATGTTATTAAATATATTGATCAAATACATCAAAACATTAATGAGTTTTAAGCCCCTGCAACTTTTTGAGCCGCCCCCCCCCCTGTAACAAGAATTTAGCTACGGACCTGATCATACGTACTTTTTAAATGAAATTAAAGATGAGATTATATAGTTGAACCTGTTTATAATGAATTTTAATGCGGTTGTGCGAAAACATTGTTGTAAATATTTAATTCATGTGAGTTCTTTTAGTATAAAGAAATAAAGAATTATTTTTTAAATACAATCATTGTATTTGTAAATTCGCTAATTGAATTATAAACGGCTTTGGTTTCTATTAGCGGATTTTATGATCTTGAAACTTGTTTTCATTATGTAAATTTTAATGCGTTGTGCATGTGTGTTTACTATAATTTATTAGCAGCTAGAAATTGATTAAGATTTGGTGTTGAAAATCTGGAAAAAGTCAGAGAAGTCTGGGATTGAATTTGGCCAGACACCATGTGTAAAACATGCTTCTGAATAGATAAATTTATTTTGCACATGTGTTTAAATATACGTTGACAATGACTTTTGTTAGATGTTTTCCAATCTTTAAATGCCTTAAGAGGTCCTACATGCACTTCGTCGAAAGACAATGCAAAATTTATCTTGAAAAAATGTTAACAACTCGTATTAGAACAATTTACTCAAAGTAAAATTAAACTTTTCAATATTAAAGTCCTTGATGTTTTCACTTACATTATCTTAAAAATTGTTTTTGATTTTAGAAGTCAAATGTCCTGGGTGTTGGAGAGCGACCTGCAGTGTCCACGACTTCTGTGGTCCTTTCACGCTCATCGCAAGTGCTTAGAGAATTGTGAAGCAGCGAAAGCAGCAAGTATGTTTTTAATTCAAATATTGGTTTTATAATATGAATATGGAGAGGTGTGCATAAATCCCTAGTTTATGACCAACAAAAAGCTAAAACCCGCAGCATTTTAAGAACGAAATATGAAGAATTTTCGAAAATCATTTCAAGGTCCTAAGTACCCATTTTGTTCCTAAGCTAAAAAAAGTGTTCTGTAATCTGTTGCAAATCTCTTCTGAGGCAATCAGCAAAATATGGATACAATATTCTTCAGCATTAACTGATTGGCAAAAGTTGTATTGCTCAAAAAGGTTTTGGACACAACATATAGCCAAAGTTTGAAAAGTGCAAAGTTATCGCTACATATAGATTCACTCAACAGATTCACTCAAAATTATCGTTACAGACGACAAATATTAGTATTGTAGGAAAATTACCGAGCCCACGGGAAGTGTCATTATAGCCAGGTTTATCGTTGTAAGCAGATCGTTATATTTATAGATTTCACTGTTTTATTTACTTAATATTTAATCTTTTAACCAAATTAAAGAAATACGGTATTGCTTGCTGCGACGCTACTTCCAAAAAACATGCACAATCCTACATACGTACAAAAATATAGTATGTTTGTACTCAGTATGACTAGAGAATAAATACAACGTGAAACATGGAGAGAAACATTTTAAATGCACATGCGAATTCACCATTCATGCACATGTGAATTCCCCTGTCCAGAGTGCTAAAGAATATTTTTATTAGCTGGGTTTTATGATGTAAAGATGGTTAAGGTGACGCTGCGTAAAGACCTATAGCTTTCCACACGGGATCTAGATCTATGTACAGAGTCGAAAGTTGGTCCATAATGCCGTAGAAAATGCCAGGCATGTTAAAAGAAATTACTGGGAGTTTAATTGAGGATTTTTGCGTGGTAGAGAAACTCGGAAGTCTTTATCCCATCTGAAGACACTTTTGATTTGTAAATTTGTTCCGTGTCATTTAATATAAACATAATACGTCCATCTTTATGCCAATTTATTCAATGGATCTTCATAAATCAGAGTGTCTACTCATCTAGAAAACCTAGAATACCTGGAAATGTCAGGGAAGTATTTCTAACTGGAAAGTCAGGGAAATTTGAAATACAAAGGCCAAAGTCAGGGAAATTTGAAAGTCATTGTTATAATAAATAACTTATTAAAATAATTTTCCTGAACTGTGCTTTTCATACCACATTACCTACTGAAAAATTTGAAAAACTTGTACTTTTGACTAAACTTCTTCCAAAAGTTACCATTTTGCACCAAAACTAATATAATTTATATAAAATTATTAAGCCTATATATCTTTTAAAAGAAAATGTTTGCCAAATATGTAACTAAAACAGGGGGTGCTAAGAATCACTGGAATGGCCCAGGCTGCCGTTTGTTATTGACCTTGGCTACGTTTAATGGACGATCCCTTGCTTCTGAAGCAAAACTTCAGGAATTGGAAGAGGAACTAGACAAGATCAAATGGGACATTGTAGGACTCAGTGAAGTTAGAAGAAAAGGTGAAGAGTTGGTGGAACTTAAAAGTGGACATTTGTTTTATTATAGAGGAACGGAAACTGGAAGAACAAGTGGTGTTGGCTTCTTAATCAACAAAAGAATTAAAGACTACCTTCTTGAAGTCGAAAGCACGTCAGATCGAGCAGCGAGGCTCGTTGTTCAACTAACCCAGCGATACCAACTTCAAATAGTACAGGTATATGCACCAACATCAAGCCATACCGACGAAGAGGTTGAAGAATTTTATGAAGAAATCAAAGAGTTACACACCAAAGGGAAACAACATATCAAGCTCATCATGGGGGATTTCAATGCAAGAATTGGACAACAGGAACAAGGAGAGACATCGGTTGGTAAATACGGATATGGGGAAAGGAATGAACGTGGCGATCAACTCATCGAATTTGCAGAAGCTGAAAATCTTAGCATCATGAATTCATTTTTTAAGAAGAAACCGCAAAGAAAATGGACATGGAAACACCCAAATGGGGGAACTAGTGAAATTGACTATATCCTGGCAAACAAGAAATCAATTATTGAAGATTGCAGTGTACTGAACAGATTTAATACTGGAAGTGATCATCGAATGGTGAGATGTAAAGTGCACTTAAATACTAAATTAGAACGACAGAAGCTCATTAGGAAACAAGTAAGTAAGAGGGTGGATCTAATGAAACTGAAAGTAAATACCGAGGCATTCAAGTTGGAATTAAAAAATCGCTTTTCTGCACTGGAAGGACTTATTGATGAAAGTGATATCTCAGAAGCAAATGAAAACATTGTTAAGACAATAGTTGAAACTGCTGGGGAAATTGGTGGTGTAACCTGTAAAAAGCACAATAGCAAATTATCTGAGAAGACGAAACAGCTCATGAAAAGGCGAAGAGATATGAAGGTGGACAATCGAAATACCAGTTCCAGGATTGAGTACATAGAACTTTGTAAAACTCTGCGCAAAAGCATGAAAGAAGACATAAGAAAATTCAACTGTGAGCTAGTAAGGAAAGCCATTGAAAATAACAAGAGCCTTAGGGTTGTTAAAGGAAGTTTATCTGTTGGGAAGAAACACATCATTGCATTAAAAGGAGAGGATGGCACCGTAACAAGAAATAGGGAAGAAATACTTAGAAGAGTTGAAGAATTCTACAAAAATCTATACGAAAGTAACAGTGGATTAAACGAAGACATTGAAATAGTCGAAGGAACAGCTCCTAAAATCTTAAAAGAAGAAGTTTCATTTGCAATAAAAAATATGAAGAAAGGAAGAGCCCCTGGTGATGATGGTATTACATTAGATATCCTAAAAGAAGCTGGAGAATATGTAGAAGACATACTTGCAAAATTCTTTACCAAATGTCTTAACAGCGGTAACATACCAAACCAATGGGATTCTGCAACAGTAATTCTTTTGCATAAAAAAGGTGATAAAGAGGATTTGAAAAATTACCGACCAATTAGCTTGTTACCTGCTATTTATAAAATCTTCACAAAAGTGCTAACACATCGCCTGCAGAAAAAATTAGATGCAGCTCAACCAAGAGAACAAGCTGGATTTCGAAGTGGATTCAGTACAGTGGACCATATTCAAGTATTAAGAGAATTAATTGAAAGAACACATGAATATGAACTTCCATTGTGTGTGGCATTTATTGACTATGAGAAGGCCTTTGACTCTATTAAAACATCAGCAGTCATCAACTCTTTAAGATCAACAGACATCGAGGAAGTGTACATTGACATGGTGAAACGTGTGTATAAAAATGCAAGTGCAAAATTTCGGTTACATAAAGATACCGAAGCTATCAAAATTGGTAAAGGTGTGAGGCAGGGAGATACCATTTCTCCAAAACTTTTTACTTCAGCTTTACAGATGATTTTTCAGCAGATAAATTGGAATAACAAGGGAATAAAAATAAATGGTGAATATTTAAATCATCTGCGGTTTGCTGATGACATTGTTATTTTTTCAACGAACCCATCAGAACTCCAAGACATGGTACAGGAGCTCTCAACTAGAAGTAAAGAAGTTGGACTCAAGATGAACCTACAAAAAACTAAGATCATGTTCAATAATTTCGTAGAGGAAACAAAAATACAAGTTGACAACATTGAGCTAGAAATTGCTGATTCATATATTTACCTTGGCCAGCTGATTTCAATGGATGGCAACATTATGAAAGAACTCAACAGACGTATTAAACTTGGCTGGAGTGCATTTGGAAGAAACAGTTTTATCCTGAAGGGGAAATTGCCTTTGTGTCTAAAAAGAAAGGTCTTCAACCAGTGTGTATTGCCAGTCCTCTCTTATGGATCAGAGACATGGAGTCTAACAGTTGGAGCAATACGAAAGTTACAGACAACGCAAAGGAGCATGGAGAGGTGCATGCTTGGAATAACTAGGAGAGATCGAAAAAGAAACACTTGGGTGAGAGAGCAAACTAGAGTAGAGGACATCATTGTTAAAGTAAAAGGGCTGAAATGGCGATGGGCTGGGCATATTGCAAGAAGAACTGATCAACGATGGACAACAGAAATTCTGAACTGGATTCCAAGAGACCACCGAAGACCTAGAAAACGTCCTCAAACTAGATGGGTGGATGAAATAAGAAAACAGGTTGGGGTGACGTGGAAGCGAATTGCTCAGGATAGACTTGTGTGGAAAGCATTTGGAGAGACCTTCATCCAGCAGTGGATAGATAATGGTTGAATATGATATATATATATATATATATATATAACTAGCTGAAAAGTAAGTCTTTATCTGTCACTTCATACGGTGATTTTGCGCAGTCTACATCGTAATCCCTACTACAGAAATTTCTAACTCATTTGTATTTTATAACTTGCTTTTTCTAAAAAATAAGCTATGTCTCAAAAGTCTAGTCACAAGTTATTTAGCTTTAAAGAAAAAATAACAATGTAAACAAAATATTAAATACATCCATTTTATTACTCAACACATACTGCTTACAATATGTAAATCCAAAACCTCTGATATTTATTTAATAAATTAATTAATATGAGAATTTAATAAAATGCCTGTCGCAAACATTTAGTTACAGTTCGATTTTTTCCTCTTAAAAACTCAAAACATACCTTAAATTTATAAGGTTTTACGTCTTTTATATATAATTCCATAGATTCTATCTTCCATTCAAGAAATGAGGTTTTGAAGAATTGTTGCATTGTTTGTATATTATGCTTTCTATGTAGAACTTTTTAACACTTCGATGGAGAAATACTGCTTACTATATCGGCGTAAACTGCACAGCTTAAGATCGCCCATGTGTTCTCAGTAGGGTTTAAGTCGAGAAATGTATGCTGGCCGATCTAAAAATGCAATATTGTTTTGCAGGAACCACGATTTCGTTGAATTCCATGTATGGATTGGTTCACAATTTTGCAGAAAAGCCCATTTTCGACTTCCAAAAAATTTCTTCAAAGGTTACAAAATCGTTTTCAAGTGTCTGTGGGTAGTTTTCAGAACCTTGTTTTCCGTTTATAAATGCAAGCAATGTTTGTCCATTAAATTCAACTCCGCCTCAGGCTGTCATGGATCATCCTCCTTACTTCTTACTCAGGGGCGGACTGGGTCCTCTCAAAGGGCGCATATCTTGGATTATCGGAGGGCGCGAGTCCTATAGCCCATGAGGGCGCACCGCCCCAGTTTGCCCCTGTGCTTACTGAAAAAAACTGTTGGGATTTTTTCTCAAATCATGCCAACATGAAGCTCAACCATCCGAACCAATCGTCACTTCACTTTTTTTTCATCACTAAATATTAGAGACAGCCCATTTGTTGCCAAACGACATATGCTTACGTACCCATTGAAATATCTCTACCTTGTGTCTCGGTTTCAATAATGGTTTTCGAGCTATTTTCTGGTAAACTATCGCATTTGTTTAATCCTTCAGTGAATATTATCCTTTGAAATTTGCAGTGCACTTTACCTTTTTGTTTTCGGGACATTCTCTGGGAAGACGTCATTCTCACAATTCTTTTGTCATCACATATAGAGATTGAACGTGGCTTTTCAGAATGAAATTTTGCTTTTCAACTATAACAGTTGGCTGTACAAATATTACACTTGGGTGTATTTAATTGCTACACAATTTCTGATATAGTCTTCCCATTAGACTTCAGGCCCCGCACCAGCGCTCTCTCTTCATTGTTCAACTGTTTTGCTTTCCGCCTTCTGATAATGCAGTTCGAAAAAAAGCCTAAGCTTCATACTAGCCCGTTCATGATGTTATTTGTTTGTTTGTTTGTTTTACGGCTCAAAGACTACAGTGGTCATGCTGCGCCGGGTTCATGATGTTAGTTCCTGCATTCAAGTCCGTATTTAATAAAATTTATATATTATTTTAACCGTGACTGGACTTTTGAAACGGGCATTTTTTTTTAATTTTCATATTAATTTTTAAGTGTCTGATAGTTTGAATCTTTACTGTCTCCCGACAGTGAAGAGGACGACCACGAAGAAAGCGAGGACAACAAGGAAGAAGACTAGGAATTTACAACACAAATAGATGATTGAGTTAAGATCAGTCTAAATGTAGTGCTACATGTTGTTCCTTTGACATTATTGAAGACTTTGTGTTTGTGAAAGACCTGAATGGTTATTTTAAAAAAATTGCAAATTATTTTGGAAGAAATTGTTATGAGAAAATGCATGCTAAACTATGCATCTATTTGTTTTCAATTTGTAAATTGTATGCCACAATACGTCATGGGACTGTGATATGCATATTTTTTTTCATTTCATAGTAGTACAAAGTGTAGAATTCCTCTTATTCTGTACATGAGCATTTAATTTTTACTTTTGTGTATTGTTCATTCAATTTCTAGTTTTGCATAGTGTTTTGTACTTTTTTTATAAGCCTGTAGAATTGACATAAGTAATTAATTCAGCACTAAAAATAACAGAAGATTGTAAAGAAAAGTCAGTTTTATGTATCCTAAAATAGTATGTTAAAGATTTTTGTTCTATGGCCATTTATTGATCTCATTTAGTGCTAGATTTTTCACATTAAGAAAGGCATTCTTTTTATGGTTCTTAAAATAATTAAAAAAATATAATGACGTTTTTAAGTAACGCTGGAACATTAGGTCGTTTTTCTTCAAAAACAGCGCACAATGGTTACCTGAAGTCGCATATTCATGCGTTTTTTCTAGTGTGTTTATTGCTTGGATATTAATGGAAAATTATAAATGTGGGCAATTAAGTGAATAATTTAACTCAAATTACTTCACTTCTCATTTCTCGTAGTTATAAGTGCAATGTGAAATGCTTCAAACTTACAACAAAATCTAATTCTTTAAGAGAAGAGATTCTCTTACTCAGGTTGTAATGCAGTAGATTTATTGTTTGATTTGGTTACTTATGCTGTTTATATATGAAGAAAGGTGTATTTACCATAATTTCCTGAAGAAACTCCTCATCAATGTAAATGTCGTACTCAAGAAGATATGTCAAAACATATGTAATTAAAAATAGACAAATGCCATAGCCAGAATTTTTGCCATACGTGCCATCATCATGAGTTATGGTATATTCACACCCATATAAATGGAGTTTTTTTATGTTGTGTCATAAAAAGAGGTACAGATTTTCACTAGTTTCATCAACTGTTCTATTTATAGGACAGTCAAATGTTAATGGCATTTTGACAAAATTGATTATTTCTGGTGAAAGAAATTTTTTCTCACACCTATTTCAAAAATGCTGATTTGTTTTTATACTGTCAGTCCAATTGTAGTTGTTGCCTAACTGTTGTTTGGATGTGTACCTAAAAATTCCTTTTCATGAATCGACAACTTCTAAGTTCATTTGACAAGCCAATTTTCTTGAAAAAAGTGTTTATTGTTGATACTGGCAATCCCGTTATTTTTTCTTTAATCCACTGTGCAAACCCACAAGGCAGAATGTTTTGCAATGTTCTGCAATAAATCTTCAGTTGATCAAAAATGTTCTGCAGGAGATGCATGTATGTATGTATGGTAAATTTGAAATAAATAAATAATAATAAATTTTCAATGCATATTAGCGCATTTGCAGCATAATATAACAAGAAAATATATATATACTCACATTTTTTATATTGTTAAAAAAAAAGACAACACCTAAATATAAAACAAAAACTACAACAGAACAACCCTATAAAAACCAAACAACATAAACAAGCAACAGCATAAAGACGCAAGACCAAGTATGAAAAATTGAAAAGAAAAAATATTGAAAATAACCCGAGGTGCAGAACTTCGTCAGGGGAGAATCCACACGAGGGGTAATAAATAGGAGCGTTTCTGTTTGCAATAGCAGCATTTGCTAAAATGGCATGCATTCTTCCAACGCCAATAAAAATTAGAATTTTAAAATAAATAAATAAATATATTTAAATTAAAAAATGAAATGAAAAAGGAAATAGTAAAACCAATTTCTTCTTGGCATGGGCTTGTTCATGCCTAATAAATATCGGCCTAATAAAAATTAAAAAAAAAAGTACTCAGTTAAAAGCAAAAAGAAAAAATGTGTGAACCGCCCACCAAAATAGAAAGAAAAGAAGTGTTGCCACACCCAAGAATTCCCTCAATTCAAACCTGTTGCCAAACCAGAAAATAAATGGAATTCAAAGTAAACTATACAAGCAGTTTAAAACTTACCAGAACAAAATCTAAATCTGCCAAAACCCTTGAAAACCCCATGAATAAAATTAATTGGAACCTGATTATGAACAAGGGTATTTTCTAAAAATTTAACAACCCTGTAAAAATGCTCATCATTATAGCAAATTCTATCAATCCTATTAATTTGTGTAATAATACTATTCCGCTGGACTCCAACACTAATATTAGACAAAAAATTCGAAAGTATTGAACCTTTAATTTCAAATTCTTTCCTCTTATCAAATAAATCAGTAACAATATTAGAGGTATCTTCGAAATTTATATATATATATATACAAAATATTAGTATCAGTTACTGTACCCGTTTCCTTAATTTTGAGACGTTCAGGATAAATATATTGATAAATATTTAAAAATTCTGAACAATTAAAAACAATAAGATCGTCTACATATCTAAACTGTTTGATTTCAAAGATTTTTTTTTCTTTTTCATAGTAATGTAATCTCTAATATCATCTAAGGGTATACATGTAAATACATTTTCAAAATTATTAGTGTTAATTTTTTTAATAGTATTTTGGTTTTCATTCAAATATTTCAACACCCTCAGATTATTAAAAATAAAAAATGATTTTTCTTTAACGATATATTTCCATTAAAATTTTACTTAAAATATTTTGAAATTCCATAGATCCTTTTCCATTATATGCAATGGAACGGCATGCAATAAATCTAAATCACATAAGAGATTTATGGAATTTAATTGTAATAAACAAATATGGAAACCTAAATTCAGCAATCGGAATGTTAAGTCTCTTATGCTCTGAAACAAATTTGTTTTTAAATATATTAATATCATAGTTTTCTTCAAGACTTTTATATATATAATTCGTAATATATTGTTTGTTAAGTAAATCTCTATAATAGTCTTTACAACTAATACAAAAATTATTATTTGCTTTAT
>QLNU02015360.1:284483135-284509461 GCA_006491805.2 Dysdera silvatica
AAAAATAGGGGCAAAGACTTTCTGATTCGCCCTCGTATATGAGACGTTCCATGTAACTTGACAAACGGAAATATCTCAAACTATACACTGGATAAAAAAAAAACATGAACTAAATTTGTTCGTCTCGAAGGGGATTTGTAATGATGCCAAAATTTACCTTCCCACTCCCCGCCTGTGAGTGGGGCATGGTCAATGTTAAAATTTTAAATGGGAACCCCCATTTTAATGTAAATTTCATTAGAATTATTTTTGTTTTGATCTATGACAGATGGCACTGTAATCGTGAAACACTAGATCTTGCAATTATCTTAAGGAATGCCCACCTGATCAAAAAATAAAAAAGATGTAATGAATTTTTCAAAGATACCTATTCAAATGTGCTCAGATTATGCTCTCCAACCCCCTCCCTTGTGGATGGGAGGGCCAAGTTTTAAATTTCACACAGGAAATATGTAATTGTTGTTAAATGATTTACACATAGCTACTTAATTGGGGTATTCATAAATATTGATGTATTATTATCTGTAGAAGAAAAAGTTAAAATGATTCTTATTTATGGAAAATGCAAAAGGAACATTGACAATGCTGTTCATTTTTATTCTGAGCGTTTTTCTGACAGGGTACAATCATGTTCTTCTTTTGTTTGAGTTGTCAGATAATTTCGTACCGAAGGAAGTGTACAGTCAAAAAAAACTCATAGAGCAACTGTGAGGAGAGAATAATCAAATTGCAGTGGCTGATAATCCCCATGCGAATATGCGAGAAATATCTTGCCAATCAGAAATTTCTCACAATAGTGTTTGGAGGATATTAAAATATCATAAATTTCATCTCTCTACTCATGTCCGTGCATCAGGCACTTAATGACAAAGACTTTAGTAATAGAGTCGTGTCTTGTGAATTGATACACAAACAAATACTGGTAAACCCTGATTTCTTTCATCAAGGGCCTTTCTCGGACTAGTTAACTTCCACAAACCACAGTTACGTTAATCATCACAATATGCACTATTGGAGTGGAAAATCCACATTGATTGTATGAAGTTGAGCAGTAACTTTCTTGGTCAGTTAATGTTTGGTGTGGCATAAAATGCAAAAATCTAATTGGTCCCTAAATATAGCCCCTAAGAACCTGTTTATAGTGAAATGGAGGCAGCATTGTTGCGCTCTCTGGTGGCAAAACCATGTATCTAATCATACCACAATTCTGATCGTTTTATATCTGCCCGAGATAGAACTGCATGCTAAATTTTGCAGCAATCTGACACTTTTATCTGAGTGCATTATTTATTTTATTTTTTTTGTCAATGAGTGTATTTAATCATTAAACAGATTTATCAGAGTTTTAATCAGATGTGCTTATAACAAATTTCTGTTTTGGAATATTTAATTATTGCTATAAAATATAATTGTATTTCCATTTGAATTAATTTTGTCATGTTGTTACCTTTAGAAATTAAACTTTTGATTCATTGTGCAGATAATTCTGATAAAACTTAAATATTATATGTTATTCTGAGTATCTAATATATAATTCTGATTTGTAAAATTCATTATAATTATTTTACTATAGGCGTTGTTGGGGTCCTCCTAAAGATTTGGTATCTAAAAAATCAGTAATAAATTCATCTATAGCATCTGTGTCATCTGTATCAGAAAGTCAAGGTGGAAAAAGTCCCAATTTTAAAGATGATTCTGAAACGGAGCATGTTTCATCTGCTGAATCATATGGAAGTTCTGCTGCATCTTCTATGCAACAAAATATTGAAACAACAGAACAAGAATATCATGTGCTTAGTGTTTTTTCTATTCAATATGATTTAAATAATACTAAACCAATTGAGGGTATGTATGTTTTGTCATTTTTTCTATGTAATTGTAATATGTTGTTGCTACACTCAACGTGAATAATTTGATAATTTTCATTTATGTGATCTTATGTTTTAGAAGTTCATTTCATTACAAAACTGAGTTTCAATGAGTTGAAATCTTATAAAAACTTGTACCCTTTTTTCTTACAATATTGAAGCACTATTACTTTTATGATTTTGTTTGTTCTAAATGATTCTTTCTTCTTGGTATATTTTGCACTACATTATAGATAATTTGATACTAATTTGATTTT
Organism: Dysdera silvatica; assembly: GCA_006491805.2. Classification (NCBI taxonomy): domain Eukaryota; kingdom Metazoa; phylum Arthropoda; class Arachnida; order Araneae; family Dysderidae; genus Dysdera; species Dysdera silvatica. The sequence continues at coordinate 284,485,261 of QLNU02015360.1, forward strand.
TGTTTAATGTGGTACATACTTTTACAAAGCTTTATATGTGCTCACAGGGGGAGAGTGGTCATCTCCTGTAGCTTAATGACAAAGTACTTCACCGGCAATCAAGATGATGTGGGTTCAGCTTCCACCAGATGCAGAAAAATCATTCTTTTCTTTGCGAGTATTTGATTATCTAATACGTACTTTTAGGTTCGCAAAATTATATCAGAAATATATCAGCCCCTGAGCTATTTCAGGGATGGGAAGTCTACATCAATTGCACCAGACAGCGCTAAGCTGCTACAAAATCACTATTTAGGACAATTCTACGCTAAAAATTTGTTTTACACTATTTTTTCTAGTCAAACATTTTACGTTATTTTTGCTATAAAATAGCTATTTTTAAACACTTTTTGGCTATTTATAGTTAAATCTGGGAATTTTTGCCAGACATGAAAACTTTTGCCAGGCTAGAATTTTTTTTCTGAGAACTAGCGTCTATCAACAGGAGGTACACTTCATTCTGTGCATATGCGTGGACTTCGTAAATGTTAGCACCTCGCTTAGATAATAGTAATGCTGAAACATACTATAAATTGGCTAGATCTGACTATTTAGCTTTAACAGTAAAAAGGGTAAGGTAAAGTCTATTTTGCAAATGCAATGATAAGGTAGCCATTGATCTGAGGGTGGCCATGCTGTGGGGAATGCATGACTGCAGATTCTTCTGTCAGAGAAATGTTGCCGAAACACATGCTGTACCTTAAGTCCAATGTGGGGTGGTGCACCTTCTTACATGAATATGGTCAAACTGAGACATCCTCGTTGCTGCGGTTGTCCCACGAAGTTCTATAGCATATCGGTCAGCATTGATTGTACAGGTCATTGGTCTACTTCGGCGATTTTCCTCTTAAAAGTAAGGACCGATGATAAAAGATGCCGTAAAGCCACACCACACTGTGATTTTTGGTGAGTGAAGAGACTCCTGTAAACAGGTGTGCAGATTAGTCACCACCCAAATGAGGCAGTTGTGTGTGTTAATACCATCTTTTAAATGAAAGTGTGCTTCATCACTCCATGAAATCTGCCACTGTCATGCATCATCAACTTGCATGCATGTGAAAAATGTCAATGAAAACTCAATTCAGGTGGCCGCATTGCCAGGGTGCAATTCTTGAACAGGACAGATTTTATACCAGTAAAACTTCAATATCTGATGCAGGATTTTCCACACCAATGAGTATGGGATATGCATGTTCCGGGATACTGCCTGAGCACTGCTGGTACCCTGCACATTCGCCATCCCCTGTTCTACAATACCAGTTGCAACTTCTTCAACTTGTTGCTGACTGACCGCTTTGCATCCCCAGCCTGGTTGCTGTGCTAGAGTTCCTGTAGTTTCAAATCGTTGAATCATGTTTTGTAAGTTTGTTATGCTTATCAGTCCTTTTCGTAATTTCTTCATCCATCGAAATTCATGTAGGGCAGCATTGGCATTCTCGTTCCGCTGATAATACAGCTTGACTAACAAAACACAGTCACATAATCAAGAGCCATCGAAAGGCATATGACCTCTGAGTAATAAGAACTCTTCCAACCCTTCCTTTTATCCACATGATCAGAAGGAAATGCAAATTAGTGCATTTTTCTTGGTAAACAGCATCAAAATTTACACTGGTGGAAACTTTTGGTACTATTTGTTTTTGATAAAATTGAAGCGTGCTTGTTGTTTGACATTTATCATTCATTATTCATACTAATGCACTTTTGCAGCGCTAAAATTTCACCTGGTGGCGACTTTTGGTACTAATTTTTTTTTTCTTTAGAAATCGAAATCCCATGGTCCACTATGCATGCCCACCAAATTTGGTTATGTTTTGTCCAGTACTTTACTCGCTAGAAGGCTCTGAACACCTTACGCTATTTTGTAATCACCCTGTATATATAATCTTCATATTCACTATTGCTGCTAGTGTATTAATGGTGATACATTATTCTGTTATGGCAGAACTCCATCAGCACATCATGGCAGTCAAAACATTAAAGTAATTTTTTGCAGGTGTTCTAGTCATGATAATTTCGGCAATTGTATCGTACTTAATACATTGTTAGACTAACCTAATCATCTCATATAACTTTTTTGCACTTTAAAGTTTCACAAAAGTCTAATAGGCTCTGCGGTGGCGCAGTGTGGTAACGCGTTCTCCTAGTGCGCCGCTAATCCGGGTTCGACTCCCAGCAGTGCAAAAAGAACGCTTACTCAGAGATCTCATAAAGATCGCACTGCTCACTGTAGTCCGGGGTTTGGTTCCCTAGGCCTTAAGAGGTTCGGATTCCTCGGAAAACAGTAGGTCCCGGCGCAGCATGACCACTGTAGTCTTTGAGCCGTAAAACCACAAACAAGCAAAAAGTCTAGTAGTTTCTCTGAATATTGAGTCATATATTTTTTAATCCTAATATTGAATTAAATATTTGAGTATTCAAAACAGGCTATAAATAAAAATATATAACATGCAATATTCATTGAAACTAATATTAAAATTGTATGACTTTTTAATCTTTTAATTCCTGTTTTTTTCTTATCTAGTGCCTTCCTTTAAGCTTAGACAACTTCCAAGCTGTTATCAAATGGAAGGAACAGAGGTACATCATATTTTACCTTTCAATTTAATTAAATTTGAAACCAAAATATTTTGTTTAAAGCTTTCTCTTATTGACCTTAACTTCATTAAGAAATTTCATTCTTAGGACCTGGATGATAAAGTTTTCGCACATCGACACGCTAAGTTTGAGCAAGCTGAGAAACGGCGGAAAAGGTAATATTTTAAAATTGATCTGTGTTTTAGAGAAATATGTGGTTTTTGTGCAAAAATATTCTTTTTAATTACTGAGATAGATACAAGGCATCTTACAGGAAAAACACCTATGTTCGTGCTCAAATTTTGTCAATTTTGGCACAAAAAATGGATATTGGAAATTTTGCCATGATAAAATCCAAATAAAGCAACTTTTGCAGTGACGTATTCAATTATTGATGGTAGATGAAAGAAATACCAAATCATAGAAAAATATATTATTTCGACAAAAAATATAAAGTGGAATTAAAATAAATATTAATCACAGTAAAAAATTATATTTTCAAATTATTATAAAAAGAAAGTTATTCATGCCTCCATTGCAATTACACGATCATGTCAGTCACAAAATCCTTTGACATTATTATCATCTGCATTGTTTGTACTTTATCTGTCATATCTTTATAAAATTCTGCCATTCGTATGATCCTTAAAATTTCTTAATTTTATAGAAAACTGTTTTCGGTCCTTAAAAGTCCTTATTTTCACTCAAAATCTGTGGGAAGTTCTTAATTTTTGCTATGTTTATTGTGCGACTCTTCAAACCATAGATTTCCCATGATTCCAGAAAAAGTTTACAATGCAGATTATCACATTCTGATGTAATACTTTCACCGAATATGATCTGCTTAGTGACTTTTCTGAAGACATGTTCAGCCAACTGGTTTGAATTGTCTCCCCTAGCTACCGCACGCATATGCTCCTTCCCTCGTAGACGTATCGATCTTCCCGTCTGTCCAACATACACCTTGTCACAGTCTCCACACGGTATTTGGTAAATAGCACCAGATTTTTCCTCCTCAGGGACGCGATCCTTAACTTTAAGTAATAGATTTTGTAGGGTGTAGACAGGTTTGTTTTAGGTCTTAACATTCATACAACAACAGAGGAAGAAGTTAGCGGTTCATTACCCTTCTTAGATATTCGGATAAATAGAGATGTGGATGGGCGACTGTTGACTATGGTGTTTAGGAAACCAACACATACTGATAGGTATCTTGACTTTCGTTCTCATCACCCGGCATCACACAAAGCATCTGTCATTAGAGCCTTGCACCGACGAGCCTTTACACATTGTTGTAATGATGACCTTCGCAATGTTGAATTACGACGCAACAAAAGCGTGTTGAAAAAGAAAGGTTACCCGACTAAATTTATCGCTCGTAACCAATGTGGTGTTAGTGGTGGAAACAGGAATGTAGAGGATGAGACTAGGAAGACATCAGTGGTTTTGCCATATGTGGCGGGTGTCTCAGAAAAGCTGTCTCGAATTCTCAGTTGTGTGAATGTTAAGACCTACTACAAACCTGTCTACACCCTGCGTGATCTATTACTTAAAGTTAAGGATCACGTCCCTGAGGAGGAAAAATCTGGTGCTATTTACCAAATATCATGTGGAGACTGTGATAAGGTGTATGTTGGACAGACGGGAAGATCGATACGTCTACGAGGGAAGGAGCATATGCGTGCGGTAGCTAGGGGAGACGATTCAAGCCAGTTGGCTGAACATGTCTTCAGGGAGGGTCACGAACCAGATTGGCATTCGATGAAAGTATTACATCAGAATGTGACGAATCTGGGGAGTAGACTTTTTCTGGAATCATGGGAAACCTACGGTTTGAGGAGTCGTGCAATAAACATCGCAAAACCTCTACCAGAACCTTACAGGATTTTTGCAAAACCTCGAGTTGGGGGTGTTCATCTGACATCGTCGGGTGCGGTTGGGTTTCCCCAGCTGGAACTGCTCCGCACCAGATGACTTCAGATGGGGATTCCCAACATGCGGGTATATAAGCTTAGGACTTTCACGAACTCTTCATTCTGCCTTCACTTGACAAAGGGAGCAGTTGGCTCCCGAAACGTCGTGTGTTTTTAAACCTTATGCCAGTGTCGAAATAACTGTTTGTTAATACTTTTCTACAGTATTTGTGTTTTGTTTACCTCCCAGCATGAATCAACATATTGAACAGATATGGAATTCAAATGATGTGGCTTATACTATGACTTTCACAAACAATGAGAAAATTCAGGGAGAAGCATTTCAATAAGGAACCTGCAAAGTCATTCCTTTGGAGCAGGAACGAACTGTGCAATGCTCCTCTCGTAGGCTAACGTTTAGGATGCAAGATCGTGTCCCTCCATCTCTTGCTGCACTATATATATGTACAGTATTTTGTAATTAGATACTCATTTTGAGAGGTTTCATTCTGTATGTTTGTGTATATACTCCTATGCACAGTCTTTATCCTATTCGTTTTTTAGAATAACTGTACATCCTAACTTGCTGTCAAACTTAGCTACCTGAGAAATGATCTTTAGTTACAAACATCTTTTCTCCAACCCTTCATGAATTCGTTTTTGCTTTGATTTCTTCACAATACATCACATATAATTGTCAAACTTAGAAACTCTAATCGGTTCTGATTTAGTGGCAACAAATCAGTTTGGACGAATTTTCTGAGAGGCAGGACGTTTCTCTAGCAAGACAATTGTAAATATGTTGTACCAGCTCACAATAAACTGTGTTTGCGACTAGGTTTCAACTTAAATATATTGTCGTTCAGTGCATTGCTGATCTATTCATATTTGATAATGTATTTTCATTTTGGAAAATTGTCATTGTTTTATTTCTTTAACATACCTTAGGTTTATCAGTAATCTGTGCATAATATGAAAAACATACAGTACCCCTTTCAATTCTGGACAGGTTTCATCGTATGAATACATTTCACATGCATGTGTCTTCAAAAAGTGTAAGATTTTCAAAATTGACATCTCGTCAGGTATGCAAATATATATGCTGTATCATAAAACGGGGGTAGTATAGGGAATAATCTTTGATTCCAGTTTGTATTATACAGGGTTCCCGAGCACCTAGAATTGTCTGAATTAGAAAGCATCCCTAAAAATCATAAAAACGTTATTGAAAAACGAGATTTTCTGGTCAAACCTGCAAAAATCAGGGAAAACTTTCCCTTCTGTATTAAATAGTTAAATCTCTCACAAAAGTGGACACTTCCCTCTGCAACTGATGTTCAGTTGTTTATAACATCGAGAGAAGTCAAACTAGTCAAGGAATTTTTTTGAAAAAATCAGGTAGGTTTTTTTGTCAGAGTGAGTGGGGACTCTGACTAATAAGCAGTATTTTATAGAAACTTACAAAATATACCCACAAATAGTTTGAGAATGAAGTTTCAAATGCACACAGTGAGTATTAGTGTAAACCTGTTTGCATCTTCTTTATTGTTTATTACACGAGGTTCTTAATCATCTGTGTTGTTGAATAAAAATACCCCAATGTAGAACCCCATTCTTTTAGCCCTGAAAAGACTTCTTCACTAAAACAAGAGCTGATTGAAAACATTAGCTGTTACACACATGCACACACACACACAGCTACAGGCTGTTTACTCATCTGGAAAAGTTTAATAAATTTGAAGTGTGAAAGCCTGAGTCAGAGAAATTTAAACTGCAAAGGTCTAAGTCATAGAAATTTGAAATTCATTGTTTTAATAAATAGATTATCAAAATAATTTTTTCTAAGCTATACTTTTGTACTATATTACATACTGGAAATTTTGAAAAACTTGTATACTTTTGACTAAATTTCCTCCAAAAATTATCTTTTCCCATAAAAACTAATATATTTCATATAAAATTAGATCAGAGATCTTCCCTATTTGAAATAGGTGATGGATTTCTAGTAATATTTTTTCCCTCTTCTCTGAATTCACTGTAGTTCTCTAGAATTAGCAAGGACGTTGCTAATTGAGTCATTGTGAGCTTGAAGTGCCTGAGAATATGCATGGACATTGATCGCATGAACAATTGAATTCTTGGCATAAGTCATAGATCAAAGTTCTTTGATTCCACTGCCTGACATAATGTAAATTACAGTGCCCAAGAATGACATGATCGTGTGGAATTCACTGAGCAAACCAACCATATTGTTCAAGTCACCATTAGATGAACTTGTTACAATGTCTATTGCTTTAGCATATAATGGTTGATCAAAAGTAACAAAACAAGTTTCTTGATTAATTTTGTTGTACTCGGAAGGAGCGCATTTCAATGTGGAATATATGCATAAAAAATTGCCTGGATCTAAGTTGATAAATGGCAGGAATGTTATATCACTGACTTTATATTTGCTACTGGAACCTGATCTCCTACATCTCTTATCTCTATCTGGAAGTGTCATTGGCGGTAAGCCACACAATAAGGGTGCTGTCTGGGGTCATATCTTATAATGCAAGAGGGAGAGGGAACGGGGAGTTTTTGGATGTTATACTGAACATGTATTCCAATCTTTAGCTTGTTAAAAAAAATTTGGTATCTAAACTCTAATATTCCTGGGCTATAAGCCCAAATACATCTTAGGAGAGATTGTTTGCTAAATATGTAACTAAAATTTGAAAAAAAAAAAAATGCTTTTAGCTGAATTTTCTGATTTGTAAGGGATTTTGATCATGCAGTCTCCTTTTCCTTAAACATAGTTACATGCATTTTTTTAAAATCAAATAAAAAATGAAGCATTAGCTTTGTGATTATGTATCTAAACTCGTTTATAATATCAAAAGGGCCTAGTGAATATTTAAGTTTTCAGTATTAAAGAAAATGCAGTTTTTTAATACAATTTTTGTGTTTGTAAATTCACTGTAATTGAGTTATAAATGGCTTTGGTGTTTGTATTGGTGGATTTTGTGAGCTTGGAACACGTTTTAATTATGCAAATTTTAATGTATTGTGATGTATTGTTTTCTGAAATTAGTGACTTGAAATCCATTAAGATTTGGTCTGAAAAAGTTAGGGCAGTTCAATATTGAATTCGCTCAGAACTATGTCTTCTTCTTGTAATTATTAATTTATCCTTATTTAACTAATTACAGCGGTATTTTGTGATTTTATATAGTTTCTTTTCTTTATCTGGTTTCTAATGGCAGCTGAACTATTAAAGTGAGGCATGAAATGTTAAAATATTCAGGGTAGATGGAGAGCATTATACAATTATGACTCAAATTTAAAAAGTCTAAAAAACGATGATAGTTCAAATTAATTTGATTCTTATTTATTGCAGTTCAGCAACTTTATTGATTAAAAAACTGTTCTGTGTATCTATATTTTGTGAACACACTACACCTGGAAATATTTTCTTACTGGTCTGGAAAAGTCAGGGAAGTTTGAAATAGAATTTGGGTAGACACCGTGCAGTTAGCTACTCTCTCAATAATCAAATAACATGAATTATGTGTGAAATTGGTATTAGCATGTTTACAATATAAAAAACACATGTAACCACAGTTAGAAATTTGACGGTTTATGGTCATTTCAGAGCATGTAAGCTTCCTTTCCCAGAACCAAAATAACACTGACCAAGACCACATGTGAGAAATCCTCTGATGCCACTGGTCATAAATTAATTCAAGGAAACTGGTTGTAGCTCTGTAGCTATGTCTCTTGTCATGGAACAAAAGAAGTTTTCCAAATGGATGACATAGAGCAGGGGTCTTCAGTCCGCGGGCCACATGCAGCCTGCTGGCTCATGAAAAAATACGAATTGTTTCACAAAAAGAATACACTCCTTACTCCCTGTGAGTCTTAAGTCTATGTATTGTATTTTATTCTATTCACATTTTATAATAAATACCTTAAAACGCTGGAGAACTAAGCATACTGTCTTCCCTCAATCGTGTTTTACTTTAATTTTCTTGCTGTCTTTTATTTTTTTTTCACTGTAAAAATTCCAACTTTCATGATAAATGAAGGTGTTATTCCAAGACCATGGCAAATTCTGTCCTTGACCCTCCAAAATGAAAGTCTGTCTGCCCCTGAACCGACGTCCACCTTAAAAACACTCTTAGGGTTGCAACGTCAAAAATAAGACCTGACAGGCTTGTTAAAAATAAACAGTGCTATAAATCTCACTAAAAGGTTTGATTTCGCTTTATATATTAACAACTAAAAGTATTGTAAATTTTTTTTGCTTCCATGTGTATTTTACGTTGTAATATATGCATATTCAGTTACAGCGGTGGATCTAGAAAATATTTTTAAGTTTGTGCAAACAAGATAGAGGTCTAAAAAAAAGTAAATAAATGAATCCAGGATCAAGCACAATGCCCCCTCACCCCTAGAATCGAGATCGAATGATGAAAAAAACATTTTCTATTAAATGAATGTCGAAAGTAAATTTATGGCCACTTTCCCCAGGCACATTTGGCCAAAGCTGATTTTTCCAGTTGTTGTTTGCATACATAAGCTTAATGTTCTTTCGGCTATGGATCCATAATCAGTTTCCTTGAATTGATTTATGACCACTGCATTAGCATCAGAGAACTTCTCGCACATGGTCTCTGTCAGTGTTATTTTGGTTCTGAGGAAGGAAGGAAGCTTGCATGCTTCCCAAAGGGCAATAAACCATCAAATAAAATTTTGTGATTATGTGGTTTTTTTTACATTATAATTGGTATGCGTAGTGCATAGGTGCCAATCCTTCTAATTTACCCAGAAGGCTTCTGATTTTTTATCGGTCTACCGATCTTTCGGTCGGAAAACAATTTCTTCCGATTTTTGGAGATTTCATCTAAAATCCCCCAGTGTTTTTTAAAATACTGATTTTTTTTAAAAAAATTAAATACCTATTTTTCTTGATGCATGTTTATTTAAATTTTTGCGCATATGTGCATATTTAATAATAAATACGTGTAAATATCGGTAAAAAAATGTTGGAAAAATTTGTCTGCCATTAACGGAGCATGTGTGGCGTGACGTGGAATTTTAGCTCCAGCTATGACATAGAGTGATGCCCCTGCACAACGAAATCATGCATCTGGATTTGTAGTTGTTGGGGAAGGCAAGAAAGAATGCGCTACATCCATAAGGTTTTGGTCAAGCATGTGACTCTTTATAGGGAAGCCATGTGTTAGACGTATCTGGTATTTCTTTGCTCTGGAAAGAAAGTTTTGTTTTTAGGTGTTTCTGGAAACAACGTTAACGATGTCGACCGTTAATAAAAGGTACTACCAAACGTTTAAAGCCAAATATATGAAGATGTTTAATTTTATTCAAAAATCAAGACTGGGGCCAAAATATGCTTTCTGCATGTGTTACAGTAAAGACATAAGCATTACTCACGGTGGTAAACGCGATATTACTTTGCATTCTGAGACTGTTAAACATAAGAAGACGTTCAAGGCTGTAGAGTCTAATCATAGTATCAAGCCTTCATTTTTTGCATTTAACGATACCTCCATGATTAAAGCTGAATGTTTATTTACATTGTTTTTGATCGAACATAATTTGCCAATGAATTGCAGCGATCACACGGGGATGCTCTTTCGGAAAACGTTTCCTGACAGCAGTATTGCAAAACAATATGGATCTGCAAAGACCAAAACTTCTGCAATTATGAAAGAAATGTCTGCAAAGGAATCCTCATCACTTGTTGAAAATTTAAGGTGCTATCCATTTTCAATTGCAACTGATGGAAGCAACGATGTTGATTCAAAGCTGTATCCAATAGTGGTAACTTTCTTCGATCCTTTATGTGAAAAAATTGTGAATTGTCTTTTATCTATGCCATCTTTGAAAGAAGATGCTACTGGGTTAAATATTGGAAATCTTCTGGTAAGTGCTTTACAATCTGAAAACTTTCCAATTTCTAATTGTGTTGCCTTTAGCTGTGATAATGCACCTGTTATGATAGGAAAAAAGCAGGTGTAGCAGCGGTGTTAAAGAATCATCACCAAAATATTGAAATTATGGGCTGTTCCTGCCACCTTATTAACTTAGCAGCTGAAAAGAGTGCTGCATGTTTGCCATTTAAAATCGATGAAATTTTGGTAGACATTTACTATTACTTACAAAAGAGTTCGAAAAGAAAAGATAGGTTGAAAATTCTTCAAGAATTTCATGAGACTGATATAAAAAAGGTACTAAAACACGTTAGCACTCGTTGGTTGTCTGTTGGAAAGTGCTTAGAGCGTATAATCCAGCAGTGGCAACCTTTGATCAGTTTTTTTAAGGAAGAGGCCATGAAAAGGAATCAAATCACCCCACTTTCTTTCTTTACTATTCCCTCTATCAAAGTTTTGGTTGAAAATGCAGATAAAGTGAAAGAACGTAACAGCAAAAAAGCATCACAGAAATTAAAAAGGAAAGCTCAAAATTATGTGGATATTTCTAAGAAACAAAAAACTGAAAACTCCATGTCTCGTGAAGAAAGGTTGTTTTATTTTCTGTCGGAAGATATCAATAAGGCTTTCTGTTTATTTTTATCTTATACTGTGCCTGTATTTAAAAAAGCAAATGCTCAACTTCAGTCTGCGGAACCACATATTCATATGCTAAAATCTCTTCTCTTAAAATTGTACAGAGAAATGCTAGTGAAATTTATAAAACCAAGCGTCACAAAATTATGTAATAATATTTTGAAAGTCCACTATCATGAGAGGAGTAATCAAAAAGATGATGTTGATATCTTAATTGGAAATGGAACACTGAAAGTAATCCAAGATTTTAACATCCATGATAAAAATGAATTTTATGAAAACGTCAGAAGCTATTTCATAGCAGCATGTGACTACATGCACAATAAATTTCCTTTTGAGTTAGAAGTGTTACATCATGCAGAGGTTACACAAATATCGAATTTTGAAAATGCATCATTTTCCAGCTTAAAATATTTTACAGAAAAATTTCCTGTTCTTTTGTTCAATAATACAGAAGATGAAGCTGTTGATGCTTTACAAACAGAATTCAGTGAGTTCCAGGCTTTCGAAGTTCCACAAACTGTGAGTAATGAAGGTAGCATTGATGCACAATGGGCAGCCATAGGTAAAATAAAAAATGATACTTGTGAATTAAAATTTAAACGACTTTCTCAGGTTATGCTGTCAATACTTACGATCCCTCACAGTAATGCAGCATGCGAGAGAGTCTTCAGTCAAGTGAAGAAAATTAGAACTGACTTCAGGTCAACCATGTCTGATGACACATTAGAAAATTTACTAATAGTTAAATGCAGACTGTGATGATTTTTTTTTTCAGTCTTTAAAAAAAAAAGTAAACGAAATTTCCCAAACTAATTAACTGAATACCAATTATTTTCATTTTAAACAAAGTTTGTTTACAAAAATGTAAAGAATGAATCAGTGAGTTAAAGGGAGTTAATTCTCAAAGTGTTATTTAATGTCACACTATGCAAATTAGATAAGGATATCTTTTTCTTTATCTGCTGGTGGCAACACTTGTTTTGTTGACCACAGCTATATAAGTCAGATTTTGGTATGCTGTCTTTATTGTTGTTTTGTTACGTTTTTCAAAAGGAAAGTTATCCTTTCATTCATTCATTTCTTCATGTGTTTGAAATAAATGGTTTTATTTTAAACAGAATGTATTTCTTCAATATTCTTCGAACACACTGAAAGCAGTGCTAAATAAATTGATGAAATTAGGTTTAATTCATCACACAGACAACATGTGAAATGTTACGAGAATGTATTTGACAAAAAATTTCTCGAAAATGCAAAATCTTGCACTACAGCATTTGTAAATTCTAAGAATTAATATTGCGTTTAATACAGTTTAATCCTCTATTATTATTAATTTAATAAATACTTAATTTCCTCATTGTGCCTGTTTTTCATAAATTATGTATGATTTTGTTTAATTAAAAAATGGTGGCCTGCCCACGCGTGCACGATTGACTACAGATTTTTCACTTCTAGAAGTTGGCACCTATCGTAGTGTGTTGTATATTTTAGTATATTAACATGTTTGTTAATGGATAAGTTTCTCTTTCATAACTTTTATTTCATATATAAAATTTCATATGTATGTCTTTATTCTTAGGTGGGATATACAGAGGTTGCGGAATGCTGAAATGGGTAATAAATCAGGACTAAAAGGAGGCCCTAGAACAAAAAATAAGAAACGCTGTGAAAAGATCTTTGAATTCGATCCAAATGAAAGTAAGTATTAATATTCCATTTATGCTATATTTAAATAGTCAAAGTTATATTTCTTAAACAATATATCTTTAACATCTATATATATATTATTTTATAACCATATTTCTTTGACAGTTTAGTAATTATTTTTGAAAAAAGCACTGTTTTTGTTGAAATTTTTATGTCAATAAATACAAAGTATCAATCCGAAGTTAAGACCTTTCCTAATAAAAAGAAACAGCCTTATCCTCTTATCCATAATTTTAAGTGTTGTGTTCCATTGCTACATCTCCCCCACTTTATTTAGTTCATTCGTAAGTTATCATATATATTCTAGATTTGTTTTTGTATTTCTTTGGCTTGCTTTATACTAAAATATATGTTTATATGCTGTAAAACTTCTTGAATTAGCAGTATTTCATTTACAATGTACTTCAAAAATTTAGTCTACACCTATTGCTATTCTTAGTTCTGCTGATTGTCCAATTTCGTATATTCATAATTTTAACATAACTTTGTTATTTTATTTATTAATTATTGTTTATTTTTTATTAGAATTAGGTAAGTCCGCTCTGAAATATATTTAATTTTATGTTGAAAATTATTTTGAAAATCTAAAATCGTTCCCATGATTATTAATAGCATCTTGTGTTTGTAGTTTTTGCAAAATCTGCATGTGCTAAGATTTGTTATGCAGGGTAGTTCTAAATTATTATCGATGTTTTCATGGTCCAGTGGCGGTTCTAGGACAGAGCCAAGGGGGCCATGGTCCCCCTAAATGTAACTGGATTTTATTATATTGCCTGTGTGCATGGGTGCTGCCAGAGGCACCCATACACATAGGCAGGAATTTGTGCCCCCTAAGTTTTTCTGTCTAGAACCGCTACTGCCATGGTCTATAATTTTCAAACCAGAAGTAACAAAATAAAACTGTTTACAAAATATAAAATTGTAACTCAAAAAGTTTTATTTGACCATGATGTATGTAAATTTATTTAAAATTCAACAGGTCAAAGACACATCGAGAGTCGAAACACTGGGACAAAAAAAATCACAGACAAGGTAAAATACAAATGATGCAAACATGAATAAACACAACAGTAATATCACAATTCCACTATGAAAAATATAATTAAAAAGGAAAGCATTTTTAAAAAATGGAGAGATCACAAGCACTTAAAACTTGAAAGAACGTTCAAAAAGTCCCCTGGGACACAACGGTCTCTAGCAATGAATTCCAAACTCGTCCAGTTTTTTGAGTGTAAAAATAAAATCTAGAGTTTCGATGAGTTGTTTAAAGGCAAATTCTCCATGGGTAAGATCTAGTTGTAGATTGTTCAATGAGATGGAACATAGATTGAGCTGGGTCAGCATATTTACCATCTAGATCTGTGTCTAATGTCTGGGAGTATGGGATAATGTCATACTTAAAAATGGCGACCTTGATTGGTGCAGAATGACCGTTGTTGTCCTTGCACCATAAATATACAACTAACCAACCAAAATGGCGACAGTTTAAGAGAAAGCAATGTGCATTCTTTGATTGTTCGAAATTTATCATAATGCAATATCGTTACAGAGCTCTATGTGAAAAAAACCTACGTTTAAGAAATGTTATCTATCATTGGTTAAATCAGTTTTGGGAGACTCATAGTGTTCAGTGCCAATTCATTCATTCATTCAAAAAAAAGGGGGGGGGGGAGGAAAAAGGTTTTTGTAGAATTAATGGATGCCTAAAAATCTTTAACTGTGGCAATAGGCTTACACACACTGTATATTTGGTATTTTGAATGGAAAGAAGAGGAGACTAATTTGCTTTTGCAAGCAAACCTGTTTAATAAGCATAAAATACTCTTGAGCTGTAGCTTACAAAAACTTTGGTGCAAATATGACAGTAGGCATCTCATAGAAACAATTTTTTTTTTATTTTATCTTTAACCATGAATTATGGAAACAATGTATGACAACTTGCAGAAAAAGTAAATTTTCGGAAACATAGTGGGGCACGTTCCCACATGTCTTGGGTGCTGGCCAAGTGCTCCAACCAATTTAAAAAACAAACAAACCACGTTTAAAAAACAATGAGAGTTTAAATTAATTTGATTCTTATTTATTGTAGTTCAGGATCTACAATATAGGTTTAGATCTTTATTGATTAAAAAAGTATTGTGTGTATTAAAGTTTCTGAAAATATGACACCTTGAAATTTTGTTTACTGATCTGGAAAAGTCAGGGAAGTTTGAAACAAAATTTGGCTAGACACCCTGTACTAGTTTTTTTATGTGGAGTACAGCTTATGCATAGTACTTTATCTAGTGAAGAGGTTTGTGTACAGAAATGAACCAAATCTGCTTTTCTTACCTTTTATAAGAACCACATATAGGGTGTGTGTAAACTTACTATGACAGGTAAGATATATCAAACTAAATTTTAAATAAATCTATCTTCATAATCAAAATATGTATTTTTGCTTGTTTTACACTAAGTACTGTTTTGTTGCTTATGTATTTGATGTTTCTCAATAACTGCTTTATACTGGAATGCTACTTAGTTTTGAGTGATTAAAGAAAAAATATTTCTCTCACAGTTCAAGAAATCGAAGTTTGTGATAGCTTGCCTGTTGTTACATTTGGACAGGCCATTCCAGTCATTCCTCGTAGGTATGTTTATATATATCTTATTTCGTGCTTCAGTTTTAACTTTGTCATATTACTTAGTATGAAATTTTATACAAATTTCTGATCTTTATAATGTTTTGGACTAGAATCTGATTGTATTTTATTTATACAAACCAAATTTATAGTTTTATGGAAAGAGTTAATGCTGAAGCCACAAAACGCTTTTAAAAGCTGTCTTTGCAAACTTAAAACAGTAGATATAATATACATATTAAAAATATACTTACCTATCATTATGGAAAATATACTTCGAAAAAAGGTTTTCAGCAAAGAAATGATTTTGCTTGCTACTTTTGTGCATGTATGAAAATTATCCAATCGATGTACTTGTTGAAGAATTTAATTTGTCTTATACATAAGCTTCATTTCTAATTGTCCTTTAGAGCAGCGGTCATCAACCTTTCGGATCTCACAGACCACTAAATTCATAATTTTAAATCCCGCGGACCACATTTCGTGAATTTAGTGCAATATAAAGGCGAAAATTGTCATTCAGAATATGAGAATTTCTTAGAATATTATTTTTGTTTTATTATTAATAAAACATTAAAAATGCAAATATCCAAATTTTTCTCATGGACCACTGGTTGACGACCGCTGCTTTAGAGAATTAATCTGGAATTGTTTATTCTTTATCCAGATACATAAGGGAAAATATTCAGTTTGTTTACATGTGTGTTACTGTGCAATAAAAAACCTTAACTTGCTTGAAACTATATGTTTTTGCATTAACATGTTACTCAATTTAAGCATTAATTTATTTTGCATTAATGTGCTTTTCTGTGGCCTAATATAAACCCAATCAGCATACTGATGCTGAAATGGTTGGTTATTAACAGTTTTGGGACAACTGTTCTGTTTAGATCCCAGTAAGTTGTCATTATTTGTTCCATTTATAGAGAGGCAGATTTGAAATTTAAAACATACGCATCAATATATATCATATTTATTTTATCAATATCATATTTATATTTTTCATCAATATCATATTTATTTTCAATGTCATATACAAAACATATTCACTGCATGTTCATAAAGTGAAGCTAGCTATGTACAATTATGGAAGATTTTAAATGAATGTTGCAATATGTAAAGCCAATTCTAAATACAGTGTTGTTATGGTGTGTAGAAAAGGTATTATCAATGTAATTGATTTGTGAAAAAAGTACATTCGGTGACTGTAGCTAATTGATTCAACAATTTATTCTTTTTAGTGCATTAAATGAAAATGTCTTATAGCTTCTATCAGAATTTCTCCAAGTGAATTAAGTTTTCATATGCATTAAAGGTCATATTTAGCTGGCCTTGTTTCAGATAACAATATTTTGTTACAATTCACTAAAATTTGAAGCTTTCACACTCGTCTTTATTTATCATCGAATAGTTTTGAAAGTTACACCTATAATGACCAATTAAATTATATATAACTAGCTGAAAAGTAAGTCTTTATCTGGCACTTCATACAGTGATTTTGCACTGTCTACATTGTAATCCCCAATACAGAAATTTCTAACTCATTTGTATTTTATAACTTGCTTTTTTTAAAAAATAAGGTGTCTCAAAAGTTTAGTCATAAGTTATTTAGCTTTAAAGAAAAAATAATATAAACAAAATATTAAATACATTCATTTTAGTATTCAACACACGCTGCTTGCAATATATAAATCCAAAACCTCTGATATTTATTTAATAAATTAATATGAGAATTTAATAAAATGCCTGTCTCAAAAATTTAGTCATCGTTCGATTTTTTCCTCTTAAAAGCTCAAAACATGCTTTAAATTCATAAGATTTTACATTTTTTATGTATAATTCCATAGATTCTACCTTCCATTAAAGAAATGAAATTTTGAAGAATTGTTGAGTTGCTTGTATATAATCTTTTCTCTGTAGAATTTTTTAACACTTCGATGGAGAAATAGTGCTTACTATATCGGCGTAAACTGCACAGCTTAAGGTCCCCCACATGTTCTCAGTAGGGTTTGTCAGGAAATGTTTGCTGGCCGATCTAAAATTGCAATATTGTTTTGTAGGAACCACGATTTCGTTGAATTTGATGTATGGATTGATGCATAATTTTGCTGAATTCGATGTATGGATTGATGCACAATTTTGCTGAAAAGCCCATTTTCGACCTCCAAAAAAATTCTTCAAAGGGTACAAAATCGTTTTCAAGTGTCTGTGGGTAGTTTTCAGAATCTTGTTTTCCTTTTATAAATGCAAGCAATGTTTGTCCATTAAATTCAACTCTGCGTCAGACTGTCATGGATCATCCTCCTTACTTCTTACGTAGGGGCAAACTGGGTCCTCTCAAAGGGTGCATATCTTGAATTATCGGAGGGCCTGAGTTCTATAGCCCATGAGGGAGCACCGGCCCAGTCTGCCCCTGTACTTACTAAAAAAAACTGTTGGGATTTTTTCTCAAATCATGCCAACATGATGCTCAACCATCCGAACCAATTGACACTTCACGTTTTTTTCATCACTAAATGTTACAGACAGCCCATTTGTTACCAAACGACATATGCTTACGTACCCACTGAAATATCCCCACCTTGTGTCTCAGTTTCAACAATGGTTTTCAAGCTATTTTCTGATAAACTATTGCATTTGTTTAATCCTTCAGTGAATATTATCCTTTGAAATTTGCAGTTCCCTTTCCCTTTTTGTTTTCGGGACATTCTCTGGGAAGATGCCATTCTCACAATTCTTTTGTCATCATGTATAAAGGTCAAACATGGCCTTCCAGAATGAAATTTTGCTTTTCAATTTTAACAGTTGGCTCTATAAATATTACACTTGAGTGCATTTAATTGCAACACAATTTCTGATATAGTCTTCCCATTAGACTTCAAGCCCCACACCAGCGCTCTCTCTTCATTGTTCAACTGTTTTGCTTTTGGCATTCT
The DNA here is from genome assembly GCA_006491805.2 of Dysdera silvatica. Lineage (NCBI taxonomy): Eukaryota > Metazoa > Arthropoda > Arachnida > Araneae > Dysderidae > Dysdera > Dysdera silvatica. The sequence continues at coordinate 284,503,629 of QLNU02015360.1, forward strand.
GATAATGCAGTTCGGAAAAAAGCCTAAGCTTTATTCTAGCCTGTTCATGATGTTAGTTCCTGCATTCAAGTTCGTATTTTATTAAAATTTGTATATTACTTAAACCATGACTAAACTTTTGAAACGGGCATTTTTTTTTTTTTAATTTTCATATTTTTAAATGTCTGAGATTTTGAATTTATGTATGCAAGCAGCATGTGTTGAACAATAAAATGTATGTATGTAATATTTTGTTTATATTGTGATTTTTTCTTAAAAGCTAAATAACTTTTGTGACTAAATCTTTGAGCCATACCTTATTTACAAAGTTATTAACCATGCTCATTCAGTATTGTATCCTTATTGCTAAAGTTCCTAGAGATCAGTATAATGTAACTAGATTTTTTAATATTGGTGATTTTTCTATACTTATAAATTGTATTCTTCTATGTATATTGGACTTCAAACATTATTTTACATTTAAGATCAAAAACATTTCGTAAAAGTAGGTGGACAACAATATTGTAAGTTAAAGAGACTTATTGTATAGTTCTAGAAATAATTAATGGAACACAACTATTAGTATTAAACTTGCACAAAATATGCAAATGATAGCATTAAGAGCACAAATCAAAATATGCCATATATAGTTACGAAATGCTAATATAACATATGTTTGTCTGTAGAGATATACAGCTAGCTCTCACAGCAATTCCTAATACTATTTATGGGATTGTTAATCAGTGTTCTTGAAGTAGTTGATATGTTTGCATATTAACTAAATTTAATTACATTTCATGCAACATATATTATGCATTACTTTGAAGAGTATTCTTAAATTTTCAGCATCAGTATATATTACTTTTTTTTTTAAATAGAGAGTTCCGGTTGCCAAGGTCAGTGCGCGCTTGCTACAGTAAAGACGAGGAGGAGGAGGAGGAGGACGATGAGGAAGAAACAACACAAATAGATGATTGAACTAAGATCAGTCTAAATGTAGTGCTACATGTTGTTCCTTTGTCATTATTGAAGACTTTGTGTTTGTGAAAGACCTGAATGATTATTTTAAAAAAATTGCAAATTATTTTGAAGGAAATTGTTACGAGAAAATGCATGCTAAACTATGCATCTGTTTGTTTTTAACTTGTAAATATGTAAATTGTATGCCACAATACGTCATGGGACTGTGATGTGCATTTTTTTTTCATTTCATAGTAGTACAAAGTGTAGAATTCCTCTTATTCTGTACATGAGCATTTAATTTTTACTTTTGTGTATTGTTCATTCAATTTCTAGTTTTGCATAGTGTTTTGTGCTTTTTTTATAAGCTTGTAGAATTGACATAAGTAATTAATTTAGCACTAAACATAACAGAAAAATGTAAAGAAAAGTCAGTTTTATGTTATCCTAAAGTAGTATATTGAAGCTTTTTGTTTTATGGCAATTTATTGATCTCATTTAGTGCTAGATTTTTCACATTAAGAAAGGCATTCTTTTTATGGTTCTTAAAATAATTAAACAAAATATAATGACGTTTTTAAGTAACACTGGCACATTAGGTCGTTTTCCTTCAAAAACAGCGCACAATGGTTACCTGAAGTCGCATATTTATGCGTTTTTTCTAGTGTGTTTATTGCTTGGATATTAAGGGAAAATTATAAATGTGAGCAGTTAAATGAATAATTTAACTGAAATTACTTCACTTCTCATTTCTCGTGGTTATAAGTGCAATGTGAAATGCTTCAAACTTGCAACAAAATTTAATTCTTTAGGAGAAACACTAGTCAGGTTGTAATGCAGTGGATTTATTGTTTGATTTGGTTACTTATGCTGTTTATATATGGAGAAAGGTGTATTTACCATAATTTCCTGAAGAAACTCTGCACCAGTGTAAATGTCGTACTCAAGAAGAAATGTCAAAACATATGTAATTAAAAATAGACAAATGCCATAGTCAGAATTTTTGCCATGCGTGCCATCATCATGAGTTATGGTATATTCACACCCATATAAATGGACGTTATGTTCTGTCATAAACAGGGGTACAGATTTTCATTAGTTTCATCAACTGTTCTGTTTGTAGGACAGTCAAATGTTAATGGTATTTTGGCAAAATTGATTATTTGTGGTGAAAGGAATTATTTCTCACACCTATTTAAAAAATGTTGATTTTTTTTATACTGTCAGTCCAATTGTAGTTGTTGCCTAACTGTTTGGGTGTGTGCATAAAAATTCTTTTTCCTTTTTATAAATCGATAACACTAGCAAGGCCTTCTAAGTTCATTTGATGAGCTAATTTTGTTTGAAAAAAGTTTTTATTGTTGATACTCGCAATCCCAGTATTTTTTCCTTAATCCACTGTGCAGGCCCCAAAGCAGAATGTTTTGCAATGTTCTGCAACAAGCCTTCAGCTGATCAAAAATGTTCTGCAGGAGATGCATGTATATATATAATTTAAATTCTATAAAACATAAATTCCTTTTTTTAATAGAAATGCAAAAAAAAATTGGTGGACTGATTGCTCTTTTCCTTTCTTTATTTTGAGAAAACAAAATTGGTTCACCCCGCAATTGTTCTGCAATAACGCTATTTGGTCTGTGACATGTGTCACACTTTTTAGCACATTCTGCTTTGGGGTGGAGGCAAGTTAATTTTCTAAATTGAGCCATCCTGCAGCACTGTTTCTTCTGTGGCAAATTCTCAAGTTCTCTACTGTCCAACATCGAGTACATCTTTCATCCACTTCAAATTTTCGAGCTTTTCCTTTCTGTTACTAACTTGTTCAGCACTAAAAAACAACACTGAGCTTAAAAGTACAGTGCAACTCGAGTGCCATTTTCAGGAAACTTAACTGGGCTTCACACTTGAAAATTATAATAATACAGTTACTTATAGTTTAGCTAAGCTATTGCTGTAATATGTCATCTTGATTGATCATTGGAAAGAACTACAGTATTTTTACAATAGTGAGGGTGTAAGATGGCCCCAGATCTTTTAACCAAGGGAGAGCAAGAAGCTAGTCATAAAGCTGTGAATTGTGATTTCAAACATGGAGTAGCGAGATTGACCCCAGGAGGCTTATCTAGATCTAATAAGCCTCAGAGGTATGTTGACGGTTACAGAAAATAATCTTACACTGCAGTCAATGCAAGAAGATCAACAATATTCCCCCATTGATGTTAAAGACATTTTAATTGATTAGTTGACTCCTCAGGGAATTTTTTTAAAATTAAAATGTTGATGTCACATCTGTAGAAATGCTACACACACTGAAAATTGAATTTTTAAAGATATAAATAACCCATGGCGTTTCTTCCAGAAATTACAATAGTGTTCTATTTTCTGATTCTTTAGCGGCACAGTCGAACTCAGTTATAACGAGAATAAAGGGAGGGACTGACACTTTGTGCTTGTGAAAACAATTACCTTTAAATAAGATAAATGACAAGACATTGGAAAATAAGTTTTACATATTTTCATTTTTATACATCGTTACTTGGCAAAATCCCTGATTGTCAATTTAATCGAAACCTTTTTCTGTTTCTTGGCTTATATGTTGCCTAATGGTACTTATAGTGTGAAAAACTTCGCCATTACTGTCTTACTTTAAAAATGTTTTACGATCTTTTAGTACACTTTGATGGCATTATGTGGGTTTGTCAGGGTTTAAGCTACGATCTCCTTTTTTGCAAAATGCGACGAATTAATCTAAAATGCGAGAAAGAAAATTGTGTCCTTCGAAAAAAAAACAAAAAAAACCAAAACAGTTGTTTAATATCCAGGCAACAAACTTTGCCTTTTTTTTAATCACTTTGATTTATGTTCTATTGTTATTTTTTTTTAAACCTTAAAGTATGTTTTTTACAATAATTTAAAGCAGTGTAGGTGTAAATAATTTTATTGATACGATTTTTCGAGCAACGAAAGCTACTAATTTTTTTAGCATTTTGCTACAACTTTTTTCCCATTTTAGCATTTTTGCGACAGCACTTTTTGAGCCAGCTTGTACCCTGAGGTTGGTAGTGAATTAAAGGATAAATCTTCATTGCTATCATTGTCTGATTTAGGATTGTTTGTAGTTTGTACTCAAGGGACAGTATCTTTTGGAGTATAAATGCCTAATGTTGCTAGGATATTCTGCTACCAATAGTGAGACAAATGAAATCTGAGATTTCTTTCCTACATAGCGATTTGATTTTTTATTTTAACAGATATTTGGTCCAAAATTCCTTTGTTTCTGTGTTAGACAGTTTTAATCTTGCAAAGGTTTTTTAATGTGCTATAAAAAGTTTTTGCACAGACTAAAAAAATTTATTTTCAGATTTCTCTCCATTATGATTAATTAAAATTTAATTTCAGATTTCTATTATTATACGATTTTCATTTTAGCAGGTTTTACCATACTAGTCAGTCCAACCATCCCTGTACTGTCCTTACTTTGTTAACTGTGTTAGTCAAGATTCATCGCCAGAAATTTCATAAAATGAGTTTGGCTATGTTGTTAGGAAGCTGTAAAGAGAGCTGAAAATCTATTTTTAGAGTCAACTTACAAGAAATAGAGAAAAATTTACTGGAAATTTTAATTGTCACGTTAAATCAATGTTACTCTCGTGATACAGGGATTTCACCATGTGTATTTTAAATGCAACAAAACGTTTTAATTCCTCTTATTAAATTAGATTTCTCACAATCAAGCTTGTTATATAACGGAGTTCGACTCTATAATGTGTTCATTACTTTAGTTCACTATTTTTAACGAAAATAACGAATTTAATACACAATGTCATAGCAAATAATTGCTTTATTTTATTTGAATTTATTGCGTAAATTATTTTTTCGCTGAAAAAACAAAACAAATACAACTATAGTAGTACTAAAATCATATTAATTTTTATATTTTCAATTAAATGCGTGTTACAAAGTGATTTGCTTTTTTTAAGTTGTGACTGTATGTTAACGTATGTTGTGCATGAAGATTATTACAAACATTGGATATTTTATTTTAAATAATTATTTTTAATTTGATATGTCCTACATAGAGGTAGCATGTTCGTGAACTTGTGTTCTGTTCAAGTGGTACTATAGAATGTTCATTTTTGTAGGCCCAATGTAGACTGGGGTTTCATTCCCTGAGAAAACTGTAGGTTCCAACACAGCATGACCTTTGCTCTTCTTGTGCTGTAAAACACATATAAGTAAAAAAAATTATTTGATAGATGAAATATTTAAATAAATTTATATTAATTTTTTTCGCTTTCAATACACTTCAAAATTCTTGACTCAAGCAGTTTCCGAAGAACTTGGAATTTATTTTACATCTACACTGTTCGAAATAATTAGGGCAGCAAACAATAGTTTAAGGAAAATCGTATATAACAGATGTCATTGAATGTAAAATATTCTAATACACAGAGTTAGCAAAATTAAAGTTCCTGTACTTAGAAAACTCTGGAGTGCATTCATGGCTCCAAACGGAATGAAATTTGGACAACAGACACTTCGAAAGATGCACTCGCCATTTATGTAAAATTTAGTACAAAAATTGTCACCAGGTGACACTGTAGCAATACCTGTGCTAATTTGCGTAATGTTGACTGCTTGTATGTATAAAAGAGAAAAGCAGACTTCAAAAATATTAGTTGATAACCTGTAGCTTCCTAGGTAGCTTCAAGGGTAGATTTTACAGACAGAAAAGCGGTATGGCGATGGGGTCACCCGTTTTGAGTGTGGTGGCAAATTTGTGCATGGAGGTGTTTGAAAACAGTGCTTTAGATAAGTGTATTTACTGTGTCAAGGTGTGGAAGCGATACGTCGGTGATACGTTTGTTATCCTACCATGGTCTTCAGTTGCTGA
>QLNU02015360.1:284509561-284546061 GCA_006491805.2 Dysdera silvatica
TCATTTTGAAAAGGGGTCAACTCAATATGAAAACAATAAGACATAACCCCTTTTCAAAATAACGAATTCAATTTTTTCGGTATGACATATAATATATACTTATTAATCAAATGTACTCATCATTATGCTCATAGGAAAGCAGCGAAGGCCTTACTTGTATTGATTCCTTTGTTGGGGATGACGTACATCTTGGTCATCGTGACCCCATCTCACCGGACAGCCAGAGTTGTCGTTTCTTACGCCCAAGCAGTGCTGTTATCAACACAGGTAAATTCACACCATATCTTTTAAATAAGATATATAAAAATTCAGTAAAATTTAATTTATTGAAGAATTGTCGAAATCATTCAAATTTTCATGTTCATAATCATTCTACGGTTTCGAACAATAAGTCTCTATGTACTGTTAAGCTTTTTTAGTATATATACAGCATTTTAAAAATAAAAAATCGTGGTTTGTACAAACTATTCTCTAATAATGGGCAACATATATATTATTTGAGAACTCAATTTTGAGAAAAAAGATGAAATATGGCCGGTCTAAATATAATACACGGCAGGGCCATGCTTAGAAGGTAGAGAGCTGGGCAATTGCCCAGTTGCTGCCAAAATTTAAGGCCGCTAAAAAATGCAGTGCAAGCAATAAGATACCAAGAATAAGATTATAATACCAAGAAATAAGTTTTTAGCGGCCTTTATATACTTTCCCAGAGTATTTGTTAAATTGACCTTTTGTGTGTGACGTTATATTTCCCATGACGTTGATGAAACTTCTAAATGGTGGTCGAAATATACACGTTATTAGCTAAATGCGTTAACATCAGTAGATTGTGCACGTTATCGTGTTTACTGTGGTGCCTTTATAGCCACAGAGACCCCCGATTTCCGACAAAAAAGAACTTATCGCAAAGTTCTGAGAAGCAGAAATTTATAATTACATTGTACTGGTTTTTCTTTGTGTTTATAATGCTGCAGTAGAAGTAAATAAAACCCTTTAATTTATCCACAACAGCAAAGTTAACCAAGTAATTGATATATCCCTAGCTAACTTTGCTTAGAATTGACTATTTTTAATTTAACTTTATTATTTTCTCTTTACCTTTGGTGTTTGGACCAGTGCAGAACTTTATTTTATAATGCTGAACCTCCGCCTTTTTTTATTGCTATTTTTTCTTTTGTTATCGTTTTATTACATTACAACATTTTTGAGGGCCGCTAAAATCTGTTTTGACCAGGGCCGCTAAAGCCGTAAGCACGCTCCTGATGCGAGGATTAATTTTAAGTTACATTCATTGAATAATGGAAAATTGCGAAATTAACTCTATAGGCAATGCTAAGTCGCCTGTAATGAAATCTAATCTTTCAAAAACTCCTTTATGCCGACAATTGCTGACAGTCTTCTATTTTAAAAAAGCTTGCAAAAATTTTGTAATAATGGAGAAAATTAACTCAAATTCGCATTACAAATATAATTTCTTGACTTACAAGTAAAGAATCTGACAGTGATCTCACCGTTTTGCTTAAAATGTACAAAATAAGTTCAGACCAATGTCTGAAGCATAATTTTGCCAGCTATTCATCGCAAATTCGCCGATGCGAAGTTATTAATATATTAAGTTGCTGCGAAACTGCTATTTTTCTATTATTAGCAGGTACAGCAATACCCGACCAACTTCGTAGTCAAAGTCGTGCGTATGCGCGCTTACCCGTGCTAACGCTCTTTTAATCACTATTAATAGAGAAATAACAGTTTCTCAGCAACTTAAAACATTAATAACTTCGCATCACCGATTTTGCGAATGACAAGCCTATACTTCAAGGGCCGTTTACACACGACGTCTTCTTTCTTCTTCTTCTTTTTGCAAGGGTTTCATTGGGAAGGGTGGCCGCCGGGGGCGGCGCTGTAATCCCAGACAGGACGCTTGAACAGCGTAATCAGCCGCCGAGGCGGCTGAGGGGGAGATGGATTGCCGATCAACACGGCATTCATAGATGCACGTTCACGTAAAGTCGTCATTCAACGCACACCGAAACCAGCAGCCGTTGGAACCGTCACGGGGAACGGCCACGGCCCAGGCAGCAGGACCGGAGACACCCCCATGGGCCAGCCGAGTAACCTACAGGAACCGGCCAAGCCCGGAAAGGAAGGTGTTTAGCACAGCCACGGAGGCAGCGCGAAGGCGGGGGGATCCGGTGGGATCCAGGAGGTCGGACAGACCTGGTGGCGAGGCGAGGCCTAAACGGCGGCGGGCGAGAAGGAGCTCCTCCCTGAGGTAGCCGTAGGCCGGACACCGCAAGAGAATGTGTTCCAGTGTTTCGTCAGCACCTTCCTGACACTGGAGACACACAGGCGACGGGAGTTGCCTAATGCGGTGGAGGTTACACACGACGTCTTATCGTACGTTTTGTATGATGGGACAAATAAAACGTAGTATGCAAACGGCAAAAGGAAGGTTTTGTCAGATAGGAATGAAGTCCAAGGTCAGATCGGAGATATGACGGGAAAAGCATCATTTTACGAAAACTGATGGGAGTTTTGGCACTTTTTGGCTACATTTAGCTACTTAGAACCACGTTTTGGCTACTTTCAGCTACTGGAAGTGGGAAATGATGTGGAAAACGAAGAAGATGTTACTGTGTAAACACTTCACAAAACGTACGTTTTGTCGTATATTTTGAATGCTGATAAAACGTGCGATAAGAAGTTGTGTATAAACATTATTAGACATTATTTATTATTATTAATTAGACATTAGTTTGAACTTGCTTTGTGCATTTCAAGCAAATTGGTTAGATAGCTATTAGGTATTTTCCTCGTTAGACATACTTTACTTTTTATATTTACCATTCATTTATTAATGAATCTTATTAATTTTAGGGATTCACAGTGGCTATTTTGTACTGTTTCTTGAACGGGGAAGTAAGTAGTCTCGTTTGCTTCTAATTCTTTGCCCATCGCTGCTCAGACTAAATATAAACAGTTGATAATTATACTTTGCAATGGATTTTACTTACGTACATTTTAATTTTGTCTGAAATACATAGCATTTAAACATTCAGAAACATATAGAATTCAAATATTCGACTAATCATCCATGTGTATGCTTGGATATATGCGTAATAAGCTTACACCGAAAAATCGGATAATAAATATTGCAAATGCGAAAAAATGCTAATTGGTAAATGAGATTTATATCTCTCATGATAGTATTGCAATTTCTCCAGGATAGCAGAATTATGAAGTGGTTAACGCACAAGGCCACCAGAGAAGTGATTTTGTAATTTTTTGGGAAATTTCAGTAATTTTGTAATTTTTGTGGTAATTTCGATAATTTTGTAAATTTCGTAGATGATCAATGAAATGAAATATTTTAACAATCCTCATTTTAACACTATGAGCTCTGATTTGCTACTAAAACGTGAGTTGTCAAAACACAAACTTAAAAAAAAAAAAAAGTAAAACGCTTACATTTCGAGATATGTACTTTAACTCATATTTGTTATGTAATTTTCGGATTCTTAATTGCTTCTCTACCTGTTAATGCAAACTACTTCTAGTATTTTTAGGGATTTCTCTTTTGTTTATGTTCTTTCAATTTTTTCTTCCAAAAGCTAAAAAATATAGTAAGGCCTTCGCTCCATTAACTAACCAATTATGAATGATTAATATGAATTAAATGCTAACCTTATAGTTGTGGGTGCCCCCCCCCCTCCCCAACTCTGTCTTCTGGTAAGCAATATTTTTAGACTCAGTCGGCTACTAGCAATATCTCATAGAAAAATGATTTACATGAAAGCTTCCAAAATGTCTTTGCAACGCATACCCGCATATCCATTCCATATATTCACGGCATTTCCGAAACAATCTCTCGCATCCTCAAGGAAGCAAATATCCATACATTCTATTCCCCTGTCACAACACTTCGCAAACAACTTACAAAAGTTAAAGACCCAGTTCCACCAGAAGATCTCACAGGCGCCATATACCAAATACCATGCAAAGACTGCAACAAACATTACATAGGACAAACAAAAAGAATGATCAAAACAAGAAAAAAAGAACACAAACAAGCACTCGCGAAAGGAGACATAGCCTCACGTCTGGCAGAACACGCTTTACAACACGGACACGAACCCGACTGGGACTCAACAAAAATACTACACCGTCACATCACAAACAAGAATAGTAGACTCTTCTTAGAATCTTGGGAAACTTACAAACTACACGGGAAAGCCATTAATACATCACAACCACTTCCAGAAACTTACAAACAACTCTTACTCTGAAATGTATGGGATTTTCCCAACATTAGGTGCCCCGCAGTACAGGTTTCTCATTGGTTCCCATTGGGTTTTTCCATAATTCCTATTACAGGCTTCTGCCTGGGATTACAGCGCCGCCTCCGGCGGCCACCCTTCCCAATGAAACCCTTGCACAATCCTCCTCCTCCTCCTATTGGAGGCTTCCCATTGGTTCTCATTGGGTTTTTCCATTCTGCGGGACTACTCTGATGAAGGGTTTTCCAGAAATTTCAAGTATAAAAAAGAGACAGAAACATAACATCGTCATTACTCCTGATGAAGGACTGCTGCTGACGCGTCCGAAAGCTTGGGTGATCTTTTTCATTGCTATTTTACCAGTGTTTAACCTTTTGTATGTAAATTGGGTGATGTAGTTTTCCAGAAAATGTTATAGAAACAAATATAATAGCTTGCTGTATGTCATTCCCTCGTTTTTTTTCCCAGCTCAAAACAGTGAGGTCTTTATACTGGAAGTTCAGAAAGACAGGAAACTATCCCAATAAGGTCGTCTTAATTAACGATTATTTACGTTTAAAGACGATATGTTGCTGTTCTGCCAAATGCTTCATGGAACTGCATTTATTCCAATTAACGACGATTTTCTCCGCCCCTTGAAAGTCATTAATGGAAGAGTTTACTGTATATGTTTTAAGACATTATTACCACTTTCGAGGATAACACAACTGCCACGTTGTTGTCAACACAGGAAAGCCTCCAGATTTTTGTGTTTTTCCGTGGGGAATAATTATACGTGAAAATTCCGACACCCACGTTTCTCTTTCAACTCAAACGAGAGCTTTTTATTGTAGGAGGAAAAGAGGCATGCCTCTTTTTCTCTTGTTACAAAAAGCTCTAGCTTGAGCTAATAAACGTGGGTGTCGGAATTTTCTCGTATAATTATTCCCCACGAAAAAGCACATAAACTCGCCCCAGAGGCTTTTCCGTGTTGACAACAACGTGGCAATTGAATCTCTGAGAAAGGTAATAATATCTTGCAACCTGTATGTACGGAGAAAAGGAGCTTCGTTCACCGTCCTTGATGGCCTAGCGATTAAGGCGCTCCGGGCTCAACTGAGAGACTCTAATTCGAATCTATGTCGGGGACGATGCCTCTTTTTCTCCTGTGATAAAAGCTGTAGCCTGAGCTGATAAACTTGGGTGTCGGAATTTTCACGTATTACTGCATATAGTAAATGAATAGAAACAAAAATATAAATAACTTTACCCTCGACAATTGCAGGTGCAGAAATCTGTTCGACATCTGTGGAGACGTTGGACCACCAGAAGAACTGTGCATGGATCACAACGTTACTCTATTTCGTGTCGCTCTTCCCAATACGGGGATAATAGCATGAAGTTGTATCGCAATAAGGGAACACATACTCGCAGCTGCACTTCTTTCACTACTACTACGGTTACATCAGTAGGTAATCACTGGAATTCATCGCATAAGGTAGGACGAGACTGACAGCAGGAGTTGAAGCTGTCAGATTCTGATGTCAGGCAGAATGTTAGAACCAGACGGCATAAACCAAACGAAATGAGACACGTAAGATTTTAAAAATTTTCTAAAATACTCACAAATCCAAATCATACCATTAGAGACATTATAGATGTGTATATTTGCCAATATTATATGCTATGCATACGATGGCGCAAGGACTTGTTTACTATCAGGATATTTTATGACCAAAATGAGTAATTTATATTCAAACTTTTCTATACACAGACGTTGAGATAAAACAATTGTATATCCAAGTAGAACATGTTCAAGGATATGTAATGGATTTCTATAAATATTCAAAACTTATTATATGGAATTCAGCTATTTTTTGTTTATTACTGCTATCATAGCAATTTCAAATATTAGTCAAAACTTTAATTTCTCAAAATTAACTACAGTCAGACCCACATATAACGAGCCCTCATTTATACAGGAAACTTTAGGTTTTATTTAGTGCAATGTTAAAATACGATACACTTAATCGCTTTTAACGAGCACGATTATTTCGTTCTCCGGATTCAACGAAGTAAAATGGCAAGATTTTTATACACACACAATGTACAAATTTCTAAATGGCACTTAAAAAAAGTCTGGAATTAAAGGTCTTTTTAACTGAGGAATACATGATGAAACAAATTTCCAGGAACTTCCAAAAGAATTCCTGAGAACTGTTCTCTCTTCCACAATAAATAGCATAGCAATTCACAACATTCACCCAGGAACGTCAATCAACTTGATGTACAAAAGAAAGCTGTTTATTACGCAAAAATCTGCATTTAAGGGATAGTTTTTTACGCATAAAGACAGAAAGCCACCTTCCCGTACACAGAGCAGCTTTTAAAGTTGTATAAACAATCGATCACATGCAAACAATGGCTAGTATGATATTGCCATGGAATCCGTAGGAAATCTTGAATACTTTTTTGAGGCATTGGCTCTCATTAATGACCATGTCTTTATTGCTGGAAGTATTTTACGACGGAGATTAAATCAGCACAAATACTACAAAATAAAGTAAACAACAAAATGAACTTTTTACCACCTTCAAGTAAAGCTCATTTGAGAATGGCTATTAATGTAATACGTCTCTCATTAAATGTTAAGCGAATTCAAAGCCGAATATTATTGTATGCATATTACATGCACATTTATTATCTATGCACATGCCCGTACCCAGGAGGGGGATCTTAGGGATCATCCCTCCCCCGCAGAAACTAAATTTTGGATGGGACTACAGTCTTGTATGCAGTGATTGTATAGATGCATGCTGCAAAAATGTTTGAACCCCCCCCTCCCCCAAAATTAAATCCTGGCTAAGGTCTTGCCTATATAGTTTTTATTTTCAAAATTTGAAATTTAAAATTCCAATACGGATTTAGCGAGCATTTTCGTTGGTTCCAAACTCTTTGTTATATATGTGTCCTGCCATATTTGCTTTAGATCTCGTTGAGTTGTGTTCCTAATATATATAAAAACGAGATATATGTACATAAGCAGCACTTTAAATTTGCGCAATTTTTATGAAATTTTCCATATGAATATACTTACTTCTAATAAAAGACAAATGTGAGAAAAATAATCTATTTATTACGGACATCTTAGTGCTCAAAATATTTTTAATTTACTGATGCGAAAATGAAGTAAGAGTTTATAGATGTGATAGAGCAGGAAAATTCAAAAACGTAAAGAACTAAAACTTATTCTGTGCGCCTACGCATGGCAACGCATATCGCATTGAAAATTCATATTAACTTGTTTTTCCCATACAAACTTTAATTTCGGAAAGTTCCCCAGAATTAAACATAAATTGATGTTTCGTTCTTTCCAGTCAGCAGTACCTTTCCAAAGTATATTCTTTTTAAATTTCAGCATCTTTCCAAAGTATATTCTTTTTAAATTTCAGTATCTTTCCAAAGTATTCTTCTCAAACACCAGTATCTTTCCAAACAATGTTTAACTGATTCGTACTTCTGATTCTCTGTTTTAAAATAGATCAAACATCATTATACGTAAGTTTAATCGCTAAAACAACCAAATTTCTTCATGTGAAATAAAATTTGTATATACGTATATTGGGAATTTTTTTTAAATATGTATGTATTGTGTGCTTGTAAGAAACGTAATAAGACGGAAAATTGAAAGCAGCCTCATTCCATAAGCTACGAAGACAGACTGAAATACACAGCTCAGAAGAAGAAAAGCTATTTATGGAATAAATATTTGTGTATATTAGAATTATGTATCTTCATATATCATCTATGACTCATCATCTCTCTATTGATTAGTAATGATGAAATATATTTTCTGCCGTTGTTATTGGTAGTGATTTAATCATTTTTCAGTAAAAAAAATGTATTTTAAATGTTGTTATCCCGAAATTTCTTGTTGAGTACGTATAAATATCGAAACTAGTAAAATTTACGTATAAGAAAATATTCTTATACCTTGAACCAGTGATAAAATTTTACCAGTTATGGTAAGCCCTGGTCAGTCTGAATTATTTTGTTACAGTTATTATACTTGGCAAAAAATGCGAAATCAATGTTGACACCTTAAAAATATTCTGTTAAATCTTACAATATTCGAAACAGTAAGAGCCCACTATTACTACCATCGATATTAATTGATTTTAACCTCTCTCCCTCTCTCTAGTACATCTCTCCTTGAATATAATTTTTTTCAACGGTTTCATGTAAACGAGCACGATGCAGAAACAAACCATTTAGATGAACGTGCATTTAAAAAACGGACGTCTAAAAAAGTACTGATAGAAGCAAGAATTGTAGGGAAAATTTTGAAATACTGCAGAACCTGAAATTAAAAGGGAAGGGAGAGAGAAAGAGAAAGAGAGAGATGGGGTAAAATACGTATATCATTCTTAGCAGAAACCTTCCTTAAAATTCCAAAGTCTTGGGGATCTTTATTTTTTTATGTATGATCTATGTGTATGTCATTATAAATCGGCTATTTCTTTGTAAGGTGTTGCAGGTAGGAGATATTCCAAAAATACTTTAATACGTCATCCAAATGATCTTTACAAAATACGACCTTTATGTTCTTAACGGAGTTTTTGTATCGATATGAGAGGTGTTTAAAAAGGAAGAACCATGTCTTTAGTTCTTATAATTTTAAAAAGCTACCTTTGGAGATCATCGATACTTTTAGATTGTACAATAATATAGCTATGTTAAGAAGTAAAGGAATAATATTTGTATAACTTAACACTAAATTTGGAATACTAATAAATAAAATATATATTCACATAGTTGTATTTATACACTATGATGAAAAAACAATGCGCGCACCAAGAGGCGTTGGAATTAAATGGAACTATATGTGCTTAGTGATAATTATGATGGTAATGAGTTACACTTTTGTACTATTTGGGCTAGGAATTTTATGATTTTGCATATTTTTTTTTATGACTTCACATTTTTCGGGATTTTCACGCAATATGATATATGTTTTCAGGCTTTTTGATCATTTTAGGACATATTGTTATTTTTAACTACGTATTTTGATATTTAAACAAAAAGACCTTATTTGAGGAACTGAGAGAATAGGGTTGGATCGTGGTAAACCGATATTTAGAGCATCTGTAAACACAATATAACAAGCGGCAGTATCATGACAGCGGTAAAGCAATTTTTGTCCTCCCCTGTTTCTTCTATCAAACAAGTAATGAACTCTTCAAAAATGTTGCCATTGTATCGGAAGACGAAGTTCTACACAGTGAAGGATGGGGGGAACGAACACCGCAAATTTCATTCTCTCAGTTAGAAGAGAGATAGATATTCAAATCCCGTGCGGATACAAGTTTTACAGTATAGCCCTACCTTCTTCTTCATTAAAATTACACAAATTACTTTCTTATGCTGAAATTACAGGCCAATTTTTCTACATAAAATAAAATTTTGGATTTTTGATTCATGCCAATACTTCCTTGAAGAAGTCAGCAAAGTGCTATTTAGTGGATCCAATAAATTTAATACAGAAACTTGTAAATAAGCTAGATGTTGTGACTGGACTGAAGAAGTGGGAAAGGCTGTGCAGAAGGAAATGGAACAAGTTTTAAAAAAATGTTGGATATGAATAGTTCTTTCTGCTGATGTGCTATCGGGGAAATTTTTCCTTGAATACAGTTTCAGGGGACTGAATAAACGGATTCAGTTTATCATTATCACCTCATATAAATAATCGTATCCGCCTGAATAAAGTTTGATTTGATTTATTTCAAGTATACTTCTGCATGGTCAGAAGAAGTGGAAAAGAATTTTTCAACGTTTAAAGCTTTCTTGGCAGATAATAAAAGCCGTTCTCTTTTGCAAATCTTTATGATATTCCTGTTATGCATTGCAATTCTGGATCTAAATGAAATAAGATATTCCAATATGCCATGTCAAAGTAAAAAATATTATATTTATTTTCTTAGATTTTTTGTTTTATGTGGCATTTTTTTAGTTTTATAGGGCACTCTTTTTAGTTTCCTGGGTCACAAATGCATTTTTATAGAACATTTGCAAACGATTTTTTAGATCATAAAAATCTAACCCTAGTCATTGCAATATCATAGTAAATGGACAATTTTTTGCGGAACAACGGTACCATTTAAGGTTTCATTTAGTACCTTGTAGGGCCTCATCCAGTGCCGGATTTATAAATGGGCACGGTGGGCACTTGCCCATATCGCAAAATTTCTAGGGGCGCAAGAGGCAGCGGAATTTATTTATTTATTTCTTTTTTTTTTTTTTTTAATTGCAAATTATTTACCGTAGAATTCTGTCGATCAGCTCTTCGAGAGAAGGCGCCCTCTACCTTTTTTTCTAAATCTGAAATTCTGAAAAATTGTGTGAAACAGCCTCCCCAAGGCCGGACACGAGGCAGGTAAAATAATTTTACATTAAAATGTTTATTTTCAAGCAAAAAATACTTCAAACAAAACTTACAAGTGAAATTTTCAAGCTTCGCGCCCTCCCTGAAATTTTGTTTTGCAGCAGCCCTTGCCCCCTCCCCCAATATCCAAAAAAAAAAAATAAATAAAAGAAATCATCAGCAAATAAACTAAATTTGTTTATAAAATATCGTTATTATATCACATAGGTGCCAATCCTTCCGATTTACCTTGAAGGCTTCCGATTTTTTATCGATCTTCCAGTCGGAAAACGATTTCGTCCGATTTTCGGAGATTTCGTCTAAAATCCCCAGTGTTTTTTAAAATACTGAGTTTCTTAAAAAAAATTTAAATACCTATTTTTCTTGATGCATGTTTATTTAAAT
Organism: Dysdera silvatica; assembly: GCA_006491805.2. Taxonomy (NCBI): domain Eukaryota; kingdom Metazoa; phylum Arthropoda; class Arachnida; order Araneae; family Dysderidae; genus Dysdera; species Dysdera silvatica. The sequence continues at coordinate 284,520,644 of QLNU02015360.1, forward strand.
TTTTGCGCATATGTGCATATTTAATAATAAATATGCATAAATAAATGCAAATATCGGTAAAAAAGACGGAAAAATTTGCCTGCCATTGACGGCGCATGCATGACGTGGCATAGTGTGGAATTTTAGCTCCAGCTATGACGTAGAGTGATGCCCCTGCACAACAAAATCATGCATCTGTATTTGTAGTTGTTGGGGAAGGCAAGAAAGAATGCGCTACACCGTTAAGGTTTTGGTCAAGCATGTGACTCTTTATAGGGAAGCCATGTGTTAGACATATCTGGTATTTCTTTGCTCTGGAAAGAAAGTTTTGTTTTTAGGTGTTTTTGAAAACAACGTTAACGATGTCGACCGTTAATAAAAGGTACTACCAAACGTTTAAAGCCAAATATATGAAGATGTTTAATTTTATTCAAAAATCAAGACTGGGGCCAAAATATGCTTTCTGCACGTGTTGCCGTAAAGACATAAGCATTACTCACGGTGGTAAACGCGATATTACTTTGCATTCTGAGACTGTTAAACATAAGGAGGTGTTCAAGGCTGTAGAGTCTAATCATAGTATCAAGCCTTCATTTTTTGCATTTAACGATACCTCCATGATTAAAGCTGAATGTTTATTTACATTGTTTTTGATCGAACATAATTTGCCAATGAATTGCAGCGATCACGCGGGGATGCTCTTTCGGAAAACGTTTCCTGACAGCAGTATTGCAAAACAATATGGATCTGCAAAGACCAAAACTTCTGCAATTATGAAAGAAATGTCTGCAAAGGAATCCTCATCACTTGTTGAAAATTTAAGGTGCTATCCATTTTCAATTGCAACTGATGGAAGCAACGATGTTGATTCAAAGCTGTATCCAATAGTGGTAACTTTCTTCGATCCTTTATGTGAAAAAATTGTGAATTGTCTTTTATCTATGCCATCTTTGAAAGAAGATGCTACTGGGTTAAATATTGGAAATCTTCTGGTAAGTGCTTTACAATCTGAAAACTTTCCAATTTCTAATTGTGTTGCCTTTAGCTGTGATAATGCACCTGTTATGATAGGAAAAAAAGCAGGTGTAGCAGCAGTGTTAAAGAATCATCACCAAAATATTGAAATTATGGGCTGTTCCTGCCACCTTATTAACTTAGCAGCTGAAAAGAGTGCTGCATGTTTGCCATTTAAAATCGATGAAATTTTGGTAGACATTTACTATTACTTACAAAAGAGTTCGAAAAGAAAAGATAGGTTGAAAATTCTTCAAGAATTTCATGAGACTGATATAAAAAAGGTACTAAAACACGTTAGCACTCGTTGGTTGTCTGTTGGAAAGTGCTTAGAGCGTATAATCCAGCAGTGGCAACCTTTGATCAGTTTTTTTAAGGAAGAGGCCATGAAAAGGAATCAAATCACCCCACTTTCTTTCTTTACTATTCCCTCTATCAAAGTTTCGGTTGAAAATGCAGATAAAGTGAAAGAACGTAACAGCAAAAAAGCATCGCAGAAATTAAAAAGGAAAGCTCAAAATTATGTGGATATTTCTAAGAAACAAAAAACTGAAAACTCCATGTCTCGTGAAGAAAGGTTGTTTTATTTTCTGTCGGAAGATATCAATAAGGCTTTCTGTTTATTTTTATCTTATACTGTGCCTGTATTTAAAAAAGCAAATGCTCAACTTCAGTCTGCGGAACCGCATATTCATATACTAAAATCTCTTCTCTTAAAATTGTACAGAGAAATGCTAGTGAAATTTGTAAAATCAAACATGATAAAATTATGTAGTGATATTTTGAAAGTCCACTATCATGAGAGGAGTAATCAAAAAGATGATGTTGATATCTTAATTGGAAATGGAACACTGAAAGTAATCCAAGATTTTAACATCCATGATAAAAATGAATTTTATGAAAACGTCAGAAGCTATTTCATAGCAGCATGTGACTACATGCACAATAAATTTCCTTTTGAGTTAGAAGTGTTACATCATGCAGAGGTTACACAAATATCGAATTTTGAAAATGCATCATTTTCCAGCTTAAAATATTTTACAGAAAAATTTCCTGTTCTTTTGTTCAATAATACAGAAGATGAAGCTGTTGATGCTTTACAAACAGAATTCAGTGAGTTCCAGGCTTTCGAAGTTCCACAAACTGTGAGTAATGAAGGTAGCATTGATGCACAATGGGCAGCCATAGGTAAAATAAAAAATGATACTTGTGAATTAAAATTTAAACGACTTTCTCAGGTTATGCTGTCAATACTTACGATCCCTCACAGTAATGCAGCATGCGAGAGAGTCTTCAGTCAAGTGAAGAAAATTAGAACTGACTTCAGGTCAACCATGTCTGATGACACATTAGAAAATTTACTAATAGTTAAATGCAGACAACATGTGAAATGTTACGAGAATGTATTTGACAAAAAATTTCTCAAATGCAAAATCTTGCACTACAGCATTTGTAAATTCTAAGAATTAATATTGCGTTTAATACAGTTTAATCCTCTATTATTATTAATTTAATAAATACTTAATTTCCTCATTGTGCCCTTTTTTCATAAATTATGTATGATTTTGTTTAATTAAAAAATGGTGGCCTGCCCACGCGTGCGTGATTGACTACAGATTTTTCACTTCTAGAAGTTGGCACCTATCATAATAATGCACATACAGTGAAGCTATCATAAATGTCGCCCCTTCCCTATTCGCCGCGATTTTCGTCGCATTTAGGTGACGGACGTTTTGTTATTTGCTAGTACGCGGCCGTGGGAGAGCAGCATGGGCGCGGCTAACTTCGAAGTCCAGATGGCTAACTTTTTCCTGGGGGAGGGCAAAACCGTACCTCAGTGGCAGGAATAAGAATTTTCTAGGGGTTGCCCACTCTAGTACGGCAATGGGGAGGCGCTAAAATCGTTGTACCAGGACTCTGCTGCCTGCATCTGGCCCCTGGCCTCATCTTACTTGGATACAGCATGAGGCAATAAAGTCATCAAAATAATGGAATGATACAGATGTCGTGCTTTTTATCCTACGATAAGTTTTCTCACAGATGTTGGACTTGCTGCTCCAGATCCTACACACTTGTATAGTATCGAAGCTAATGTCCCATATTATCTTACAAATGCTCAATGGACAACAAATCTACCGAGCAGGCCAAGGGAAATGTGGCAATACGATGGAATATTCCCAGAGAACCATCGCTGGGTGGACGGCGGGGCATTACCTTATTTCCATTGTTTTGTAGACCTGTATGAAAAGGATTTTACATGAGGACACAGAATTTTCTGAATGTACCAATTATGGCCAGTGGCGTAGCTAGATGTGTTTTGCCGCCAGGGCAGTGACTGTCTGTGCCGTAATTGTTGCGCCTGTCATTGCTTTTAAAGACTAATTCCCGCCAGCCCCTCGAATTGTGGCGTGGGGGCGACCCCCATTTTACACCCCCTACTAATGCTGACCATTGGTAGATTTTAAGTAGGCGCACAAAGCACATTGCTCAGGGAGGGGGCAGAAGAGGGAAACCAAAAATAAGATTTTCTGCAACTGCTAAGAGATATTTTCATTCTCCAATGTTACCCACAGGTAGTTATAAACTTTACTCAATTGTTTTATGTCTTTAACTTTATATGTTATTGTGAGAGAGGAAGAGTTTGTGGGTTACTTCTCTCTCTCTCTCTGGCCTCTAAAAATGGAAACCATTGCCGTTATGTGAATATTAAGTGCGTTGATAAGAGAATTCCACTCTTTAACTTTGTAAACCACGTGCATATGCATTGGTAAACACTTGAAAGCTCTGAAGTATTGGAACGTGGTAAAAATTGTTATAAACCCATAACCCTTAGCAGTGTCATACACAGAATTTCACAAGGAAGGGTTTTGCTGCAAATAAGGGGTAATAGAAAAAATCTTGTAAAGAATTTGTAATAATATTGTTCAGATAGGGAGTGGATTAACCCCACCCTTGTGCACAGTTTTGAAAATGTAGGCATGCTTGAAAATAATTGCCACAGCATTACCTTACTAGCCACAATATCCATAACAGATTACAAAAATCATCTATTCTGTGCCGGCATTAGATATTTAATATCTGTCGGCTCTAGACGGAGATTGCCACTATATAGTAGACTCGCGTTCTTACGAACTACTTCTTTGGTCCCGAAAAGTATTCCAAGCAGAAATGTTAATTCCCATTTACAAACTTTTTTCACTTTATTGGATATCCGCATAAATTCGTAAAATCGAGAGTTCACTGCATATTTTTATGTGAAGACTTAGACGTAGGGTAGGAGGCAGTGCTTATTTCCCAATAGGCTATACTAGGCTATAGACTAGTGGTTCCCAACTCAATTTAAGCCGCGGACCACTTTTCCACTTCAATTGTACCCGCGGACCACTTTGAAAAATTCTCAAGAGTTGACGGCAACACCATAAAAAGAGGCCGGGTCTTTTTTTTTTTCCTTTTGGTGGGGGTGTGCGGAATGTGTTTAAAATCGTTCTTTAGGTAAAATAAAAGCAATAATAAACAGAAAAAAACATCTAATGATAATACATTTGAACGTCGTTAAGACGAATTACTTTTAATACGAACCGTTTTCTGAAGTTCCGTCAGATTGTAAAATACTACAAATTAGTGATGGACCAAACTGTTATTTTTGAGTAACCTGTTCCAACGTTCCTGTTCCAATCACGTAACAGGTTCCAATCACCGGTGACTGAAACGTATTCGTTGCTTCACAGATTTTGGGAATTGAGGAACTTAATGATAACACATTTCAACACTCAACCCGTAAGAACGTCGTGCCAACTCCATAAAAATAATAAATCCTTTGGAAAAAAATACACACATATGAAGTACAAAAATAATGAGAAAAAGTAAGGCTTTAAAATATTGAATTTTAGATATTTGAAACATTACACGATTTTAAAAATCAAAGAAAGTTTAAAAAACTAATTCTAAGTAATGAAATACAGCAAAAAATATTGACACTGCTGTAAATTAATTGGTAAAACATACTGAAAGGTTACAATGTGGAACTAATTAAACAGGATAATGATACAAAATGTGTATTCTCAGCTGATGTAGTTATACACATGTATGTATTCAGAATTTTTCATGTGTAAAGCTCAGTAATGTAAAAATATTAATACTTGTACTAATTAATATACATGGATAAAAAATCTATTCCATTAAATATGAATTGGCATTTAGGAACAATAATCTTTCGGCGTGAAGAGGCTCCAACCGATTTCTCCCATCGGTTAAAATGTTACCAGCCTTTAAGAAAATTCTTTCGCAAGGCACTCATGTTGCCATAAAGTTGAATTTCCTTTTCGCTAACTCTGATAGATTTGGGTAGATCAGAGAATGGGATCTCCACCATGACAAAGGGTCATGATTCTGCGGCAAGTTAATTTTTTTTTAATTATCGTCTAGATAGCGATTGATTTCGCTAGTTGCTATTGAAGTAGGAATACCTATATAATCACATATTAACTGAATTTAAACTTTAAGTAAATTAAATAAAAATAAATCAATTAAAACAATAATTAAATAAACTGATTAAAACAATTAGTTAATTAAAACAATATTTGGTTAACTATAACAATATAATAATAATATAACCTCTTGTAATATCAGATATTAAATGGGTAATTAGTGCCTAAGCCCTTGTGTCAGCTAGACAACTATGCCGGATGTTGTGATAGCCCGTTATCTCAGCGCGTTTCCTGTGTGATGGAAACGGAGGAATATGTTCCTAGAACGGTGATTTTTAAACGTTACTTCAAGTAACTCCTGTTCCTAGTCACCGGTGACTGAAATAACAGCTGTTATTTGAGAACAGGGGTTTCAGAGGAGCATACTGTTCCTGGAACAGTGATCAGTCGGTAACAGGTGATTTTTAACAGTTACCTTAAATAACTCCCATCGCTACTACAAATATACCATCAATTTCATTTTTATATTTAATTTTAATATTTAATAATAATTTTTATAAAAATTTTCAATTATTTTTTTTAATAATAACCCGTCTCCGGACCACTTGGTACTCCTTCCGGACCACCAGTTGGGAACCGCACCACTATAGACTGGGGCGGCAAAATTTTGTGTATTAAGTCTGATATAACAAAATCAATACCATACGATGATATAATCAGATGTTTTGCCGAGAAGAAAGCTAGACGTCATGCTTTCCATTTAAATACCAGTGTTCAATAGACTTTTATTTTTTTGTTAAAATTAAAATTTATTTCAATAAAATTGAATTTGATTTATTATATACCAAAAAAATAATATTTCAATATAAGTTAATATTGTTTAATGTTTATGTTTCAATTTATGAGTTTGTTTTTCAACATAGTTATTGTCAATGCAAAAGTTTTTGGCATATATTGGATGTAACAGTTTTTATGTTTCTACCAGTGACTGGGAGGCGGATGAGTAGGAAACGGGCGGTAAAAAGTAGCCTGGGGGGGCAAAAAAAGTAGCCTAGGGGTGGCAAAATGGTAAATCCACCTACGGAAGGGGTGGGCAGTCATATTTAATGTGCCTAGATATATTCTGCCCAAGTGTGGAAAAGTAGGGAAGAATGAGAAGAGGGTTCTTGTGATTAAAATGCTCAATAGGCTGTTAGTTTCGGATGTTCGTTTTGCATGTAAATCAGATGATTTTAACGTATACATTTACATGTTTATAATTCGAACTTTATATTCAAACTTATTTATTTTAAAAATATTTCTTAGGACCGTACCATTGCATAAAAATCTTGACAATAAATGAAAATTCATTTTTCAACATCGACTTCAAAATGTTTACTCTGTAAGTTGGGTCTTCTCCACTATCCATACTTTGCTCTCATATTGCAGAAAAAACTCACTCAACTGCTACATTACTTCCTGGCAGTAACAATACATGTTCTGTTAATGACCTGATGGTTTATGAAATTTTCCGGAAAATGTTTAAAAGTTTGGACCTAGAGTTTTTATGTTTTTAGTTAGTTACCTAATTAGCCAGATGAACTCCAAAATGGAAAAATTATGCGTCCCATGCGAGAATTTTGAGGACACATTCGCCCAAAGCGGGACTTTTCATTGTCTTTGTAAAACCATGCCGAGGCCAAGTTGTTGGTAACAGCACAATTACAGGCTTAAATATTTTGCAGCCGAGTAGAGCATTTACCACAATTGAATTAATTTCGCAAACTTTTTGACTGCTACTTTTATGTCTAAAACACATTAAATACGCATTTTATTTAAGGCCTGAAATATAATTTTTTTAATGATAAAAAATATTACAAACATGTTTTAAAAATGCTAAAAAAAAACACGTTTTAACTAGGTTTTAAGGGCGTTTGTAGTTCATATACTACTTTTTTCTAACGTTTATCTAAAAACACGTTTAATTACATATTACTAAACTATTTCATTTATAGTGAAAAGCGTCAAAAAGTACGTGTATATCTCAATCAAGCTAAGAACTGCTTTGACATCAGTCCGATACATTCGCATATTAATTAATTATATAAAATAAAACACGTAATCGCATTTTAAATTATTTACACGGTTGATAGCTATTTCGGAAGCGCGTTTAGGCTTCCTTCTTCAGAACCCTAGTTACACTAATGTGGCACACGTGCTAGAAAGACTGTCGATGCCAAATTGCTAGTCCAAAATTAGTTCGGGTAAACCAGTTGTGGGTCCGTAGCCGCGTCTTTTGCTATGGGACGAATGAAGTTTCTCCAAATAGAGGACATGGAATTGAACGGAAGCTGATCGTTAACAGTAGAAGAGGAATGCGAAAGAATATGGAAGGCTTCAAAGAAATTGAGGTCGGCTGGTGAAGAAACTTTCTCTATTAGATGGGCCTTGTCGAAAGAAAATTTATGGCCAGCTTCCCAGGCGTGTTTGGCCAAAGCAGATTTTTCCAGTATTTTTATTAATTTAAACGGCGATTATGTATTTTATATAATTGTTTACGCGCAGTGATTTGTGCACCTTTATTATCTTCGTATATATTCGATGTCTACCATTTGTATTGATTGCTTTCTTAAAGGGGTGGAAACCCCCTAGAAAACGAATATTATCGTTTTTGTTCAAAGCAGTAAATGAGTGTGTACTAGAAAATAATGTATAGAACTTTATAATATAACAAAGTACCACTCGTGACATTTCAGTAATGTAATCTAAACATCACACATATAAAATAAAATTAGTAATTCCGATATCAGTAAAAATAGCTTTTTTATTGCAAAAACATTAACACATCTATTACCTCTGTAACAAAAGTCTCACAATTAGATGTGTTCTTTACTAAACTATAGGTACTTAGAAATATTATCGTCTACATTTGTTTTCTACAAATTCTTTAATAACGATGCCAAACGAAACTGATTCTAATATATCCGATTCAATTGATAGAATTGCTAACTCATTCAATCTATTTTCCAACATAGAGGATCTCAAATCATTTTTTTAATGCGTTTCAAAGTAGGAAACGATCTTTCAAAAGAAAAATTACGGTAGTCTTAAAAAATTCTTAAAGTCATATCTACATTCGAAGGTTGAAGGACGTTCAAACAAGGGACATAGCTACAGATCTCAGCGGGGAAGGGGGCTGAGATTGATTCACAGGTTTAGTTTCAAAAATCTGAGGCTAAAGACATTTTTAAAATAGTCGGTAAAATTTTTCTTATAAATTAAGAGGATAGAGTCCACCTGCCGACGCCTTTGGTTCAGATGATGCAAAAAAATGCTAAAAAAATAAAATAATACGTCCCATTCCCCCAAAAAATTAATGAAAATCTCATTTACTATATATGCTATACACTGTATAAAACAAAATATAGCATTTTTGCAATGTTATTTACAAGTCACATCATGAAAAGTTATAGAAGATTCGATATACCAAATAGATAGTACTGAATAGGTCAGATATTAATAACAGACATTAGTAATTAATTTTAATAATGTGAACAAACTACTATTTCAGGAGGCCATAGGCTGTCCACATTATTAAGGAAACAGCTTGTCTTTTCTTTAAAGTATAGAAGGCAAACACAATCCTATAAATTCAATTTTCATCATCAAAAATTGTCATGTTCTAATGATGTTAGCACCTAACTATCGAAACAGCTGTTAACAATATTTTTCTTAATGCAACTGTACCAACTAAATTTGCGTAATTATTCCCCTATTGTGTGGATTAATGTAATGTATCGCTAATAAATGGCACCTTTAATGCAATTTCAAATTTCCCGGTTTCGTTAAATTCTCTATCTTAATCAATTCTCCGTGATTCGTTGAAAGCCTTATGGTGGTATAATAATAACACGTTCACGTAGTGTGCCTTTGAGCCGAATTCAAATCCCATCAGTACAAAGAAGAAAAAAACATTTAGCTACTAGCTGCTTACTGTAGTGCGGGCGTTGATTATCTATAGTCCGTTCGCGGAAAATTGTCCACCAGTCCCGTTAGAATTCAAGGGAGCTGAAGTAACAGACGGGTTGTTTCGTTGCAGTAGAAGGAAGAGTGTCTTTCGCGCGCGAAACATCAGTTATGAAAGACGCTCTTCCCTCTACTGCAATGAAACAACCCGTCTGTTACTTCAGCTCCTTTGAATTCCAACGGAACTGGCAAACAATTTTCCGCGAACGGACTATAGGTCTTAATTGGTTCAGATTCCTCGGAAAATTATAGGTCTCAGCGTGTCATGACCTTTACTATCCTTGCGCCATAAAATATGAACAAACAAACATTCGTTGGCGCCGTATATACTGCTCAACCTTGTACCTACGCCGCCCAGAAGAAGTAAGTCGATCGAGAAGACAGTTGGTGAGGAAGTAGATATTAATGCATTTAATTTGCGGGCAGGTGTAACGAAGAAATACTATTAAAATCAGCTGAATAAATTGTTAGTTGATTAATTATTGATTCATTGTTGAATATTAAGAGATTAATTAAAAACAAAACAGCATGGACTACAAGTAGATGTAAAAGTAGCCAGCAAAGGAAGAAACGGCGAGAAAGGGAGAGAGAAAACGAGAGAAAATCTAGCAAGGCAAAATTTCTCCCCATCCCAATCATTCAGCAGCTAAAAGGTTAACAACAACTTTCCTGATAATTATTCTGTCCCTGAGAAGAGTAATAATATCCGACTTTGTAATGCAGTATAGTCTGGATAATCCGAAAATACAGTTAATCCGAATTATTTTTTCAGTCGACTGCGACGAAAACCAACTGCTGACAAAACGCAAACAAACTAAAATGTCCCATAAAGGACGAGGAAATTTTCCGTCGCATGCCCGTCGTCTGTTGTGTGTGCATACCAAAACACACACACATCAAACAATTATAGCTTAAAATAAATTCTGTGACAAAGATTTCAATTAATCTGGAAATTTGTTTATCCGAACAGGTCTCTGTATAATTAGTTCGGGTTAACGAGAGACTGCTGTATATGGTTCAGAGAGCTCTAATGCTTATCGAAAACGTGTGTGTTGAAACTAAATTTCCTTGAGGTGGATTTTATATATCTCAATTACAAAAAAATAAAACTTCGTCTGTTAGATCTGTTCAATACACTGAAATCTTCAATAACTGATTTGTAGTTTCCCTTGGAGTAATTGACTCCTCGGTTAAAATGTTTCCATATCCATTGTGGTTTGGTCCTAAACCAAGAATTCTTCTAAATGCGAAGAGACTTCCGGCCTCTACAAACTCGATAAGCTTATCACTACGCTAATATTTCTTTGACAAGATCGACACTTTTTAAATGATATCTCATCTTCTTGCTGTTGTTCGATTCCTGCGTTAAAATCATCCTTGATTACATCGACATGCTGCTTCATTTAGTGTGCAACAGTTTGATGTTTTTATAAGATTCTTCCCCATCTTTTTGTCGGACTTAATGCACACACTTGCGCTATTTGTAGTTGATCCCACTTTTGATTCCCGTCGAATTGATTGCACTTTCGTCTAAAATATATAGTTCTAACCATTATTTTGTTTCTTGCTCTCACTATAATTCTGTTTTGGATTTCCTTATATTTTCTGGAACGTATAAATTATAAGGCACTTATGAACTACTAATGTAATAATGTGAAGTGAGGTATATGTGTGTGTTTTGATTGTTGCTGTATTAACATGTAATTTTTGACTAACACTGAATGTATATTATGTTCCTTATGTTTTCACACTTATAAATAATGCTTACCATTTACATGTGTATTTCTTTATTTATTTGAGTCTGTCATTTATTTAAGCTTAAAAACTATGGATTTCAATTTTCAATTGCTGAAGGAAGTTTGAAAATATTTTCTATTTATTTATTTCAAATGTACAAAAATATTGGAATTAATTGCCATATTGCAGTAAGTGTGAATCCAACATCGGAATAAGTGTAATTCCTACATTAGGGTAATTATAATTTTTATAAGAAATGGGCAAAATATCCTTTTTTATGGTGTGGTGTGATGGGGAAATCGACTGATTAACTCTTAACTCACTTTTGGGAGTTAACTCTTTTGAGAAAGTGTAACACAGTAACTCATTCAGTCAACCGCCCACTCATTAACAGAAATAAGCAGAAACGGGCATTTTTTGAAGAGGGAAGTGTACTACAATCCGTTCATTTGGGAGTTGATTCTTTTAAGCACCTCCCTGTACACACCTCTAATTTGCAGTTCATGTTAAAATAATAAAACCGCTTTTAGATACATAATTTGGAACTGGGGGAATTGAATGGCTTGCGGGATTTAGATTTTTAAATTTTTTATTATTTTTATTAACGAACTACTTTCATTAAAAACACGTTGAACAAGTCACGCTTTATTGGAAATTATGACACTCTTCTGATTTAACGATCTTTTAAGTGGTAATTCAATTGAACTGAAAATACTTAAAAACTAAAAACTGTCAAAATGTCAAAACGTTTACATTGGTTAAAATTTTAATTATAATAAAAAATAGTTTTATTTAACTCTCCGATGATATAACAAAATGATATTTCTCGTATTACAGAGTCAACAGTCTTAACAAAATGTAATTTTAACAGTATTTGTGATGACTGAAAACTTTAGGCCTGCTATGACAGCACCTGTCGCTATTGATGACTGAAAATGAACTGCATACAAATACATACAATTTTTATAGTTATAAAAGACTATCTTATTGGCATGGTAGATAATTAACATGATTAAACAAATTTTTGAAATTTTAGGGCATTTTCAAATAAAATTAAAATACTAAACTAAATTTCATAAGAAAAAAAATTATTGCTTGGGGTCACTGATTTCATTATTCAAGTGAAAATCCTAGATCGTGGGGTTAACTGAAATTGTAATGATAAGGGAAGCTAACGCAATAAAGTTTTTTTATTTACAAAATAATAGGTTTAAATTATATACGAGTTAAAATTATTCGTGTTTATTCTTAAAACTTATTATACTACTGTATATAATGTCAATACTTGTCCAATAGATCCGATTAAAACAAATTCCTTGTTTAACTTCAATGATGAGTCTAAAAGAATTATCATATAAATTTGAAAACGTTTTGCAAATTCATATCTAGAAATGCTTTAACGTGTAACCAGAATTATCTAGATCTTTTATCAGTTATCTAAAAATGGTTTAGGAAATGTTTTACATTTCAGTAATATACAAATAAAGATTTATTAATAAAAAATAACTTAAATTGTATTAATTATACCATTGTTGGGTAGCTAAATGTTAATTTTAATTATCGAGATAAAACAAAATTAGCTAAATCCAATAGGAGATCGAGTTACCTTTCCCCTCGAGTCAGTTGTAATTGACTTATTTTAATGAGTTAGCTTTTTTGAATAACTCAATAATTCTTTGCCGATCTCTAATATTATTAAAATCAATGTCCTGCAAAGAGGGTAGATGGCCAGTTTTATGCTATGTTTAAATTAAGAAAACAAAGCAACAGTGGATGATGCTAGGCAATAACGTTGTACAAAGATACTTTCAAAAAATATAACAAATTAACGAATAGCACGGATGAAATTTAGATTAACTTAAAACTTTCTCGACAAGTTTTCTATGGTATCCTCTTCGGAAGAATTTTCAAAATACACTCTCATTAGAGTGATGGTAAAGCAAAGAGGTTTTTTAACTACATGCGACCCGTGGTATCATGCGGTGTTAGAAATGGCAACAAGAAAACGACAATTGCAAAAAGTCAATGCAGTAAATTAAAGTGAATAAATAGAGTCCACGCAGAATCAATTTCCACTAAGGTGGTGTCGTTCACCAAGTCGTTGCTATTCTGATGAATCAAAAGAAATTCGAAGAAATTAAGTTCCAACGGTGGCATTAGCTTGAAGATGTTAGCTTAATCAAATTGAAATTGCTGCTCCAATAACGATATGCAATGGACCGTTTTGGGAGTGCTTTACTTCTGACATACGCCTGATGTTCTTTAACCCTGAACCAGAGTACCCGATGAGTTTGGCCAATGTATGATACACGACAAGAACAAGGAATTTGGTGAATTGTTCAAGAATTAACATCGGGAATCGCGTTTCTTTTAGGTTTGAAAAACTAATTTTATTGCTAAATGAAAAAATTACCCTGAAGTTAAATTTAGTGAGAACAGAAGCCAATTTCGAGCTGAGACCGGGGAAAATCGGGTAGACAGAGGATCTGTGAGTCACACAAAATGACCGGTGAGAGGCAGTTGCCAGTTGGGTTTTTTTTTCTTGGAAAGTTTACTGCATGCACAATCAAAAATCTTAGGATGGAAACAGTGGCTGCTGGGAATATTTTGCTTTGCCTAATCACGTTGAACATTGGCACCGCTTACTACGCATTGTGTAAACACTTGCTGTCCAGATTCTCTCTTTTATTAGACAACAATTCATTTATCCTCAAAAATTATTGTCAGATTGTTGACAAACTTCCCCAATTTCAATTCTCACACAACAGAATGTTTTCGTTCAACGTGATAAGTCTATTCACAACATCCTGATCCACGATGCACTCCAAGCACTTACTCGACGTATGAAAGAATTTCAATATTCAGACTTCGAAGTCTAGGAACACGCCTACCTCATAAAATAGTGCACTGAAATGTGTATTACCTAAACGCGTTTTTTTATGACAAGAAAAATCAAATAGTGATACATTGTGCGAAACTAATAAGTAAAATAATAAAGCAAATTATCACATTTAAAATTTAATAACATTGACAGCTATTTTAATAGCACTTCCTTTCTTTCTTTAAATTACCCCGAATTAGCTTCAGGGCGAGTTTATGACGGATGCTTTAAGCTGTTCCGCCAGGATTAAAAGTCTGTATCACAAGATTAAGCACGAAAATATTTCACCATTAATAAATCGTAATATTCTATCATTATATCTATTTTTCACATAAACAGTTTCGTTGCAAGTCATCAAAAAATCATTCAATTCAAGCTTATTTGTAACAATCGTAAAAACTAAACTCAAAACTTGACGACAGTAATAAAAAAAATCGTGCTAAAATTGACATAGATAAATCTTTTCTATTTTCAAGTATACCATCCAGACTTCAACAAGAAACCAGCCAGCACGCGGTAAGAATCAATTCTTCAAGCGTTGCACTGAAGAGGACCTATAATAATCATTTAATGAAACGAAACTGACTAAAACCGAAATTCTTTCATAAATGCACAAACGTTATTAACAAAAATATTGATCTTGACAAAAACTATAAATCAAATTCATTTCACTCTCGTATCATCTATGAGTGGCAGGAAAATATGTCTGCCATGTCTCGCCTCAATGAGCAAACTCTTAACAGCTCTTAACAGTTTTCATCAGAATGATAATAACTAATAGGTTGTCTAACGTTGCCATAATGCTAAACATAAATCCGTTGATAGTGAAATTAAAACTGGAAAATACGTAATTGTCGACGTCTCTTGTTGCAGAATCAGAAAAATACGGAAAGTAGGTCTATGGAAATATCCCAGACGTATCAAAAACAAAACTTATGGACGGTTCGGGGGAATAATTTTTGGTGAAAACGCAGGAGAGATGCACTTTTACCCGGATCATTCACGGCGAATTTTTCATTTAAAAGATGTGAACCGTTTCCAAAATTTTCAAGTCAAAAAGACTGCCAACTCTTTACAGCAGCTTGACATTGGAAAATGCAAAGTGGTGGCTTTCGTTCCAACAATGTTTGGCTACAGATGATTTTAGAAAAAAAATTTTCTTCGCTTTTGATTTTTTTAATTTATTAATTATTATTTTATTTTAATTTGCTCTTTCTCTTCTATAGAAAAAAAAGCTTTAGTTTGAGCTCATAACATGGGTGTTAGAAATCATTATTAATGATGACAAGGTTTTCTGTAGGAGGGAAATTTTTTTATGTAAAACAAATTGTGTACTTTGTAACAGAAAAGGGCAGGTTTTAATGCAACAATGAAAACCAATTATTTTTTCAAGTAAATGGCACATTTACATAATGTTTGACTGAATGACTTGACTGAATACATGATTTTGACATGGTTTACCCATATTTTCTGCATATACGCCAAGTTGAGCACTAGTTTCCTGTATGCTTCCTAGGTAAAATAACGCTTTCCTCGTTACAGGGTTCATATACAGTGCTTTGTATAAAATTTAAGGACCAAAAATTAAAAATAATAATAATAAGGACCCTTCAGAAAAATGGGAATCAAATGAACACTTTCTTTGTGTTTTTACGGCGCAAGGACAGCAAAGGTCGTCTCATGTAGAGACCTACAGTTTCTTGAAGAATTCAAACCTCTGCTGCTAAAGGAACCAAACCCTCAATTATTGTGGGCAGAAAAACAACATGGGGCCGTGCTTAGAGACGATTAATTAAATTTTAATTACGAAATTACGAAAAATTAAATTTTAATACGAAAGCAATCCACAAAGAAAGACATTATACTTTTTACTGTCATTGGAAAAAAAAGAGACAAGGCTGTCCATGAACACCATTGATTGATAACATCAGATCAGGTAGCGGCTTAATGCTGAAAGAATTGAAGGAAAAAACCCAGCATAAGAAAGCATGGAGGGAGTTCATTCACAAAATCGCCGAAAATCGGACACGACTGAATGGTTAACATCACATCATCAATTAGAATTAATTCATATGCAGCTTATTTGATATGAGCGAGCGACCAACGCAAGAGAAGGCTCCAATGTATTCCTTTAAAACACACCAAAACCTTATCTAAAACTGCCGATGTAAATGCTAATTACAGCTTCAACTGTCAGTGTTTTGAAATAAAACAGTTGCCATGGCAACGGCTGTTACTAGCCTACGAGTGGCTTGAAAAAACAAGCCAAGGTGGCCAAATGAAAATGCTGCTGTAAAATGCAGTTTCTGCCCGAGCATGTGGCAATTTTTGAATTTGTGATTGCGTTCTTAATTCAGTGACATTTTTAGCGGTCAAAACTAGACAGTATCGAAAATACATTTGAAATACGCATTTTCGATATATTTGTACTTCGTATCAAAGATACAAATGTCTAGGTATTTTGTATCGAAAAAAAATGCCTAGGTATTTTGTAACGAAAATACGAATGTCTAGGTATGTTGTATCGAAAATACAAATGCCTAGGTATTTTGTATCGAAAATACAGATTTCATCATATTTTATATTTTCAAAATACATTTAAGTTTGAAAATACATTTAGTTTGGGATTTTTAACTTCCAATTCTAGCCACTTGGCTAAACAGATGATGACCGAAGGTCTGTTTTATGACCAGTTTAAGTAGATCGTTGAAATATATAGTATTTAAGCATATTTGACCTTCCTAAATTTTCACAGGGTGGATATTTTGAAGTATAAATTTGATTTACTAGTCGAACCGACGTAACATGTTTACATGATGTCCTTGACAAGCTCTAACAACAGAAAAACACACAACTATATACCCAAGTAGCCACACGCAACCTAGATGCAACACATTATACGAAACCCAAAACACGTCACCATATTTAATACAATTTCACACCTTTCACATGCCAGATCTCAACTCAGTCCTGAACTTATAGCAATTTTTCAAGAAAGAAGTATGAAAATGCAAAAATCGATTGAATGAGTTCACAAAGTGATCCCTGACAAAGTGCTTTTCACACAAGTTTATCCTGAGCAATTCGCTTCCATGTCACCCCAACCTGTTTTCTTATTTCATCCACCCATATAGTTTGAGGACGTTTTCTAGGTCTTCGGTGGTCTCTTGGAATCCAGTTCAGAATTTCTGTTGTCCATCGTTGATCAGTTCTTCTCGAGATATACCTAGGTCATCGCTTTTTCACTTCAACAAATATGGTATCTACTTAAGGTGTCTACTCAAATTCTATTTCAAACTTCCCTGACTTTTCCAGGTTTCTAGACCAAATCTTAATCGATTTCCAGTCGCTAATTACAGTAAACAACACACAATGCATTAAAATTTGCGTAATCAAAATAAGTTTCAAGGCCATAAAATCCATTAACGCAAACCCCAAAGCCATTTATAACTCAATTACAGTGAATTTACAAATTCAAAAACTGTATTAAAAAGTGTATTTCTTTACACTAAAATCTTTTTTAGTTTATATTAGTTTTGGTGCAAAATGGTAAGTTTTGTAAGAAGTTTAGTCAAAAGTCCAAGTTTTATCAAATTTTTCAGTAGGCAATGTGGTATGAAAAGCACAGTTCAGGAAAATTATTTTAATAAGTTATTTATTATAACAATGACTTTAAAATTTCCCTGACTTGGGCCTTTGTATTTCAAATTTCCCTGATTTTTCCAGATGAGTAGACACCCTGTCTACTCCACCCTTCGTTTTACAGAGGCACACAGTCAAGTGCGATTGACGTGGGGTGCTATCTCATACAACAGCAGGATGCCCCTAGTTATCCTGCATACAACTTTAACAGTCAACGATATATTGATATCCTGCAGACGTTTATGTTGCCCTTCATGACACTACGGCCAGGGGCCATTTTTCAACAAGATAATTTCAGGCCCCATACGGCTCGCATATCTCTGAGCTGTCTCGTACTGTTGATACTCTTCCTTGGCAAGATACGTCACCAGACCTTTCGCCAATCGAACATGTATGGGACATGGTAGGCTGCTGGATTTGGGCACCGCAAAATGTCGCAGAGCTGGTGCAACAAGTAAGGACTGCCCGGAAGAATGTGTCGCAGGATGACATTAGGAACCTTTATCACTCCTTATCTAGACGTATAGAAGCATGCTTCGCCACCAGAGGTTTTTTTTTTTTTTTTACCAACTGTTGATATGAACATTCAGTGTGCAATTTCTAGCCATCAATGGGTCCTACAGCCTTCTATTTTTTATCATTTCCTTACCTGCATATGTGCTGGATGTACATTTAATTTCAATAAAAACAGATAATTTCTTCATGGCTTTTTTTTTTCTAAAAGAGAGAGTGTGTATGTACATTCGGCAACCGGGTATGGTTGCCAAATTTGGACAATCTAACCATTTTTCAATTTATATTGAAAACTAAATATTTTAAAAATAAAATAAGCCAAGGAAATAATTATCACCATTTAAATCTTCAAACCGGTATTACTTATTTTTCTAAATGATAATTTTAAAATTGCAAACTAAATTAAAGTTGAGTCATTAGTTCAATCAAGAAACTGGTTTCCTAGGATAGATCACTGGACTAATTTCTAAATCCACCAATTTTTTTTAACAACTACTTAAGCAAAAGTACTTCTTGATATTTTGCACTCAATCAGCTAATAGAACTTATTTTATTAGATGATTTCTTTTCATAGTTTAGGAAATAAATATTCCACCACATGGAACTTAAAGTCCTATGCATTGTTAGTAGAAAACTTCTAATTTTTCAAATTCTGATCTAATATTTTTTTTTTCCTACTGCTTCTTTAACTAACATCTTAGTAAACTTTCCAGCAGAAATTTAGTAGACAGCGTAATTTGAATTCATTCTTAAATTAAGCATTTTGAGAATAAAATTATGTTTCATTTGTGTTTGAACTTGTGTAATGGCGCTGAATGGAACGCGTTGACCGTCCGTTGGTTTTAATTTTGTTCCGTGAACGTTGCTTCAGAACAATTGCAAGTGGACTGTATATTGAATTTATTTACAATATAACTTGAATTTACACACTACAGACCTTATGCCTGTGGAATGTAAGCTATCACGTCTTTAGCTTGATGCTTAATCTTACATTAATTAGATAATGCACTGGACCGTACTCTATTAGTGGAGTGGTTCTTCCAAGACAACTTGAAGCAATCAAATTGACAGAAGTCACCTCAAGGCTATACGTTAACATCAACAATTTGCTTAAAAATTAGAATATAAATGCAGTATACTGAATGATTCAAACATGTTCAGAATATTTTTTATATATATTTCTTTTATTTGTCTAATAATCACCTGATAAAAATGGCACAGGTAGAGGTTACTACAAAAAATAGGTCTCTAGCAGTTACAGAAAAAGTATGACTCTTATTTGAAAAGCACTGCATATTTACTGCAAGCAAAATTAGCATATAAAACGTGCTTTTAAATTGTAATTGCATACACAATTCCCATACATCTATCACAGACATTGTAAGTCTCATGACTATGAAGTGTTTTAAATTTTGGAGTTCATGAAATTTTACAAAATGAAAACAACTCTTCCCTCATCTATAGTGACTCACAATAAAGGAATCTACTGATGTAATTAAAAATAACACTAAAAAGTCCGATAAATTTTTTTTAGGTAAGCATATAGTGTCATTATAGTGAAAATCTTTGAATGTAGGAAATAAATCAAACTTTTAAACTACTGTGATAAAATTTCATAGAGAAAAATAGGTTAACTACGTTAATATCTTTCAGATTTCCTACATGTAGGAAAGATGGGTCATACAAAAAATGAAGTACAAGAGTATGTTATTTTTAGTTCTATTTCGAGGGATAGATTATTTCATTTAGTTTACACATTTTGAAAAATTTAAAAGTTGTTGGAAAATCATGCATGGGTTATAGGTAATATAAAGCAGTGCATATACTGTAAAAATCAGTGCAGTATATAGGAAGCATTGTAAATACACACACTGCTCAAAATAATTAGGGGAGCACGTGAGAATTTTGTGACATGCAAACTAATTGTGTAAGATTATATCGAATCGTATAAAAAATGCAAATTGAATACTACATAGACAGTAGAAGACGACAGTTCCATATTCAAAATAGTGTCAGGGACATCAGGAGGGGAAACACTAAGTTATTTCAAGAGCTCCCTTATTCTGCTACATTTATCGTGAAAAGTTGTTTCTTGTAATCTTCAGTATGGATGATACAGATTGATAGGGAGACTCAGAAAAGCTTATACACAAGTAGCTGGGAAATTTATTGGAATGTCACAAAGTACAATATCCTATCTGTGTAATCTTGAATATGAGGAAATGTTCAATGAAAGCAAGGTCTAAGTAACCCACAAGCAAACGCAGCAAGAGACAACCATTACATATTAATAACAGCCCATAGGAACATGTAACGACATACTAATCAGTTACAGCAGGAGCTTTCCATAGCAAAGGACACAATTTATCAATTCAAATCATCTAAATCTGCTTCATGACAGTGGTCTTCATGCATGTAAACCAATGGTGCATCTCTTTTTAGATGGAAAGTACTTTACGATATGGAAAAAATGGGCCGAGAAATGTCATGATTGGGAAAGTGTGACATTATTTTTTAAATATGTATACACATACAGGGTGATCATGAACTCTGCCAACAAAATAAGAGGGGTTGTTGGGGATACCAAATAAGTCACATTTGCCCAAATACCATTGTCCGCAAAGGGGACGGTTTGGCTGTAGAGCGTAACTACAGTTTATGCCCATCACGTTGCTACGTAGCCAATTGCATGAATTAAATACAATTTTTGATACATAACTTAAGCGATTGAGCTAATAATACAGTAGAGACAAAGAAATCCGGAATTCCGTTTTCTGATTTTGATCTGTGTTACTGTTTAGTGAAAATAAGCCTAAAAATGCCTTTTTTAACACACTGGAAAAGAGTTGGGAACTGCCAAGTATGTGTAACAGGTGAAGAACATCAAAATAAAAATTTTTTGTTCAGTGAGTTTTTTTTTCCAAAAATTAACCGTTTGGGTACTACAGTGAATTTAGTTTTCGCATCCACAGCATTCAAGGTTTCATTCTAGAAATTGTATGTGTAGAATCCATGGTCGCAACTGAAGCGGCGAATTCTACACATACAATTCTGGTGAATTTAACTGATTTTAACAAGTCGCCAGAGAGAGCGTGACGTCTGTTGACATTAAATAATTTTAAAAATCTTGAAATGGCGCATTGTAGCCATTTGTGAAAACCTTGAATGTGGTGGATGCAAATACTAAATTCACTGTAGTGCCCGAACGGCTAATTTTTGGAAAAAAATTCACTGAACAAAAAATGTTTATTTTGATGTGCTTCACCTATTGCACATACTTCCAAACTCTTCCCAACTCTTTTCTAGTGTGTTAAAAAAGGCAGTTTTAGGCTTATTTTCACTACACAGTAACACAGATCAGGAAACTGAATTCCGGATTTCTTTTTCTCTACTGTATTATTAGCTCATTCACTTAAATTATGCATCAAAAATTGCATTTAATTCATGTAATTGGCTACGTAGCAACGACATGGACGTAAACAGTAGTTACGCTCAGGGACGGACTGGACTGCCAGGCAACCGGCCCGGTACACCCTCCTGGGCGATAAAAATTGCGCCCTCATGGGCTATAGGACTCGCGCCCTCTGATAATCCAAGGTATGTGCCCTTTGAGAGGACCCAGTCCGCCCCTGGTTATGCTCTACAGACAAACAGGCCCTTTTGCATACATGGGCAAATATGCCTTATTTGGTGTTCCTAACAACCCCTCTTATTTTGTCGGTAGAGTTCAGGACCACCCTGTATATATACAGGGTGACCCACAATCAATTCCTTGAAAGTAAAAAATTTATATCTAGAGAACCAATTGAGAAAATAAGTCCATATTTTGGGGCTAACCGCAGTCACTATAGGGAAATTTTTTGCATATAATCACATTATTCATTTTTCGTCCATTAAGGGAAATCTCCTACTTTCCCTGAACATACACAAAAAGTCGTCCCTACATGCTGCTGCTCCTGTATATAGCAATACATATACGTAAGGACAACTTTCGGTCTAATCTATAAAAAAATGAATTTTTCAGAAGTTGCCCACTGCATCATTCTTCCCCCTGTACGGGACATAGCTGTATACAGGAGCAGTACTTCAGCTTATGCATTGCTGTATACAGCGACAGTAGCAGGTAGGGGCAACTTTTGGTACAACAAAAGTGGTCCCCCATATATTCAGGAAAAGTAGGAGAATCCCCTTAACGGACAAAAACAAATGTGATTATAAGCAAAAAAAAATTGTCAACAGCGATTGTAGTTAACCTCAATGCTGGTTCTCCAGATATAAATTTTTACTTTCAAGGTGCTTATTGTAGGTCACCCTGTATATATGTATATTGCGGTGGAGCAAAAAAATAAAAGTTGTCCTATTAAATAGCATTAGGTGTCAAAAGTTGTCTATTGACTAGTGTAGTACTGGGGATTTTTAAAAAAAATTTCGTACATCATCTTCATTCCCTGCAAGAGCTTTCAAAATCGTAAAATTCCAGGGTAAAACTAAAAATTTTCATTTTAAAACTTCTTTTTCAAAATTATTCTGTCATTTATGAAATTATTTGTAAAATGCAGCTCTTTGCTGGTTCCATGAACCACCTAGAACTCACCATGAGGAAGTAGCTTCATAACAAGTTCCACCCGTGCCCGTCCCAACCACCCTACCTTTGGGTACTATCTTCTTAAACCGCAAGTTTGTATTGCGATTTCGTTTCGAAAGTGGGAATGATTGATCTGTCAAGAACCTTGCTCTAATAAATCCATCTCGAGCTAAAACACCACATACTTCAGAAGAAGCTTCAGTGACTATTTTAATGCACCACCTTTCCACTGCTTGAGTATGACATGGGAAGTGAGAAATGAGTGGAAGAAAAGACGAACCTTCCTTTATGTATTCCTGTAAATCTTTTTCCGCTAGATTAAGTGTCAGAGGTGTCTCTGAAACTTCACATTTTTGCCATTTGATAAGGTCAACATAGTCTTGAGCACCGAAGTTTATTTTTTGGAATTTTAAACTTGTGTACAAGTGGTTTTTTTTTTGTTTTTTTTTACTTCATTGACCTTGTAGAAAGGATTCGGCGCATACCTAACTCATGAATAGGTTTTCGTTTATCAGTGAGCATGGCTACATGTACATTCTCCGGATGTGCGAAGAAACCATTGCGCTTAATTGAAGAACCTATAATGAGCTTCAGTTCATCGCTTAGGAACCGTGAAAAGGTTAAAGTACGACATAGGTTCAATGGAGCATCCTTGACGGTTGCATTTGATGTAAAACCACATTGGAGCATACACTTTCATGATGAAAGTTGTCAGCTCCTTCAAATTTGGATCGATAGTGGTGATGTGAAATCGAAGCACTCGGTTAGCGGTAGTAAGCCATCTTACATAGGATAATTTTCCAGGACTTTGTGCCGCAAGATTCGGCGAGACTTCACCTGATGAAACAGTTTTGCATATATCCCAGAGATACTTTTGGTCTGTACTAAAACTTTCGATAGCCTTTTTTTCGAGGACTGGAAAATTTCCTTCAATTGGTTGAAAATCAGCGACTGGTAAATATTCACAGTCGATCAACCTTTTGCCGATAGGTCCTGAGAATCTTTGAGGACCCGCTGTTCTTCTATCCAGGCGCTCTAACATATACCTTAGCGAAAGTTCGTTAGAATGTAGTTGACACATTATCCACTGCAGGAGTCTTCCAAGCTCCTTCTCTAGGAAACAAATAATACCTTTAGCTATTCCCGTATTGACAACGGTACAGCCCACTAGAAGTTTTGATGTGTCGATGTTTTAGTAGCCAGAAAATCCCACAGAGCTTTCTTGATATTTTGTGATGTGCCAGATACTAGAGAAACATGCCCGAAATACACGCTACCAGGTTCTTGAATGATCGATATGTGCTCTTCCACTTCACACCTGCGATGGGAACTGCCATCTTAAATCTTCTCCATGACCAAAGTTTTGTCCTTTCAACCATCGAAGTAAAGACCTTGAAGCGTAATTTCTTCTACGAGCACTTGCTTTTGAAGATTTCGTCGCAATTTGCTTCGTTCTCTTCGAACTGTACTTCGATCTATGATAACCGGTGAATCTTTTTCAGTTTTGCTTCCGTTGCTTAAATCATGCAGTAATGCGGACGCCAGGGCTGCAGCAGATCTGTCCGCAACTCCATATCTGTCACATGTTCTTGCAAGCTTGAGTCTTCTTTGAGGCGTGGATGATGTTGACGGCAATGGTTCAAATATATCAGATCCTTCTGCTAGGGAAATAACTTCGTCAACATCTACTATGACTATGCCTCCTTCGACTAAAACGTATGCGCCAGAAGTGTCTAATGATTCGCTGTAGGTTGCGGGTTTGCTTTTTTGTAATTTGCCAATTCGTGCTTCTTCTAAAGTTAGATCTCTCACTTTTCTTGAAGCTTTTTTTCTTGAGTTGCTTGGTGGTTCGAAGATCTACGGAACCAATAGCCACTATTTTGGCAGATTTCTGGTCAGTTATGAAAGACTTCTCTTTTATGGGAACTTTCCGGGATTTTTCACAATGACAATAACCAAAAATTTTAATTATTTATCCGATTACATAAAATGGTAAAAACACAACCAGTGTTTACAGTCATTGCACTTGCATGCAGCAATGTCAAAAAGTGCTTTTGCTTCTTTTTTGAAGGCTTGAATTTTATATTGAAAATTAACAGTGTCCTTGCAAATGTGGCAAGACTTCAGAAGATTCAGGTGTTTCTCATGCTCTCTCTTTATCAAGGAAATTATTTTGACACGATGAAGAACTGGGATTGAAGCTTTATTCCAAATTTCTTTGAATTTAGTAATAATCTTTTCATAAATTTCGCAGACTTTTGGTTTATATTGTCCTGCATTTTCTTTTTGTAGCCTAATCGAATTTTAATGCTGCAATATGTCTTCGCGCGTTGGCAGAACAATACTACTGAGTTCTCTTAGACTACCAATAGTAGGGCAGTTAAGTTGCTTTCTCGTGTGAGACATTCTA
Organism: Dysdera silvatica; assembly: GCA_006491805.2. Lineage (NCBI taxonomy): Eukaryota > Metazoa > Arthropoda > Arachnida > Araneae > Dysderidae > Dysdera > Dysdera silvatica. The sequence continues at coordinate 284,545,837 of QLNU02015360.1, forward strand.
ATTTGGATAGAACAACGATGCACTCTCCAAAGGCGATAAAGGAAAATGAGTGGGTGGCAACGGGCATGACACGTGACCTAACGTCATTGTGGACTAAGGTCCTATTTCGTGAAACCACTGTCGCCATCTTTCGACAATTTTGTAAATGAATGTCAGTCATATCAGTTATTACAACTAATTTAGCGTCGAAACTATTACCGTAGAGTTCCGTCGATCCATCCTCCC
>QLNU02015360.1:284569388-284583681 GCA_006491805.2 Dysdera silvatica
TTTCAATGGAAGGCCTTTAGACACTTCCATTGGCCACCTAAATCGCCATACATGAACATTATCGAGCATATCTGGGATGCCTTGCAACGTGCTCTTCAGAAGAGATCTCCACCACCCCGCACTCCTATGGATTTGTGGACTGCCCTGCAGGATTCCTGGTGTGAATTGTCTCCAGGATACCTTCAGACATTAGCCGAGTCCATGCCACGTCGTGTTGCGACACTTCTGCGTGCGTGGACGAGGAGGCTACACGATATTACGTAGGTGTACCAGTTTTTCTGGCACTTCAGTGTATATATGTGTGTGTGTATACATACTTAGTCCAAAGAGTGGATCTAGAAAATATTTTCAGGGGGCGCATAAAACCAATATAAAGACCTAAGAAAAATTGGCAACAAAGACGGATCCGGGTTGGGGACGGTGACCCTTAGTTTCCTGCTTGTTCAATTCTAATATTGCTGGTACAATAGTGCGGCCCTCGAGCCAACAAGAATAAGCAAAATTGTCCCTTGGATTGGAAAAGGTTGAAGACCCCTGCACTAGATAATCATTGGTCGAATCAAATCCAACTTCATACTAAGTGGCTAGATTTTTATTAATTTGAAATCTTGTATAAAGAAGCATCCTCTTCAAAATCTCTAAAGAGATCGGAGTTTACACACTCTACGTAATATTTCGTAGCGTTATAGGAATTACTAAATAGGCGTCAGTAGGAATATTTTATGTAAAGTATGTATAGCTCTGGTTTAAGTTAATTCTATCATACATACGAATATTAATATAGGTGTTTAAATGTTTTAAAAACATGTCGTACTCTGATAAAAAAAAACCTCTTTAACTCTATTATAGTCCGTTCGCGGAAAGTTGTCCACCAGTCCCGTTAGAATTCAAGGGAGCTGACGTCACAAACGGGTTGATTCATTACAGTAGAGGGAAGGGCGTATTTCATAACCGGTTTTTCGCGTGCGAAAAACTATCCGCGAACGGACTATACCTGTCAGCAGAGAAAACAGGAACGGATATCGTTAATTATTTTAAGCTAAACTTGACCAATATCCTATATTTGATTTCCTTTTTTTTTTTTTTTTTTTTGCATTTCCTAATTTTATACTTCGGTATGTTCAACAGTAGCTAAGACTGGCCATTGTTCCCATTTTTTCATTGGTTAATGATTATATTAGTCAGTTGTGGTATAATATTTATTGATCATGAATATGCACTCAGTTCTATTTAAAAATGCAGATTTGGGGAGTGCGAAAGGTGCGAAAATCCGATTGTTCAGATCCGGACAAAAATCAACGAAGCGTTATGACTATTTAAATAAAGGAAGGAATAGCAATAGCTTTCTTGGTGACCGTATTCTCATTCCATAAATTAAAGGAAATCATCGCAAGTTCAGCCTTTGGCTGGCATAAATCAGTCCTCGACTCGCTTATCCAAGTTTTAGGTTAATGCACGGCGTCTCCATCTCAAGAACCAAAAGCGAATTAATTGAAGTTCAATCCAATTAAATGAGCCAATATGTGGACATTTCATTAACGTATTCGTTTTCAAGTGATTTCGTGAGTATACGTATTATGCTTGCACAAATAAAAGTTAATTTTCTTATCTTCAACGAATTTTTTATAAACCAAGTCAATATTCTGTGTTTATTTGATACTAACATCTTTATTTTTTAACGAAAATATTTTACTGAAAAAGGCATTAGTAGGCGTTATTTTTCTTAATTTTCTTTTCTTTCTTTTATTTTACAGTAAAACTGGGGTACGCTTTATATTTTCCTTAAAACAATATAATTGTATTTTTAATTTATTGCTTCACATAAATATATAATTTCCCTGTATCCTTGAAATTTTGTTCAATTTAAAATCATTGCTGATCATGAGAGTCGGATAAAGAAATATATTTTGAATATAAATTTCATTATTCTCGCATAAATTTTGGAAGAAAATATATAATAATAATAATAATGAATATAGGAAACGTTTGATTCAGTTAAAAACGTATAGATTGGTTTTAGCGAAAAGTGTGCAAGCGAATATTTCCTTTTGTTTTCATTTATTAAACAACCAAGCATTAAGAATGCATTGAAATATTACCTGTATTGTTTCGACTCCGCTGAGTTGGCTATTCTCAGTTTGGTTATCAAGACCCACATAATTCTGACGAGAAAGAATATGTTAACCTAAAATAGAAACAAAATCGTGTATCTTAGTGCACAAGAAATGGCTTAAACCAGATACGTATATAATCAATAATCTATATTGCAAAACCACATAAATAGAAAACGTTTCATGGAAAGTCAATGTACTCTGAATTATTATGGAACATAAAAGAGCATCCAATTCCCTGTACCACTATTTAATTTATTAAGGCTTAAATTCCGTTTCGAAACATCCAAATTTCAAACTCATTATTTTCTTCATAGTTGGTCTCGTAAATTCCTTTACATTGTTCCAGAAATGTTTTGAAAATACTATTAAAGTAGCGAAATTTGTAAAATTATAGAACGATTTTTCCGGACAGAGAGAAAGAGAGAAAGCGTTTACCAAATCTATGATATCTGGTCAAACCTCATAAAATATTTTTGAAATACACTACTATTAAATAAAAGGCACTTTTTACTGGGACAACTAAGACTAACGTAGTCCTTTGAAGTTTGTAAAGGAAACGACAGGGGCATATAAATTCTATAACGTTCTTATACGCAATTCAGCAAAGCGTTTGCACTAAATTAGAAGATGGAGAACTGAACTCAACATGTATCAATATACATACCGGAACTAACATAAAATAATTTTGATTTAGAATTTGGAGATATTTGCACTTAAATTTTCTTATTAAACGACTATTTGAAACGATTATTGTGTTTTGTATAATCGAATATAAATTATAGAAGTTTTGAATAAACTTTCACAACTGATGTAAAATATGTTCATTAGTGTCTTTCTATTAACATATCAGTCACAAGAGGTACAGAAATTGTAAATAGCTCAATGTAAAACAAAACGGATCCATTAAAGATAAAATCTCATTAAATAAACCCTGCCATTATTTTGATGTTAAACTCCGAAGGAAAACTGCGACAAAGACGTAATGGAGCTGTTATACTAAGACAAAGAACCTTTGTTTAACTTACATATTACAGTTGTTTGCGGAAGGCAGTATATTCTGATATTGAACATTATTTTTTTTAAGCATCGGGTTTTGTCCATATAGCTTTAATTGGCTTAGTAAAAACCTCCCATTATCTTGTTTTAATACTTACTTGCTTCTGTAAGTGTTTTTCAAAAGAGAATTCTCATATTTCAAGAAAAGCGCTGTTTTTTGGTAAAAGTTCATCCTATTTCATTTTCTATAATAACTCGAATGTGTGGAAATCCGAAACTTCCTGGCAATCATGATGTGCTTTATTTTCAAAATCATAAAATCATAGGTATTTGCTAAGAATTCAGTTCTTATTGTCTAGATTTAATCTTCAGAATAATTCAAGCAGGAGTAAATAATTCAATAATAATTCAAGTAGGAAAGAAAGTTTAATTTTTTAAGGCTTGTAACTGATGTAACATCAAATAGATGTGTAACAATTACGTTAACGACATAAGATTGTGTTTGTAACTGGTAACTCCTGTTGTCTAAAATTCTAAATTAAAATTGTTAATTTTTTGATATTAGAAACGCATATTGTTCACTGCCTTCAATAATACAGCAGTGATAAACAGGGTGGTTCAAAAATCAGTAAATATTAGAAACAATTTATTTTAATGAATTTATTATATATGTTAAGGCGATTTGCACAAAAATTCATAAAATTATAAGGATTTTTATGCAATGAAGATTTTTTATATACACTTTTAGTTACAATTATATCCGGTAGATGACGCTGTACCAACAGTGACAGATTAAGGGCGGTGCGAGCGGTGCCATCACACTGGGCGTCAAAATGGCATAACGATCCCGAAGTTCAAAAGCATTTTATAAAAAATTATCATATTACATTTTTAAAACATAAAATGTTTTAAACCTTATTTAATTTTTAATAAATTAATTATCCTTTTATTATTATCCCTTATTTTTCAAAGTATGGCTTGCGGACCACTGGTGTTCTGCAGACCACTGGTGTTCGCAGGACACTGGTGTTCCGCGGGACACTGGTGTTCTGCGGACCACTGGTAGTCCGCGGCGGCTTATCAAGTGGTCCGCAGGATCATCACCAAATTTCAGAAAGAAATGGCCGGCGTAGCTAGAACGTAAATTTGGGTGAGGTTTAAGGAATTTCTCATAAATATTTCTTGTTTATCGTTCAACGTTTCGTGAAAGATTTGAATCCTCTAAATACACCCTTGCTGTCTACATTGCTTATTATTATTTAACTAAATTAATGATGTCATTTTCATTGTAAATTTGACAAAATAAGATCATAACTGACACTCTCTTTATCAAATAGTGTTACTCTAAAAATTATTTTGTTTCAGGTGGGTTTGGCAACCAACCCATATTTTTTTAAGAACTTGATCGGAGATTTTAGAGATTTTCTGCCAAAAGTTCATGCTTTTTTAAAGTAAAAAAAATTAAAAAAGCTTTATATTACCTCAAAAGGAGATAAAATTAATTTCAAATTATATTTCGAGGAATGAATAAATCTCTCCTACCGGAGCCCTTATATACGTATAAAAGCCTGCCAATAAATCACATAAATCGAAGGTTACTTTGGTTATATATTTCTTTGGGAGAAAGAGCGGATCCAGTGAGGGGCGGAGGAGGTGATCGCCCCCCTTCAGGGTTAAATAGGAAAAAAAATGGAGACGATGAAGAATAATTCATTTGTTGTTCGCTACGACTACAATAAATAAAAGTCTTACACAGGCGTCCAAAGTCTCCAAGTCTTGGAGAAATGCGATCCAGACGTTTTTTTCACGAATCTACAAGCTACTCGTCTTTCAAACTACGTTTTCAGTAAGGGTTACTTCAGCAAAACGTAGTTTTTTATCGTTGAAGCGCCGTCAAACTTGGCTTCGAACGCGGATGACAGAAGAGACTTTTAATACACACCCACAGAGACATTCATATTGATGTAAATAAAGTGATTGACAAATTTTCAAAGAAACCAAGATGGCTCGACTTTGCACTATAAACTTCAAATTTTTTAAAAAGTTGCTTGTTATAAAAAAAGTAAAATAATTACAATGTTTTTGTAGTTTAAATTTAAACTTGTTCTATTAATTACATTGTAAATTATCGTTTTTGGTTATTGTATATGTCTCCTTTACTAGGTTATCCTTCTGTCATACTTGACTATAATCTACCCTAAACCATATAGTTTAATTAAAGAAAAGCCCAACTCTACTTCATTGTCATAAATTAAATATTTTGGTGAAGATAAAGGAAGGCTAGTAATATAACAACATTTACCTAAACTATTTAATAGTCCAAAATAAAAATTTTCCGGTGAGGACCCCCGAAAACGCTGCCCAGTAATAATATCCTGTATCCGCCCTTGTTTGGGAGAAGCAAGGGAGGAGGGAGAGATCACTATGACGCTCCCTATGTAGGGCTTAATATTATCAACCATAATTCGCAATCTTAATTTCAGGCAATATATTTTTTAATTAAAGGAGGAGGATCCCCAGCAGTGGTCCGCGATAAACAAAGGACTGCTTAAAGTGGTCCGTGAGCGACCAAAGTTTGAGAAACGCTGCCTTATTCAATCCTTGTATAAATTATTCTTTACTACAATATGTTAAATGAAGTTAGTATGTAAGAAAGAATTGGAAAGTAACAACTACATCAAAATGGATGACTTGTCTGACTGTACAGAGGACATTTCAGATTATTGAAACACGTGTAAGGCTTTAATTTTTATATTAAAACAATTTGATTGTGTGGTTCATCAGAAAAAGTACTTGTAGTTTAGTTACATGTTATTTGTTGTAAGGAAATTTTAATTGTTATCGTGGCTTTCTGTCTGTAAAAATATTCAGTATTTTTTGTAAGGAGATTCAGTAGCCTATTGAGAAGGTCCCTAGAATAATAATAAGAAGAAGAAGAAGAAGACCAGAAACAATACTAGAGAACAAAACACACAAATTGTACTGGGATAGGGCTATTATGAGGGACAAAACGACACCACACATCACAGACATAGCAATACCCAACACAAATAACATTCAGAACACATACACCACAAAAATGACTAAATACCAAGACTTAAGGTAGGAAATTAAAGACATGTGGTACATGGATAAGGTAAACGTTATCCCTCTTGTCTTATCAGCAACAGGTATAATACCAACCACACTCCAAAAGAACTTGGAGACACTTGAAATTGACCCAACACATATATTCAGATGCAAAAAGCAACAATACTAAACACCTGCCGAACAGTCAGAAAATTTTTAAACCTGGCACCAGAATGAAACATACAAAAATATTTTCACACTGAAGGTAGACTTGAGAACTTGGCACCGCCCGTCTTAAGCCTAATCCGCCAAGTGCGAGAACACACACAAAATAATAATAATAATAATAAATAATTGTAATAAAATCTGCGCCACAAAAGGAATTATTTTGAAAACAATATTTAGCGGGCGGGAGGGGGCGCCAAATTTTGGATTCGTACCGGGCGCCATATGACCTAGATCCATCTCTGTGTACCAGGAATGATCTCACAAAAGTGATTGTTGTAAAAGGAATTGCAAGGATGAGAAGAGCTAATAGCTACCATGTTGTCATTGCTTGATAAAACACCGGTAGTGAAATTTTACCATCTTAACTCTGAAACAGAGGAACTACAGCCTTACGATCTTTCCGGTAGTTCAAGCATATAAGCCGTGGTAAAGAATAAATGACTGTTGCGGGCTTGAAGATGATGATTAAGAAAATTAAGAGAAATGATTCTTCACAAGATCTTCCACAAAGTAAAAGGCCAGCGACTTCTGTTTCATCTGCAGTTGCAGAACATTCGGACACTATCTGTGTTACCAGTATATGTGAATCAAGTTTTAGTGAAGTTTCATGTCGAACTAGCATTTCATATGGAATTACCTGGATATCACTGAAACTAGTCCTCTGTAGATAACCTTACAAAATTCAACACCTTGATCACCTCAATATTCCCGATTTTGTAAAGGGGGAAGCATTTGCGTTATAGGCCTTTTACAAAGTGAAGAAAGTGATATAGGCCTATCTGGCTGTTAAATGCTTTGTAGACATATGAAGTACTTTTCTTTCTTAATAGAACTGTAAACGCAGACAAATGCACAATTCGGGCAAAAGAATATCTTCGAGCTAACACCGAAATTCCATCGCACAAGTCAAAATTTATAGTGGGGTGTGGATTCATTTTTTCTTTTGTGATTGGGCCGTAGTTCTACTTTTGAAACTGACGTTGTCATAGACAAGTGTTACTCTGACCGGTTAAGAAACAGAATTATCCCTAGCCTGAAAAAAAACCAAGCGCTGGATGTTGTAGCATTTATGCAAAATAGATAGAACACCACTCTCTATTGCTTCTCTTGTAAATAATCCCTACTCCCAACTTTTGGAGAAAATCGAGAAGTAAGCCACCACTTTCAGCATGAGTGGCCATTCACGTCTCCAGACCTAATATCCTGTGATTTTTGATTAGGGGAAATAATCGAAGCCAACTGTATACAGAGATTTCTTAACGTCATTTTGGCAGTGTTGGGAAAGACTCTCATGTGGCATGTTTTCAATTATGCACCCTAATTTAAATAAACGCCGTTAGACAGCGTTCGATACTGATGCCCCTGCGTTGAACACTTATTATTGATAAAAGAGACCTTCATAAAATATTTCCCGTAATTTTGTGCATTTCTGTGAAAACCGCGTTATCTTACATTAAAGATCACTAAAATACAATTTTTTAAAAATATTTTTTGACTTTTGAATCACCTTTTACATAACGCAAAAATTAGAATTCAATACATTTAGATAGACTAAGTGAATTCTTATATTTGCATGTGAAATATTTGCATTATTTGTGATTGGAAAATTAACTCTACTAATTATAATAATTCAAAGGACTTCAATTTTTTAACCTTTAGGCGATTGAAAGTAAAGACTTATTCAAAATTTCAAAATTTGGAGGTTATTAGAGAATTTATTAAAGAATTATACCCAAAGTTTAGTAACTTCGTCTACTTTTATGAATGATTTCTTGCGTGATGTTTTATCTCGAAATTTTATCGAATGCAAATGTTATAACACAGAAATATTAATCTACGCAGCGGAAAATTAGTTCGCGAGTAGTGGAAAAAAACTTACAGTAGAAGTTTCGCTTTGGAAAAAACAAAAAAACAAAAAAAACCCAGCTCTTTCTATCCATCTGGTGCTCTAAAAGGTTTATTGAATCTGTGTTAAAGTCACGTGAAATTTTATTTATTTGTATTATTTTCACGCAATGTGCCATTTAATTTCAAGTTCGTCTCACGGAAATTAAGTAATCTAATTAAATTTTAAGAGTTCTTAACTTGGAATGGAATTTAAGTTCTTAAATTATTGAATAAAGTTACGTTAATTCCAGGCGCAGTTTCAGAATTCTTTTTATGGGTGGGCCACTTGGGAAGGGGGTTCTTCACAGTGGCGTTCCACGCGTGGGTGCCACGGAAGAGGTGGGGGGCGGCATTTTCGTACATTAGCTTTAACAAATATAAAATAAAACTTCCATTAACGGATACCTTTTTAGAACGAAAAGCTGAGAATAACGAACCTATCTCTGGGACAATTGAGAAACACTCCGATAGAAAACGTATGTTATTTTGACATGCATAATAGTTTTCGGTATTTATATTACATAAACAAATACTTATGTAAGTAAATATACTTATATAATAATTAATAAATTATTATGAAATTTATTTTATAAATTGTGAATTTATGTTGATCGAATTTATCAAATAACATCTTAACTGGTTCAATTACGAAACCTTTATAAATTTTATAGTTAAAAAATTCTAAGTAATGCGATAGTATATTTTGGATAGATTTGTAAAATAAAATTTATTAAATGTTGTAAATTCGAAAGTGTTATTAATTTGTTTAAGCATAAACATTTGGGGCCGTTCAAATATTACGTAAACACATTTCTGGCCATTTTATACTCCCCCCTCCCCCTTATAAGAAAAAATAAGCTAATGCCTGACCCCACCCTTAATACTTAAGTAAGATTTGGTTCTCTAATTTTTTTCTTACTATTATTATAAAACTATATATATATCATCATCATCATCATATTCAACCATTATCTATCCACTGCTGGATGAAGGTCTCTCCAAATGCTTTCCACACAAGTCTATCCTGGGCCATTCGTTTCCACGTCACCCCAACCTGTTTTCTTATTTCATCCACCCATCTAGTTTGAGGACGTTTTCTAGGTCTTCGGTGGTCTCTTGGAATCCAGTTCAGAATTTCTGTTGTCCATCGTTGATCAGTTCTTCTTGCAATATGCCCAGCCCATCGCCATTTCAGCCCTTTTACTTTAACAATGATGTCCTCTACTCTAGTTTGCTCTCTCACCCAAGTGTTTCTTTTTCGATCTCTCCTAGTTATTCCAAGCATGCACCTCTCCATGCTCCTTTGCGTTGTCTGTAACTTTCGTATTGCTCCAACTGTTAGACTCCATGTCTCTGATCCATAAGAGAGGACTGGCAATACACACTGGTTGAAGACCTTTCTTTTTAGACACAAAGGCAATTTCCCCTTCAGGATAAAACTGTTTCTTCCAAATGCACTCCAGCCAAGTTTAATACGTCTGTTGAGTTCTTTCATAATGTTGCCATCCATTGAAATCAGCTGGCCAAGGTAAATATATGAATCAGCAATTTCTAGCTCAATGTTGTCAACTTGTATTTTTGTTTCCTCTACAAAATTATTGAACATGATCTTAGTTTTTTGTAGGTTCATCTTGAGTCCAACTTCTTTACTTCTAGTTGAGAGCTCCTGTACCATGTCTTGGAGTTCTGATGGGTTCGTTGAAAAAATAACAATGTCATCAGCAAACCGCAAATGATTTAAATATTCACCATTTATTTTTATTCCCTTGTTATTCCAATTTATCAGCTGAAAAATCATCTGTAAAGCTGAAGTAAAAAGTTTTGGAGAAATGGTATCTCCCTGCCTCACACCTTTACCAATTTTGATAGTTTTGGTATCTTTATGTAACCGAAATTTTGCACTTGCATTTTTATACACACGTTTCACCATGTCAATGTACACATCCTCAATGTCTGTTGATCTTAAAGAGTTGATGACTGCTGATGTTTTAATAGAGTCAAAGGCCTTCTCATAGTCAATAAATGCAACACACAATGGAAGTTCATATTCATGTGTTCTTTCAATTAATTCTCTTAATACTTGAATATGGTCCACTGTACTGAATCCACTTCGAAATCCAGCTTGTTCTCTTGGTTGAGCTGCATCTAATTTTTTCTGCAGGCGATGTGTTAGCACTTTTGTGAAGATTTTATAAATAGCAGGTAACAAGCTAATTGGTCGGTAATTTTTCAAATCCTCTTTATCACCTTTTTTATGCAAAAGAATTACTGTTGCAGAATCCCATTGGTTTGGTATGTTACCGCTGTTAAGACATTTGGTAAAGAATTTTGCAAGTATGTCTTCTACATATTCTCCAGCTTCTTTTAGGATATCTAATGTAATGCCATCATCGCCAGGGGCTCTTCCTTTCTTCATACTTTTTATTGCAAATGCTACTTCTTCTTTTAAGATTTTAGGAGCTGTTCCTTCGACTATTTCAATGTCTTCGTTTAATCCACTGTTACTTTCATATAGTTTTTTGTAGAATTCTTCAACTCTTCTAAGTATTTCTTCCCTATTTCTTGTTACGGTGCCATCCTCTCCTTTTAATGCAATGATGTGTTTCTTCCCAACAGATAAACTTCCTTTAACAACCCTAAGGCTCTTGTTATTTTCAATGGCTTTCCTTACTAGCTCACAGTTGAATTTTCTTATGTCTTCTTTCATGCTTTTGCGCAGAGTTTTACAAAGTTCTATGTACTCAATCCTGGAACTGGTATTTCGATTGTCCACCTTCATATCTCTTCGCCTTTTCATGAGCTGTTTCGTCTTCTCAGATAATTTGCTATTGTGCTTTTTACAGGTTACACCACCAATTTCCCCAGCAGTTTCAACTATTGTCTTAACAATGTTTTCATTTGCTTCTGAGATATCACTTTCATCAATAAGTCCTTCCAGTGCAGAAAAGCGATTTTTTAATTCCAACTTGAATGCCTCGGTATTTACTTTCAGTTTCATTAGATCCACCCTCTTACTTACTTGTTTCCTAATGAGCTTCTGTCGTTCTAATTTAGTATTTAAGTGCACTTTACATCTCACCATTCGATGATCACTTCCAGTATTAAATCTGTTCAGTACACTGCAATCTTCAATAATTGATTTCTTGTTTGCCAGGATATAGTCAATTTCACTAGTTCCCCCATTTGGGTGTTTCCATGTCCATTTTCTTTGCGGTTTCTTCTTAAAAAATGAATTCATGATGCTAAGGTTTTCAGCTTCTGCAAATTCGATGAGTTGATCGCCACGTTCATTCCTTTCCCCATATCCGTATTTACCAACCGATGTCTCTCCTTGTTCCTGTTGTCCAATTCTTGCATTGAAATCCCCCATGATGAGCTTGATATGTTGTTTCCCTTTGGTGTGTAACTCTTTGATTTCTTCATAAAATTCTTCAACCTCTTCGTCGGTATGGCTTGATGTTGGTGCATATACCTGTACTATTTGAAGTTGGTATCGCTGGGTTAGTTGAACAACAAGCCTCGCTGCTCGATCTGATGTACTTTCAACTTCCAGAAGACAGTCTTTAATTCTTTTGTTGATTAAGAAGCCAACACCACTTGTTCTTCCAGTTTCCGTTCCTCTATAGTAAAACAAATGTCCGCTTTTCAGTTCCACCAACTCTTCACCTTTTCTTCTAATTTCACTGAGTCCTACAATGTCCCATTTGATCTTGTCTAGTTCCTCTTCCAATTCCTGAAGTTTTGCTTCAGAAGCAAGGGATCGTCCATTAAACGTAGCCAAGGTCAATAACAAAAGGCAGCTTCCGCATAAAAATTGCGTCTAAAAACAACTCTGTTGCAATTGTACTTGAGAAAAACATCCTCCTATTCACACGTTGACAAACTTTCAAACTTTTTACCTTTCACAAAAAAATAACTAAAATATTTGGGTGGGCCAAGGCCCACCTTGGCCACCCGCTAAAACCACCACTGGTTAATTCGATTAAATCGCAAACAATATTAAGAGACCGGCAGAAATTGATCAATGCTTTTCAACTTAAGAATATTTATGTGTCAATAATGAGTAATCAAACTCATTTTGAAAGAAACAATTACCCTTTTCTATAACATTCTAAAACATGGTATATATTCTGTACTTACACATTAATACTTTAATATATAATAAAATATTTACATTAATCGGCAAGCATTCTAAAATTTATTTTTCTTCGTATTTTATTATTGTTCTTTTTGTATACAGAGTGTCTTGTAACCCTCGACTGAAAATCACATAGCGGCATTATTTAAAGAATGACATTGAAAATGGTGACAAATCAATATTTTTGTACTAGCTGCAATTAAAATTGAAACAATCACAGTGTAGTTTGGATATGCCAACATCTTTCGTGGTCAGTTTGAAGCGAATTATAGGAAACTTGTTTCTGAAAGGGCATTGTATAGAAATAAAGGCAATTTATTTGGCAATTCGACAACGAAAGCAAACAGGTAGATACAATTTTTTTCAGGCAATCGGAGATTATGTGACGCCATTTTTTTTAAATTTTAATATTGCAATCCACATACTGCCAAATACAAGTAAATTATGCCAAGTGGTGTGCCGTAAAATACTTAGAAAAGTATTATTCTTTTCTTTCCTTATAACATCTTATTTTTAATTTTAAAAGTATATAAACAATAAAATATATTTAACTGTCAATGTAATAATATTTAACTGTTTAGACAGCTTAATCAGTGTTTTCAATTCCTTTTAAGAAGCAAAAATTAAAAAAAAAAAAAAATGTTTCACCCACACTAATATTTCTCATACTTCATGAACCAAACAAACGTAGCAACGTAAAAAATCTATATTTATGATGTGATTCAATTTATTTAGATGTAAATGTAGTCTCAGAAGTGCTAAATGTGTTTTTCATAAACATCATTTTTTTTTGGTGTTTTTCCATCCGATTTTCGCTTTATATTTTTAGCTTTTGTACATCATCAAATTATTTCAGCCTCTGAAGGATATGGAAGGGAAATAAACCCATTTCGTTTTATTTGTTGGAGATGTACAAGAAATGTTGTTCAAGCGGAAATTGCTTGGTGTAAAAATTTACTACTTCTTCCTTTTTTTACCATTGTTTATCCTACATGTATTAGAATGTGATAGGTAAAATAGAACTACAATCGTCCCTATTTCTTAGCCCTGTAAGATTAAAAGGATACGAATATAGTCGACATAGAAAGTATAAATATTTTAAAGGCATTTAGTTATGTTAATCAATATTAGACTAATTAATTATTTTTGTTATTTATTAGATACAATTATTTTACTTTTACTTATTTTCGAAATCCTTTTTCAAATATTTGTAGTCTTCCTAATTTTTAAATTTTATGTATTTATGAAAAACTATTACACTTAAAAGGCTATGTAGCTATTGATTTAGATATACACTGAAAATGCAAATCAATAGGAAAAATGATCCAATAACTCGTTAAACCACCATTGGCCTGAAAAATAGTTTGAGTTCCACTCAGTATGCAAGAGAGTTTTAATACTGTTCTATACATGTATTTCCAACCAAATTGATGTGAAGGTATCTATCAAATGGCGTATAGTTGCCATAGAAGGTGTTGCTGCGAACAGTTATTTCTGGCTCATTCCATGTGTGCCTTGTAGGGTTAAGAAATACGGGAATTGTAGGAGCTAATCTAGCACCGGGAAGTCACTGTCGTGCTCCTCGGGTGTGTGATAAACCGAATCTTATGGTATGGAGAATTATCCTGCTGGAAGGTAGGCCTGTTCATCAGGGAAGACGATGCACATGCATGGGTGTGCATGATCAGCAATAATGCTGAATTAACCCAAAATATTTAGGGCTATGTGAGGCTACTCTGGGAGTATTAAGAAATCAAGGTCCTTAAAAAAAATCATGATTTGACATTTATGAGATACTCGCACTAGCCATCGAGCATCTAACATCTTTCTTCTTTTGAATTCGCGTAATCACACATTTTGC
>QLNU02015360.1:284587462-284606807 GCA_006491805.2 Dysdera silvatica
CAATTTCAAATATGCTGAATACAATTTCAAATATGCTGAATTCAATTTCAAATATGCTGAATACAATTTCAAATATGCTTAATACAATTTCAAATTCAGGTATATTTTATTAGTTTAACTCCTATGTGGCATATATAAAAAAACTGTAACATCTTAATATACCTGAAAAATAAATCACATTGTATTGTAAATAAACCAATAGTTAAGTTTTTCATACGCCATGTTTGAAAAATGCACAGAATCTGACTTTTGTGGTGTGTCAAAGAAAGGTTGAATTACCTCGTTTGGTTGTTTATTTATACACAAGTTCCATTCTCTCTCTCTCTTTTTTTTTTAGAAAACGCGTTAGAACAGCATCACAAAACAGAGGTTTCCCTTTCAGTTCCACCAATAATGTCTTTTGAATTGCCAGTAAACTTAAGCCACATAGATTTTCTTATGTTTGCGTTCACCGATATGAATTCTTTTCAGGACCGAAAAAGAAAGTTCGACCGTAGCGATTGAATTCGGAAGTGACATGATAAGTTCTGCTAACTTATGAATTTCTTAAAATGTAACTTGAAGTTGATTTTCATTCATAAATTTTAGTAAGTCATAAAGTGGTTTCCCAGCAATCAGAAGTAAATAATAGTAGATAAATAAAACACAATACTGTTGCAGTTGGAAATTGCATAATTTAATGTCGTGACAGCTGTTTCAGTAGCTTCTTGATACTTTTTTCAAACAAAATATACAAACCAAAAAAACTGTTGATTGGTAATGCTTGTCAAGGTTGCCACTATACGAGTTACAAGTTATGCTTCGGAGAAAAATAACGGGTTATTATTGGGATAGGAGAAACGTCTCTGGATACAACGCCGATCCACGAGACGGCGGAAATATTCAGAAAGGCAAACAAAATGGGCAATGGAGCTATCAACGATCCTAGTGAAAGCATATTTTTCCCAGAATGCTACAAAAAACTGTTCCCCCATTAACCGTATTTAAAATCCTCATCAGTTTAATTATGATTGCTTTTCTGAAAATTTCCGCCGTCTCGTGGATCGGCGTTGTATCCAGAGACGTTTCTCCTATCCCAGTGAAAAACGGTTATTTTTCTCCGAAGCATTACTTGTAACTCGTATAATGAAAACCGTGACCATCATTACCAATCAAGAGTTTGTTTGGTTTGTAAATTATTCAAGACATTACTTTTTAAACAACTTTTTAAACTATTTTTTAAACAAAATTTTAACTTTGTGCTGTCACACGTGCCTTGTATTCCTCTGTAAGTAGTTTTCTATAACGCGTGTTTTCATACTTTGATTGACAACTACAGGAACATTATTCGTAAAATACAAACTTTTGGTAAATGTTTGATGACTGTGATAGGCAATAGTACGATTCACTTTCAAACATTGAATCATTTTATTTAGATTCTTCCCCAGCAAACACAACAGATTGGAATCTCTTCTATTTTATTTATATTGATGTATTTTCATTTTATTTGCCAGAGATAAAATGTTTTGATGTGTTAAATATGTAGTTTATCACTGCATCATTACTCATCATTTATCACTGCGCATCGCGTTATTATTATATACACTTAATTTATTTTATTTTTATTTGTTAATTTAATTATCACTTAATTATTAATCATATTACTTAATAATTAATGATTTTAATAATCACTTAATTTAATTATATTATTTCAATTTTTTACTTTCAATCAATTTATTGATCATTTTTAACATGAATAGTTTACTATAACATGAATATTTTCGAGCCTATTCTGCGCGCAACTAAGTAAGCCGGAGTTGGCTTAAATCCGGCCAACTTAACGGCAGAGACGCAAAATCCAATCAAAACAACGCTAGTTTCACTCTAAGGACGATTCAAGTATCTTCCACAGCCAATGAAAAGCCATCATTGTCAGGTATTGGACGACCACCGCACCGCTTGGTAAAGGTTGCCAACCTTGTCGCCTAAAATCGTACTAAAATCGTCGTACTAAAATCTGTCTGTACTAAAATCGGTGACACCAAAAATCCAGCACTAAAGTGCCAATTGTGCATATGTTAAAGTATTGCAATAGTGTGCGGTAGGAAGTTTTCAGAATTATGCTATCAACGTGAATGTTATGCTGTTTTCGCATAGAAACGTCTTAATTGTTTAATTTTCTCATTGGAAGGTGTAATTTTATTAACAATTAACTATTTTATTTCCAATTTAATTCAAAATTTTATAATTTTGAATTAAATTGTGGGAGTTTGTAAAAGAAATAAATTCACAAACAAAATAATATCGGTGATACTACTTGTTTCTGTGGGTGTGCGCCGCACACCTAGAATATTCGCCCCTGATATATAAACTATAATAAACAAAATAAAAAGAATTTAAGTGTAAGAGGTACAGGTAAATTTAGTTAAATTGGAATCACTCTGGCGCCAATGTCTGCCTGGAGTAAAACCAATTAAATATAATAAGTAAGATTAAAGTAGTATAAGACCATTTTCAGCATTACATAAAGCAATTTTTCTGCAAGATATCAGAACCAATATTGCGAGAACTATCTACACAAGTTATGCACAAATTGAAAAATACCTAAGTGCAATGCAAAACAAAACATATACAAACAAATATATTTACAATATTTTACATACAAACCTTTTTCGAAAACTATGAAATATTGCTACGATGCAAATGGCAATATAGTAAAATTGTAAAGAAATGAACCAAAAGTGGAATAAAGAATTTAAAGTAGGAGTGTAATAATAAATGAAATATGAGAAACTGCGGTTCTCATCTTCGCGTTGCTTCTCTGAATATATATATATATATTTTTGTGTGAATATGCGAATAATAATCTTTAATTTACCGATTAAAGAGGTGGATGCCTTATAATTTTTTCAAGAAAGAGGACTTTTACCTACGAAACAAGTACGCAAAACCCTAACCCGTAACCTACTGATTAACTCTTTTACTGATTCAGGCAGAGCACATCGAATGTGATGGGAATGGTCACGAGTTGCGAAGTGAGGAGCGGGGGGTCTGGGGGTCTCCCCGCAGTTCGGTCCACGTGATTCAGGTAAGTGTACTAATTGGGTGAAAAATACTAATTGCAACATAATATTGATTCAATTTTTAACTGATTCAGGCAGCACACATCGAATGTGATCGGAACGGTCACGAGTCCTGGAGCGACGAGCGGGGTGGGGGGATCTCCCCCAGTTCGGTTCCTATGATTCAGGTAAGTGTACTAATTGCATGAAAAATACTAATTGCAATATAATATTGATTCAGTCTTTTACTGATTCACAAACACCTTGGCGATATCATAGACGTATCTTGGCGCCCTAGGCAATTTCGCGTAATCCTAAAATCACCAAATGATCACGGGGGCCGCTATAATAAGGAAGTACCAAAACAACATACTTACATACAAATATACATACGTACTCATTTCACATTTATGACAGTGATGCTCGACTTGCGTGTGTGTGCAGTTTCTCCACCAAGACTACCAATACTAGGTATTGGTAGTCTGGTAGGCATCACCAGTATTTCCTACCCAAGAAGCGAGGTTTGTTGCAGAGGACGACCGAGACTTTCGAATATTTCTAACTAAGAAATTTCTATCAAGCATGTGGAATTTGCGCGGTCTTCTACACCTATTTTTAACAGTGATGCAGCTTTGTTCTTCCACCTTTTAATGGCACCGCCTATTGTTGATTTAGATCTATCTCTTTTGGCTATAATATTACTTATTGAAACGTTAGTAATAAATAAACTAGCACGTTAAAAATCTATGTTCACTTCCACATGGTACATTAATATAAAATGAAATGTTGCTGCTAGCTAAAACCCAAGCTTCATATCTTAAACCAATTCTGTCAAAGTCAAGAAGAGTAGGAGATTGTTTATAAATAAATTTCTATGGCATATAATACAAGTGTTTGAAAATAAAAAGAACGTTTCAAAAGAAACGTCCATATTGGATTTAACCGCATGTCACTTGCACGTCTTTTTCACTTTGCCCCACTTTTACCGTAAACCCATCTCTTTGGGTTTTATCAGTGGTTTTGGAACGTGAAGTTTAGCAAAAATTCACAGACTAATTGTAAAATTTACGGTAAACCGAAATATAAATCCTGCTGTTTCTGAGATTAAAGAATATGTCACGTATAATACAAATCAAGTTTTGTTTTTCTTTCCCCATTTTAATGTTGTTGCAACTTTTAACATTGTATGTGATACAATTGTGCAAAATAATGCTAAAAAATCAACTAACAACAAATAAATTATTTTTAAGACAGTGGTTATCCTTACAACATAAAATGAAAAAAAACATTCATTATTAAACGCAAGCGAATGATTTTCTCATTTCAAAAGGAGCTTATAGTTCTATCCCTTGACTCTGGTTTCTTTACCATATTTAATTATTTAAGTTTTATGTCTATAATTATATCTTTTAAATAATTACCCTGATATTTCAGTCGTTTTTTTAGTTACAAAATGATGATAATCCCAAGTAGGTTTCGGGGTCGATCCTAGCTGGTACGGGGCTTAATTTGGGTCATTTTTGCGCCCTTCCCCATTTGTACATGATCGTTGTCTGTATCATTGACGTTCGTAGGGGGGGGTGTTGATGGAGGTTGTAACCCCCCATTGCAATGAAATTTTGTATACTTAACATAGGAATATATGAATTGTAGCTTCGTAACCCCCCATCGAGTCCATAATCCCCCTTACGACTTTCTGCGTACGCCTATGGTCTGTATATAATTATTTATGCTAATAATATATATAAATTACCCAAATGATTTTTAATTACCAATAATTAAGGTATTCTACATCAGTGAAAAGATGATTTATCTTCCAGAAAGTATTGCGGGGCCCAATTTAGCCACATAAGTCCAATTGGAATAAGGTCGGCCATGATAGGACATTATGGAATATGTCTCATATACATTCTTTACTGGGCCGGTGCGCCCTCACGGGCGATATTCGAGAATCGTTTTAATAGCATATGGACCAATGGACTCGCGCCCTCCGAAAATCCAAGGTATGCGCCCTTTGAGAAGACCCAGTCCGCCCCTATCTTTAACCCTTAAGTTTTTTTCTTTTGATCTGTGATAATTACTTTTCTGATTGAAAGAAAAAAAGCTCAATTCCTTAGATAGATATTAACTGAGTATCTATTTCAAAAACTGACTTCAAAATTTCTTTTCTTTGTAAACAGCATAGACGAATTGATTAAACAATTAAAAACAAACAAAAAAGTGAAATGCAAGATGAAGAAAAATAAGAAACACTTACATGTTTTTGTTGCAAAAGAGTCATTTGCTTAGTAAAAAATATACTTTTCAATAGAGCTCGTAATGGTCGTTCTATTTGTCATGATAAATTTTTAGTAATTTGCATTATTGTATTTATATACTCATTTTAAAAATTCGTGTATGTTCCTATAATGTTGATTTATTATTCCGTTTTGGAAAATCCAGGAAAATGGCTGTTGATATAAAGGAGGGGCAGAAATGCAAATATCCTCGTAGCTGATCTAATATTTATGTAAAGCAGACTAAACTACTATTAGTAAAGAAAGCGGGTCAAGTTAGGAGAAAAGGAACATCTTTTTGAATCACTGTTCCGAAATATAAATATTTCCACATTAAAAGCCGTGGAACGTTATTCAAAATGTTCTAGAAAATGATATGAAAATATAATAGATTTGACAACATCAGCATTTCCTGTATTTCGGTTTTCTTAAGATTAACTTTCATTTATTTGATCGTCAATGTGATTTAAACAACGGTCCAATTATCTCCTTATTTGTACTCAAATAATAAAAATTTTAATAATAATAATCATTTTCTAAATTATTTATATTTAAAAAACGTTATACTTAATAGCAAACACCTATATAGTTTCTATCATGCAGTTTGTTATTTCTTTCGAAACAAATTTACTTCAGTTACATATACTCATATGCAACCATTATTTATCCAGTGTTCGATAAAAATGTCCTCAACTACCTTTCATACATGTCTTTTTTGAGGAACTAACATTATTTTAAGTCGTTTTCACATTTCACTAACCTAGCTTGTCCAAAGACGTTTCCATTGATTGTCTTTTTGGGATCCAGTTGAGAATATTGTTAATTGTTGATTATTGACCGCGGCCGATTGTCCATAAAAGCTGAAAAATGATCTATAATTTTTTTAAGAAAATGTATATAATTTTATTTATCCATATCGTATTTGTGTTTCCAGTCGTAAAGTCTGCACTGCACTGAATGCAGATCGGAAATTTTGAGGCTATGGTGCAAGTGGGAAATTCGTTAAATAATAGTGTCCCCAAAGTATGTGGGGAAGTTTTTTTTAGGCTGCGAAGCATGCAGTCCGTTGCTTCAGCGGAAAGCCTCAGTCCGGATACATAGAGTGATTGGATAGCTGGTAGAAGTGAGTAAATAAATAAAATAAGAAATCTCGATGAAAAATCTTTGAAGCGTTTGTTCTTTAAAAAGGGAAGAGAATGCCTTTTGTATACAAATAAGTGGAATAGTTAATCGTTTTGTAAATTTTTGATATTGTTGTAGGTTGTGTTAAAAATCTAATTCAGTTTAAGATACAATTCATTAGCAGGGCTACCATACTTCCAACTGATGAACCGCCAATCATCGTTACTGAGTTCTTTATGCAATATACCTTCCCCATTATCATTTAGGTCCTTGTAACTTTTACTATCAACTAAGTATATATTTTTAGATCTCTACTAGTTATAAGATGAAGTGTCTGTAAAGATTGTTTTAGCTTAATTCACATACATGGAAAATGAAATTTTGCTGATCAAATACACATATGAGCTATTTCTATCACAACTGGTTCATTTAAAAATGTTCCCACCCTCTGTAAAATTAAACAATTAAGCTGTTATCTCATTAAATCTAAGTCAACAACAACAGTTGGTATAATAAATATAGTGTATTAAACGAACACTTAGATTGTAAGGCAATAGATTTATGTGCTCTAGAATTTAGATACAGCGGTTGTGAGTATTATTCAAGATGAAGCCGGTAAAGATAATATCAGAGAATAAAGTTATCTCTGTGCATGAGCGAAGATGACGATAAAGAATCTCACATAAAAGGCTTCATTTGTTTAGTTAGGGCAATTCACTGGTAGATAGGGGAGTCTAATTCCACTCGATTGTTATACTCTTTAAGACAACTTGATACCGCCTAAATAAGCGGACGCCAATGTAAGTCCCTTATTGAGTAAGACAAACCAGAGAAACCTTAAATCCCAAATAGAAAAAGCTTGCTGAAATTAAAAAAAATCCCAACTGTTCAAACCCCTCAGAAGTAATCTTACCAATGAATTGTGCTTTTAACTTCATAGTACTGAAATTTCGTAGTTTTTATGAAATTGTATAATGAACGTACAATTAACCTGTATATGTACTACAAAATTTAGATTCTGGATAATATGTACGTACTCTGTTCAACATTTGTAGGTTGTCAATGGAGAAAATTAGTATGATTTACTCTCATTTAATCAAAATAATCTTCACGTGAAAGTTTCAGAGTTCGTATTATGGACATTTTACAGAAATTCCCCTGGGGCCTATCGGTATCTTCTCATTAAATATCATTTAACAGAATTTGTCTGGAGACCTTGAAGCTATCTCTGACATTTATTTTGCTGTGGATATTTTAGCCGCGCATTTTGAATTTCGAGTCCAGCACTTGAAATTTCAAAATGACGAGCGTGGTATTTTCAGCCAAAACGTGGCGTTAAAAAAGAAGTGAGCTGGAAACTAAATGAAATGGAGCAAACCCCCTCATTGGCGGACACTCACTGGGCAGGCAAATTTGTCCGTAAAAGAGGGGTGACAGTAGAAGAAGAGTATTATTATTGTTAAGGAATTTCTTGCCCGGGAATTTTTATCGGACTACAAAAACGGGGTGACGGTATTTAAGATGAGTACGTTAAAATGGTTGTCACTGTAGTTTTACAAAATAAAAGGTGTAGCTATATTAAAAAAAGGTGGTTATAGCCATAGGCGGTTTTGGGGGTTGTAACCCCCTATCGCAATGAAATTTTGTATATTTAACATAGGAATATATGAGTTGTAGCTCTGTAACCCCTCCCATTAAGCCTATAACCCCCTTATGAACTTTCTGCCTACGCCACTGGTTATAGCTGTTTTAATAGATATTTGCTACCTTCATCAGAACATGACTTCCATGAAGGTAGCAAATAACTATTGAAACAGTTGAAATCAGCGTTTTCTTATTATAACTTCATCAATTACTTCGGAAAAATATTGCTTTTCTTAAATCGGTTCAGTGTGTCGCCAATAGATTAAATATGAGTTGACAGAGTTGTATAATGTAGTATATTTTGTGTTCAAAACCAATTTATAAAACAATGTTTCAATAAAACTAGATATAATCAATGAAAATATATGCCTACTTATACAAAAAAATAAGTTTATATAATGTGAATAAATTCATATAAGCTCATCGATTAAACTTCCCATGTAAGCATGTTAAACGAGTCGAGGTGGACTTTCGAAAACAAAAACCCGAGTCATTCAACTCACAAGTTCTTAAGATTTCCAACTACCCTCCTTAAAATTTTCTCCTTAACAGTTCAAAATTTTATATCATAAGTTCGAAGTTAAGACTACACTTCTTAACGCTTCGGTAGGTTAGTACGCAAGAGAGTCAAAACAAGGTTTCGGTAGCTTAGTAGGTAAAAGAGTCAAAACAACGCTTCCGTAGCTTAGTAGGTAAGAGAGTCAAAACAACGCTTCGGTAGTTTAGTAGGTAAGAGAGTTAAAACAACGCTTCGGTAGCTTAGTAGGTAAGAAAGTCAAGACAACCCTTCGGAAAAACATTGATAAAATAGTAAATGAAAAAGATCGTTATTTTATCAGTGTTTAATCTTTTGTATACAAATTTCTTCCTTGGTACTTTGTATCTTATTTCTAAGGCTTCGGTAGTTTGGTAAGAGAGTCAAAACAACGCTTCGGTAATTTGGTAGGTAAGAGAGTCAAAACAACGCTTCGGTAATTCGGTAGGTAAGAGAGTCAAAACAATTAGCTGACGGTCGTTAGGTCGAAACCAATGAGTGTCTTTTTCTTTTCTGGTTTATAATCAAATAGAGGTCTGATTTCAGATTTCTTTTTCTTCCGATGAATTATTTAATTATACTTACCCCATCCAATGAGTGCGTAAACAGGCATTCGTAATACTTCAATGGAAAAGGTGTTCACTGCTAAGATGTACAAATACATGCCTTCTACAAACATCCAGAAGAAATTCGTCACCATCAAATAAATCAAGCATATCACCAGTGCACACGTAGCCTATGAAATATATATATATAAATTAGAGTGCCATTTTTACTTATAACTCTGCATTATTAATTTGCTGAGGCCATATTAGAAGTTGATCTCATTTGTTATAAAAATGGCTTTAATAGCTTACAATTTAAAATCTAAACGTGTAATTAATAACTGATGTAACGAAACAATACAGAGTTTCATCAGGAGATTCCATAACGAATAGTTATTTTGACACTGGCGTAAGGTTTAAAAACACGACATTTCGGAAGCCTAGTGCTCCCTTTGTTAAGTGAAGACAGAATTTATGCCTTCACTTGACAAAGGGAGCAGTTGGCTCCCGAAACGTCGTGTTTTTAAAACTTACGCCAATGTCGAAATAACTGTTATAACTGATGTAGCTCTACACCAGCACCTCTTATTGCTGCGACCCTAAATAGCGATTTGCATGTAATCAGCTACCATACTCTAGGGTTGGAACATCTATGTTTTTTCAGAACATGACTATTTTAATGATTTAATCGATATATCTATTAAATTTTTAATTATTTTATATCAATGTTTGTTCACTATATAAGCGACACACATACAAATACGATGATTGAACATGCCTAAATCGTGTTTTCGCTTATTTATGAGATGAACCATGTTCTTGATGTGGAGTTTGGCTGCAATTTTGTACTATCAACGGTTTTTGGAAAATTTTAGAGAATATTTAAATGATTTTTAACACAGCTACAAATTTTAAAGAATGTCTTTCCCTCCATAATAAAAATCATAAAAAAAAACCTTTTGAACAATAATTATCGGACCATCTATAATTCTCTTGAGGCCCAGCGTCAACCCTACGCGACTAGGATTCGGGTCGTGACCTGAGGATAAGAACTCTTGTTCTACGATTAAAAAATTTAGCATAAAATTATACAAATCTCAAATAAATGTGTACTACCCAACAATCTGTAAATAATATTATCTAAATATCGTCGCTAGTATGTTACTGAACATTATAGAGAGTGATAAATGTAATTAATATTGAAAATATATTGTAAATAAATAATTTGTAATATAAAAGTAAATTTTAAAGAATGAAAAATTAAAATTGGACTTGCAAAAATTTGAGGTTTAAAATTTTATTTTTGAAGAACTAGTAAATAAAAGTTGCGTAAAATGTTAGATATATATGAAATATGTGAAGATTATTAAAAAAATGAATAACAATTCAAATAAGCTACCTTTGTCCCCGTTGCAGAAGGGAAGGATTGCAAAGTGGCTGTTATGATCCAAGTTAAGTCTAAAAGTAGATATGTCGTCAACAAGTTTGTATGTATGTTGTTTCTCAAGCATCTTAAGTTTCTGAAAAAAAAGCGAAGTAGTCTAATAGACACGTATAATGTCAATAACACAGTAAAACGAAACTCATGTAAAAGTATTATTTTTTATCTATTTTTTTGTTCCATGTTCCATTTTGGGAGCTACTGGCCTTACGTTTGAAAGTTGAAATATATATTTTGCCCATTATAAATATAATCCAATCATTAATGATTGAAGAGAGGGTTGGTTCCCTTACAGATGGAAAAAAAAAACAAAGTCTTATATCAAATTATTTAATATAACTCATTATCTCCTTTTAATTAATTAGTACCGTGGTATTTTAATCGACATGAACCTATAACTGTTTCAAAATTATTTTTTTTTATTATTACAAATAATAGGCGTTTGACTATTTAGTCATTAACTTGTTTCATAAAATTTAATTGAATACAGTTACTCTTGGCATATTATAATGCTGTCCGAACCCCACCACAGAGGCAGCGCCAGGTTTACGCATAGGCCAAGTAATCCCGGGCCTAGGGGCCCCGTGGTTTTGGTGCCCCACAGAGGCCTCAAAGGGGCCTGCTGTTATTTAAGTCTAAGCGATATTTTAATCATGTTTGTTTACAAGTGCCCGAGAAAATTTCATTATTCGCATACCTCGATATTAAGGACAATGAACCTCAAATAAAACTCATGATTTATTTACAAAATATTGCGAAAACTACATTCTTTAGAGCCCATAAAACCTTAATGCGATACTGCACTTAAGGCAGGAATCTTCAACTATTTTAAGGTCAAGGACCAATTTTGCTTATTCTTGTAGGCCCGCAGGTCTCACTGTTGTACCAACAATTGTTAAGACTAAACAAAGGCGAATCCAGGAGGCACCACTCCACCGCCCCTAGATCGACTTTTATTGCCGTTTTTTCTAAGGTTTCTATATTGGTTTTGTGCGCCCACCCGAACATAGTTTCTGTACCCGCCTCCGGGACTGATTATATATATTACAATGTAAAACATGTATAGAAGCAAAAACATTTATAATATTGTTTATGAATTTGAATGTATAAATTTGGTTATTAAGGTATAAAGCGAAATCAAACCTTTTAGTGTGATTTTTGGCACTGCTTATTATTAACAAACCTGTCAATATCAGGTCTTATTTTTGATGCAACCCTAAGAGTTTTCAAGGCGGCCATCATTTATTCTGGTCCCAACTTTTGAGTTTACTAACTTCATTCTTGAAGAAAATAGCTGTTCACAAACGCACTAGCGTACGCAAATGGGGGAGGGTTGATGGGGGGGTTTTAAGCCTCCCATTGCAATGAACTTTTGTATATATATATACATATATGAAGTTGTAGCTCTGTAACCCCCTTATGAATATTCGGCGTATGCCTATGCGTAAATGTAAGTGCTCCCGAATAGCGACATCAATTTCAGAGTTTGGCGCAGTATAGCCCAGATGCTCTTGCGCCATAAAAAAGCCAAACAAACAAACAATTTCAAAGTATGCAGTCAAATGGTTGGGAAGATATTCTTATCGACATATTTAGAATAGAATTCAACGAGTCCTAAGTTGAATTCCTTTAAAATCACTGTTGCACTGCAAATAAATAAAACTACTCCTAATATCCATATAAGCCTGAGAACTAAAATGAAACACGATTGCGGAAAATCACGTATTACTTTAGTTCTCTAGCATTTTAAGATATTTATTACGAAATGTGAACAGAATAAAATACACGGATTTAAGACTCAGAAGAAGCAAGGGGCATATTTATGTGTAAAATAATTTGTGTTTCATGAACCGGCGGACCACGGGTTGAGCACCTGTAGGGCATATTTGGTGCAATATCGTTCTAATTTGTTATATGTATATGGGTCAAAGAGAATTCGAATGTGGGTGTTAAAACTTATTTTCATTGATTAATTCTACAGCGAACTCCCGCTTTAAAAAACCTGAAATCTAAATTTACGAAACATGTTAAGTCATTTAGTACAGACTGTTCGATTGATCGTTGACTTTTCTGACACATCACTGATTGTGTGGTACGGGCTAAATAGTTTAACCTAGTTTCCTCGAATTGTTGCTCAATTAAAAATAGTAATGCGCGATTGTGAGATGTTTTAGTCGATTGCCTCGATTGTTTGAACATCTCGAAATCTACCGATGGTTTTAGACGAATCGATGCATCACGTCACCATGCGTGGTGGAAGCAGTTCTTGATTCGCTGGTTTGTTGTTGTAAGCTCAGGGGTAAAAACCAACACTACGGACTTTTTAAATGAAGATCGTAGCGTTTTAATGAAAATACAACAACAATTAATTATGCAAATAATGCTTCTTACGTAAACGTAAATGCACAGGTTCGAAACAGTAGACTTATCTATGTTCATTTGACGTCACAGTTCTTTCTAGTAGAAACAATCGTAAAAATATTTCGCTTCGCCAGCATGAAACTATCTCATGAAATTAATAGTTAATCATTCTTCTGACAAGTCTCCATATTTAACAGGGTTGAATTATATATGCATAAAAAATATTAAATTTCGACTTACATTTTGATTTACCTATATATGATGTTTGGCGAGTTCCCTTTGAGTGATAAAACAAAATTGTAGCTGTGTTTTTTATCAGTCATGTTTTTGAATATAAATATTATAACGTGTACTATATATATATTGTGCATTTCTTATAACGGCAAAAATAATTTAAATATTTTTATAAATAACTTTAAAACTAAAAATGCAGCTTAAAATACCAGAGGGTCTATTTTTGAATCACTCGATGCGATGTATATACCATAATTTATATCATTTTCTGTGATTCTAATATGAAGGAGGGGAGAGAGTGAGCAAGTAGATAATTTTACGTATATACGTACAATGAATCCAAAAATGAAGTTCTTGTGTATTTATAATAATAACCAAGAAAAAAAAAATCCCGCACAGATAAATAAAGTGAAAATCGTTTGGATTTCGTCAGATCGAGGTTCTAATTAGGCTTTCTAAAACTTATATAACGATTCTATAAACAAATGCTATAACCTCTTTGCCTGGATGTCAGAAAATGAGACTAGAACTACTCATCAAATTAACAATGCCGCCATATGCCTGACGAAAACGTGCAGCAGTAATTCAGTGATGTTTACGCGCATGCGCTATGTGGTTGGGCAGCTGACTCGCGATTGCAATTGAAAATCTCGATTGTTAAGTTCAAGGACGAATGAATCGTTGACTCGATTGTGAAATTGAGTAATTTGCAATTCTTTCGATTGTAAAAACATTTCGTAATCGCCCATCGCTATTTAAAAACCACTTATTTACTTGGATTAGAATTCGAACCCAGCAAGTGAATGTTCGTGACTTTAAATATTAAGTCATTGAGATGTGCATTTTTCTGTTAAATTTAAAATTTCAAATATACAGAAAATTACAAAAAATTTTGTGAAATGTGTTTGTTAACTGAACAATAGTTCACGTTCTCATGAAGTGTGCTATATGCTAATACCGTTGATAAATAGACATTATATAGTTACATTTATTCATCCAACCTATCGGAGATCGATAGGGAGCTATTCTAAAATGAATAACGTGCTGTGGATAAGGCGACGAAACAAAGATTAAAATCATTAATCATTTGGAATTAGCATGTGACCTAAATTTCATTAAATGGATCATTAACAAAAAAGTGCAAAATTTAAAAACCCTGCATCTCTTGGATAATCAGATATATTTTGCTTAACTTGTATCTACAAATTATGTTCTATAGAGGGCAATATATTTTTTCTTACGGGGCTATCTATATGGCAGTTGCGCATAACATTTAGAAACTCTTATTCTGGAAAATTGTCGTCTTTCTCTAAACTTTTAAAAGAAAGTATTACCTCTCATGACAAGAAATTACAAATTTAACATACTTCCAGAAATTGCGATATGAAATTCAAAAATCTCATCTTTCAAAACTTATAATTAAAATTTCTCGATTCGAAAGTGCGGTTAAGTAGACGGCCCAGCCATCGAATTACTTTCTACACAAGGTTCCCGGCGCTAATAATTATAAATTAATTTTTGGGAACCGTTCTTTTCCGATGAGGGTGAACAATGAATTCATGTCTGAATAAGACATCAACTATTAATCCAACTTATCTGGTACTGACAATAGTCGAAATGCATTTTCCTCGTTGTTGTAAGGAGATAACAATACTGGATGCCGAACTTTGTAAACATTTTTGGAAAAGTGATGTTTAATCTCATTATTAATTCTTTGGATGTCACGAACCGTGAAAAAGAGCTTTTGCTAATTCAGATTTACTGATGTTTTGTATTTGGAATTTCATCCCCTATTTGCTGATGATACTATCATTAGTTAATACATCTCTTAGAGATCTTGTTATAGTCTTGCAGGAAACTGTGCTTTTCTAACTTCTATATTAAAATATAGGATGAACTATTTACACCATTTGCATCAATTACAGTCTTTAGTTCACATGAAAACTTAAATTTTCTCGAGAGAAAGAGAGAGAATAAATGGTCAACATTTTCAAACTTTCAGAACAAAAGAAGCCATAATTATTATAAAGGTTCTTCCATAGCGATTCAGTTAAATGGGATAAGGATTCTCGGGAACAAATAAAAAATAGACGTTACTCAGTTATTGAATAAAATATAACTTATATATGAAATAAGCATCGTAAAAACGGTTGAAAGATAGATCAAATAACAACACTTTGATCTTCGAAGAAAATAATAATGATAAGCATTATTCTTAATGTTAAGAAATAATTCGTCGTAATTAAAAGTGAGGAAATTTAGGAACAAAGGAAAAAAGAAACCTCTGGTAGAGAATGAAAAAATAAAGAGCTAATTTGATATGAGCGACTATGACGAATAACGGTGGACGAAATTTAAAAAATATTTTCTTATTAAATATTAGGAAGGAAAAAGGGTGTACAGAAAAAATAATGGATAGGTAACAGGTATAAGGAATAGTGGTAGTTCGGAAAAATAGTAGGATTTCTTAATTTGTCTAAGAGCTTCGGCCAGAATTTTTTTAATTAAAAATTTCCGTGCTATCATCCTCTTCATTGTGTAATTTATAGAACTGATAGTGAGAATTTAATGTCACACTAGCTGTTATTAAATTTAGTTAGAACATCGAAGAAAGGGCTGAGATGATGTCCTCTGTATCTAGTCTGAGGTTTGGCTCTTTCTCTTTTTGACTTTCTCAGCCAATTGAGATCTAGCATGAGCCACAATACTTTGGTATTGACCTTAATTCACTCAATAGCTTTTAAGTTTCACGGGCAGTATCTAAGAGCTCATGCAAAATGAGCTCTGGGGTAAATCTGGACTGGAAAAGCCGTATAGTAGAAGGCTTTTAAAAATTAAAATACGTACTCTGGTAAACTCGTATATACTTGTATAAAATCGTAAAGGTATGCTTATAGACCTAAAAGCTTAACGCTACAAGGCAGAGTATTTACAATATAAATCGCATTAAAATGAAAATTTAATTAATGCACAATTATTTATTTATTCACGGCATATCTTCTTCGTCGCGGGTAACATTCCCCACTTCGGGGTCAGCTCCATGACAGTGGAGCTTCCATCGTTTCATATCTAAGGCATCGACAGATGTTGGGCTTTCTCCTCTAATGTTAGCCTTGATGTTCCTATTTATAATACATAAGACTTAAAATTAAATCATTTTTACATGTAATATACTCGGATGAGGAATGAATGAATGAATGAATAAATGAATGAAAGGTGCATGGAAGGAAAGAATAATAATAGAAAAGGGGAACGGAACATCCCTTTCCCCGATGTAGGCTTCGGGAAGCACTGCTGACTTGAGAAGCGCGACGAGATGTATTTATGATGGAAAAAATCGAGTCATCCTTAACAAACAAAATAATCGAATCGCGAGTCAGCTAGCAGCTGATGATTAGCACTTGAAGCACAGCTCTCTCTCTTTACAGAGGGCTGTGACCGGAAGAAACGGTGATGTCAAACGAACATACATAATTATGTTGCTGAAGTGAATTGACCTACATCTATACATTTACGTTTAGGTAAGAAACATTGATTAATTAAATGTTCTTATGTTTACATTAAACCACTGCGATCCTCATTTAAAAAGTCCATAGTTCGGAGTTTTTTCTACTGAGCTTACAATAACAAACCAACGAACTGAGAATTAGTTCTACCACGCATAGTGACGCGATGCATCGAGTCGGATTTAAAACTATGGAGAGGTTTCGAGATGTTCAAATGATCGAGATAATATCGATTCAATCACACATCACTAATTCAATAGCACGGGGAAAATCCGAATGCCGGATTAGAGTAGAGAAATCTATTTTGGCGAAAACCAAAAGTGGACATTTGGCGAAAACTGAAAACCGAAAATTGGGGTATAAATACAGGATGCTTAAACTTTCTGTACATTTTGCTTAATAAAGCGAAAAGTAGTTCTCAAAATGTTGCGAATCTTTATGCAGACGCTGTGTTTTACCTTCTCCTTATTTTGTCTTTCGTATTCCAACCAGTAATGAAAATTTTGCTAGTTATAATGCATTATAAACTAAATACTTTGCTTAAAAATATCCACATCTCTTTGTTTATTGTTGCACAGATTTTCACAAAATTATTTTATTACATTATTGGATAAATTCGCAAAATTTAGACCATTAAATTTAATTTATTGTATTTCAATTCGGTTTTTAAGTAATATCTACTACATGATCTATAGACTCATTCTTTTCTCACTATGCAATCTACTTTTATACTGATGGCTAAACCTCAAAATAAAGTCATACTTTACCTATAAATACAAAAACTCTATTCAAACATTATAATTCTGTTGTCATACATAAAATGTTATGCTTTCTTTGGTAACAAAATAATATTTCGTGAAGCTTTGCTTACCTGATATTTGGCATTCACGATTCTTCTATTCTTAAAACATGATATCAAGCCAACCTCATCGTATAAAATATGTCTATCTTGAACCGCCATACAGCTCTTGTACAAGTGTAGTATTACGAATATGGAGAATATATGTCTAACCTGAACTAGTTTACAGCTCTTGTGCAAGTGTAGTGTGATAAGCATGTAAAAGATATGCCTGACCTGAACGGCTGTCGTATAGGTGTGGTATGCTAAGCAAGAAGTTGTTCAGAAGTTTTGTGACAACTTGTTTTTTTTTTCTAAAAAAAAAAATAGTACTGCCCATGTTAGGCGAAAAGGCACAGTATATAATTTCACAACTCTCGTCGAATGACCTAGGTGATTACGTAAAAATCAAAGATGAATTACTAGATTTACCCCAACTTTCACCTTCGGAATACAGGAAGAAATTTATTAGCGCACAGAAGAAAGGAGACGAGTGTTATGCCGAATATTTTTCAAGATTAAGATGTCTATGGGACTATTATCAGACGTCAAGGGAAGTCAAAACCATAGCCGATTTGCAAGATTTAATAATTGCTGATAAATTAAAAGATTCATTAAGAGAAGAGTGTAGACGTTACGTCCAGTTACAAGAAGGAACCAAAAATTTAAAACCAAAAGAGATTACAAAGTTAGCTCAATTATTTACAACGGCCCAGAAGGATAATTATAAAGGGTTTAAAAGTCGTTAAGCACTTCGAGATATTGTCACGAATGATGCCGAAAGGGGAAAATATCGCCCTTCATTTATGAGATTGGATAAGAATAAAAGAGGGAATAATAGAAATTTGGAAAAAAATTCACCTCCACCATTCAAAGGTAAATCATTTTATAATTCCCAAACTAACAATAATTCGAAATTCATATCCCAAGCACAACGTTCCTACTACAATTATCAACAAAACTGGAATCAAAAATCATGCAATTTTTATAAGAAGGCAGCAAATTTTTATAACGCGTGCCTTGAAAGAAAAACCATGTCAAAAAGAATAGATGAACATTTCCTGGTTAGAACAAAAGAAATCTGATAAGATTGTGGCCAGAATGGAAATTCACACAGAAAAGGAATTAACGGGCATAGGGTTAAAAAAAAAGTTAGCATTATGATAAATGGGGTAACTCTGTTAGCACTACGGAACTCAGGAGCTGTCATCACAACAATACGAAGAGAGTTATTGCTTAAGCACATGTTAACATCGAAGTCTTCAATAGAGTTACAGCCTGCAATTGGTGAGCCTGTTACAGCAGACCTCATTAAAGTCAAAACGAAACTTGCGCATATGCCAATCACGGCAAATAATGAAGAAATACTTTGTGCTATGGTTTAAACAATTCCTGTTGTTGCCACCCACCTCTTCCCCACCGATAGAAAAAGAAGCATTCACAAGTTCGGACCGTGAGGGTCTTGATTTCTACGGAGGAGCAGTCTCCAAGATCAAAGGATACGTTTTCCGAGAAAACGCTAAGAATGAACAGAGAAACTGCTCTACTTTAAAGAATACGTGGTTAAAAGGCAAAACAAAATAAATTTGGGTTTTATATTATCGATGATTTGTTGTATCGCAAAGATAAAATAGAAGGTATCGAAATACAACAGTTAGTTGTACCACTCTCACGTAGAGCAAAAATATTAAAATTAGCTCATGATTTTATTTTGAGAGGTCATTTTGCGAGTAGGAAAACATTGAAAAGGATTAAATTATCATTTTTTTGGCCAAACATGAAGAAAGAGATTGAAGAGTATT
>QLNU02015360.1:284609239-284634006 GCA_006491805.2 Dysdera silvatica
GTATAATAAGTATTAAACCAGAGCGGGTTTTCTCAGTTTCTTCCTTCCACATTAGGGGCTAAATCCATATTATAGGGCCAGTCGAAAGGCTGTATTTTGTGATGTGTAGTCGAGCATGTTGTGTATGGAATGCAATTTCGGGTCCAAAATAACGGCGCTCATATTGAAACACATCAAAATCGGCGACATTTTCTACGTTTTTCCTATTTTGGAGAAGCACAGATTCACCCTATTAGAAAATTGTGAGCCAAACATTTTTTACGAAATCCTTTTCCCCATCTCTTGAATAGTATGTGTACAAAATTTGGTGCACTAGGCGAACGCGTTACCACACTGCGCCACCGCAGAGCACACTCTATGCTCGTTATATGATTCTGTGTTGCGACTATTCTGCACTCGCTGTTGTGTCCCTTCTATCTGGAATATACACATAAGGATAATTAATTATTCAATTAGTTATCTTAATTATTATTTATTATCTCATTAACTTCAATTAATCGTATGAGTTTTTTATGGCGCAAGGACAGTCAAAGTTATGCTGCGTGCCGGAACCCACAGCTTTCTGAGAAATACGAATTTTGCCCCCAAGGAAACCTTAAACCTTGATTTACGTTGGGCAGAAAACTGTACGCTTTTACAATACTATTGAGAAACGAAGCCAGGTTAATGGCACCACAGGCGAATGCGTTACCCCTACGAAGGGAAATGGGCCTACATTTTTCTTCGAAGAAATCGAATCTCCTACGGCAGGGGTCTTCAACCCACGGCCCTCCGACATGGTTTATGTGGCCCGCCGGCTCACGAAAGAAGTTGATAAAAATCAAAAGTTAGGATCAGAATAACTGACGTCCACCCTAGAAATAGTCTTAACTTGCAATATAAAAATAAGACTTGGTATTGTAACAGGATTAAACAACTATATTAATCAACGTTTTGGCGTAGTGATACCAGTGCCGATGTTATATAGCGTGCGGTTAGATTGGTGAAACATTTGAGAGTAGGGACCTGAATCAACGACCGATACATGAACCCACATTTCCGAAAGGTTTAATCATGATTTAATATTCACCATTTTGTTTCCCCGCACATACGCTTTTCCCATTCAGAATCCAGATTGACCGACTCATAAGCAGTTCGCTCTCTTCCCGGCGACGGAAAAGACATTTGCTGCAGGCGACGATTGAGTTTACTGTACAACACGGTAGGGGGGAAAAATAATTTAATCGTATTTTGTCAAACTCTTTGACAGGCATTTCCTGCTTATAAGTACCCCTGCTGGACATGGTGATTACGACCCTCCGAGTAAGATGTTACGAAACCGTGACTAGAACAACAAATCGTCGATTAGTATTAAAGGGGTAACCAATGAACATTTGTGTACGAAAAGGGTGAACAGCCAATAAGAGTATTGCGAGTGTGATGAGGTGAATACCAAGAAAAGATAGGACTCGGCAGGACTCCTAGCAAGATGATCACGCTGCCCATGATGTACATTCATAATGTCTTATAATAATAATGTCAATTCTTAATCGTAACAATTTAACTTATTTTGCTATGCGATTGTAAATAAATTGTTTAACCCAGAGATAAGCTGTCTACGTGGTTTATCTGTATCTTGGTATTAACTTATAAGCTATCGGTGATATTATGGAGTCTATCACCGCTCCATCGTTCTGCAATCCGTCATAGAACGATAACCAAATCTATAAATGTAGAAACCGCAATTGGTAACCCTACAAGAGAAGTGTTTTTGCGTTCAGTGGGACTTGAACCCACGACCTTCCACTTGCCGGGCGGAGGCTTTACCATCTGAGCTACGAACGACAATATCCAATCTCTTACGAACGTATATAAAGACTATTTACTGAAGCCAGTTATTTAAATTAACAGGATTATTATATATATATATACTGTCTCAGAGGCGAATCTTGAAAATATTTTTGGGTGGGCACGCAAACCTAATATAGATACTTACGAACAAAATATCAACAAAGACAGATCCAAGACGGCGCACCTTTTGATCCGCCTTTTTTCAGTCCTAATATTGATACCGTAGTGCGGCCCGCGGGCCTATGGGAACAAGAAAAATTGGCCCTTGGATTGAAAAAGTCGAAGACCCCTGCCGTAGAGGAATGGACCCATGCATTTAATCGTGGGCAGATAATTGGTACTCATAGAAGACTGATTGTTCCATCTCTGTGACTACCAAACTTCTGGAATTTCTATATTCGTACGTGGTATGAGTGGGCTAAGGAAAATGAGCAAAACTGTAAAGCAGTAAGAAAACCTTTGCTGCAAATGGGTAATCGGAACCAGAGGAGAGTGGCAACAGTCCTGTTCTGTAATAACCCATGAGATAGGATATTAAATCGGATAAGATCACAATTCATTGATTACAAATAGTTACGGATATTATCCTGACATTTTTGTGCATTTTCGTACCCGGGTACCCATACGAGTACTTCAAGGGGCTGAGAAAAATTAACGAGTACTTCAAGGGGGGGGGGGGGCCTGAGAAAAATTATTACCTCCTTCTCAAAGCTGTCGAGAAGTTTAGTGAATGTACAAGATACCAAAACGCTACAAAAATAATTGATACTGCTTGACAATTAGTAATGAGCTAAAAAGTACCTTATTTTAAAATGTGACTGTAAAACTTTTGAAAGTAAATGCGTAGCAGGTTCGGGCAAATCAAATTTTTAAACGACAAGGGGACTAGAGCCCCCTCTCCACCCCCATATGGACGCCCATGTCTCCGTGGTATCTCCGTGAGTGTAATTCTCGATTAAAGGTCATAATTTTCCAGGAGGTACAGTCAAGACACTTCAGTTTCGCTTGTGTTCAGTTCCTCTAAAATGTAGCAGTAGTGGTACTGCTTATGTGGTTATGGCCCGAACATATTTTGGGCTTTTATTACTATTATTATTATATTACCATTTTTGAATCTACATTGCTTTTGTAGAGATGAATTACGATCGTAAGTTTGTTGAAGGATGCGTCGATTTTTTCTGACGTAGAGTATATTTGATTGCTTCTTTTGAGATTTATTACCATGTCAGATTACATGATACCAATAATTAATTTTCGTGTAAAACTTAGCTACTTACCATAATTTCCTCAAATTTTCCTTTTGCACTTTTTTAAGAATTTTCTTTCGATAATGGATTTATTTTTTAATAGAAAATAAATGCTGCTATGTTTTCTTTATGAGAATTTCAACGGAATATTTTATTATAAATTAATATTAAATGAGAGAAGATTAAAACAACATATCTATTGTAATGATTGAAATTATGGATGCCTAGCTCCTTGGTAAAATAATATTATCATTCTTCTCACTAGTGAATCAACCCCCCCCGCCACCCACCACCTCAATAATTGGAAGGTAAATATGTAAAAACTCTTTGTCATTCTCAAAGATTACTGCCATTGTATTACATGCAATGTCAATATATATAAATGTGAGTTGATGGTTTGAAAGAGAAATCATAGTGGGTTCCCGATGCATGGGTCACTCTCTTGTCAGAGATGGTGCAGAAATTGCATTATTCATGCCTGACGATTATGGATATGTATCAGGAATATGCATATCCGGAATAACATCTGATGGAGAATCATAATGGACAACGCTGAGGACAGAGAAATCTGGCGAATGTATGTGGCCATGCAAACAAGTTTTTTAATCATTATAAAATCAAATTTAAGAAAAACTCGTTGAATTTATTTTTTGTAACGTAACAAGATATTTACATAAATAATAAAATTTCTCAGATAATTTTTTATTAAAATATTAAAATTTCTTCGAAATGTAAAATGCTGTAATATGAAGATCTCGAATTAAAGCCCTTTTTGATTAAAACATTAATTACTTTATTAATTATTAACATTTGCTTCAGAAATAAATATTGTATAGTTAATTTTTGACACTGAAAATGCATATTAATTATCCCATTAGTTATTAAATGTCATACTGCCTTCTATAAATAAATTTTATAAAACCTTAATATCCATCGGTTGCCTGTATAAAAGCAAGATTTTGAATTTTTTTTGTTAAAACGTGCAGAGTGAGATATTAAATTTCAGGCATTTAAGAAGATAAAACATTTTAGGGTTTCTCTTATAAATTTTGTTCTATACTAAATAGCTTATTATGCTTTACGTAAAATTAATTCGTTATAATCCTATTATTCGTTCACAAAATTTTATACTCAAGTGGTCACAAGCTTTGCATTTGGTTGAGAACTAGAGAACCAATTTTATCACTCAATCTTCATTTGTTAACTTTAAATTGTGGCTTACGCGCTCATCGTTAAGACCTGCAGTAAAATACTCATTCCGGGTATCAACAAACTCTAAATTGCTAATAGCTAAAAACACTAAGCACGTTCATGCCATTAACATTGGAAATTACCGTTATACGGCAACTAGATTAAGAAGCCATCGGGCTTAAGGTGTTGTCTAACAATTTCCCGAAAGTTTGAAGTGTTCGAATTCAAAAATACAGAGTTTGAAAGAATGGTCGAAAGGCCAAGGCTGAAAGTAAAGCTGTTAATGACTTACAGTATAATTGAAAGGAAAACTTGTTAAAATCTTATCTAATCCTAGAAAATGTTTGTAAATCGGTTTTCATTTCATTTGAAAATAAAGCAGTAGTTAGTCGATTACGACAATAAAAGCCTAATGTTTTTAAAAGAAATTATTTTTTTTTAAATTTTATTAATCATCTGCGAATGTAAAACAGATTTTCATTTTATTTAAAAAGAGGTATATATATACACACACAACAACATTGCCGTATTTATGATAAAAGAGAAGAATTCAGTTCAGTTTCCAGGTTGCACTATTGTCAAACTTTGGATCCTGTTTAAGTAGGAAAGTGTTTAAAAATATCATTATTGCGCAAATATGCCGAATTAGTAGGGTCTGCAAAAAATAATTGCAACTTCGTTAAAGAAATTTTCAGATTATTTAAGATACTTATAAAAATACTGATGTACTGATTAGTTTAATTAGCGGTGTATTTAGCTGGTTTATGTGAATATTGAATTTGAGTGTTGGAACAGGTTGTCTCTTTTGCGAAGCTGAAAACAGAGACGGGTCAACTAAAACATGTTTGTAAATATTTGTAAATAGGGATCTGGAAATTTTATAATAATAATTTTACTGTTAATCATGTCCAAAATATCAACAACACGTGAGTTATGCTAGCTCCAGTTCAAATTTTAGGTAAGATTGTAATTAATTTTTTAAAGTAAGATTAATTTTTCAAGATAAATTAATTTTTCTGGTAAGATGGTAATTAATATTATTAAATATTGAATCTGAGTGCATAGACAGTTTCTAAATAATTGGGATTTGTCAAATGATGGTGTTCCAGAAAATTCGATATCATTTGAGGTGTAAATATCGGAGTTACTACATAGTTTGTACAAATGAAACTAAACAGGCTCAATGTTGAATAAAATAAAATTTATTCATCAAAATTTCATGAACGATTTCCCAAGTGTTCAATATGCGCATCGCCTGTGATACGGCACACATCAATTTGGTAGTCCAGCTCCTTCCAAACACGATGCAACGTATCTTAGGTAACGATCTCCAGTGCGGCAGTGATTCTTTGCTGGAGCTCCTCTACGCTTGTAGGAAAAGTTGGGAACATAGATGAGTCCTTTCAAATAACCCCAGAGAAAAAAAATCACACGGTATAAGGTCGGGAGAACGTGGCGGCTATTTCAGCAGCACATTGTTTTCATCACCAGCACGCCCGATCCATCTCCCTGGTAGATTGTCATTGAGAAAAGCCCGCACAGTAAGCTTTTAGTGAGGTGGAGTTCCGCTCTGTTCAAAAACGATGTATTCATGCTCATTTGTAAGCTTATCAAATAGCCAATTCTGAAGCATTTCCAGATAAACATCGCCGGTCACATTTCCTTCAAAGGAAAATAGGCCATGAACATGATTCTTGGAGATGGCGCAGAACACATTCACTTTTTTTGAGTCCCTCATGTGCGCGACAGGCATGGGTTTTTTTCGCCCCAAATGCGAACATTATACTTGTTGACTTTGCCATTTGCATGAAATTAGCCTCACCACTTAAAACACGACGATTTTCAAACCCGTCTTCTTCAAGTTTCTCTTGCACATCAACACAGAATTGCCTACACATTTCCTTGTTATTTGTCTTTAAGGCCTGAACGAGCTGCAGCTTGTAGAGAGACATCCGTAAGCGTTTCCTTAGGACACGCCACATTGTCGTTGGAGGAATCTGCGTTCCCAGACTTGTTGTTCGTATGGACTTCCTGAGGCTTCCCACAAATATTTCCCGCACACGCTGAACCATCTCTTCCGATGGTGGTGATCGCCTAGATCCTTTTGCCCTACACAGACAGCCTTTCTCTTTGAAATCTTTTGTGCCATTTCCAAATCTGCATTGCAGTAGGTGCAGATTTAGCAAATTCACTCACAAATGTACGCTGCAGAGTCTTGTTCAACCGTGTTCGAGCATAATGTAACACACAAAACGCCTTTTCCATTTCTTGCGAATGGCATTTCTGTACCTGAAAACACAAAAACATAAAATATAGAATTCTGAGTTGTTTCTACACGTGCTGTTAAAATTTGAGATCATTTAAACGAGAATTGGTCAAGTTATTAGATTACGAAATGATATCAAATTTTCTGGAACACCCTGAATAATTTTACTATTAGTCGAGTCCGGAATTTTAACAACACGTTTGGGTTTGTTAGCTGTTGTTAAACATTTAAATTAACGTACAATTCGATTTACTTCATGGTGAGAATGTTACTAACGCTTAAAGACCTGTTTTCGGGATTGTGGTGCGCAGGGCAGGTGGCAATGTTAAAAGAAAAGGGGAAGATACGCTGCTGTTCGGGGCATCTCACAGGGCAAAGGTCTTTAAATTGGCAATGCGGATGTGATACGGTTCCCTGATGAAGAATCATGTCCGTATTGTTATTGTATTGTTTCACCGTGTCAACGTACACATCATCGAAGTCTGTTGATTTTAAAAAGTTGATGATTGCTCATGTTTTAACAGAGTCACAGGCTTTCTCATAGTCAATAGAGGGCACACATAATGGAAGTTCATATTCATGTGTTCTTTCAATTAGTTCTCTTAATACTTGAATATGGTCCACTGTACTGAATCCACTTCGAAATCCAGCTTGTTCTCTTGGTTGAGCTGCATCTAATTTTTTCTGCAGGCGATGTGTTAGAACTTTTGTGAAGATTTTATAAATAGCAGATAACAAGCTAACTGTTCGTTAATTTTTTAAATACTCGTTATCACCTGTTTTATACAAAAAAATTACTTTTACAGAATCTCATGGTTTGGTATGTTATCGCTGTTAAGACATTTGCTAAAAATGTTCTCGAGCTTCTTTGAGGACACTAATGTAATGCCATCATCACCAGGGGTTCTACCTTTCTTTATATTTTTTATTGCAAATGCTACTTACTCTTTTAAGATTTTAGGAGCTGTTCCTTCGACTATTTCATTGTCTTCGTTTAATCCACTGTTTCCTTCATATAGTTTTCTGTAGAATTCTTCAACTCTTCTAAATATTGCTTCCTCATTTTCTTGTTACGGTGCGATCCTCTCCTTTTAATGCAATGATATATTTCTTTCCAACAGAAAAACACCCTTAAACATTCCCTAAGGCTTTTATTGTTTTCAACTGCTTTCCTTACTAACTCACAATTGAATTTTCTTATATCTTCTTTCATGTTTTTGCGCAAAGTTTTGCAAAGTTCTACATACTCGATCCTTAAATAAACGTCAATGTCGTCGTTTGGTGCGTACTCTGCTGACAATTAATTATAATATTTTATTTATGGAGTTATTCATGAGACATGATTAACGAATAATACAAAGTTTAAAAAATTCAGTAACAAGCGGAAATAACATATTTGATAAAACTCAAATATATGTATATCTAAAAAGAAAATCAAACATGTTAAAGTGGTAAAAATATAAGACGTTGTTAAATATAAAAAAAGACGAAGGTATTGTATTGAGAATTAATCAGCGATGGACAACTGAATTTTTAATACATATCAAATTGAGAACCTAGAAGACTACCACGCATAAAATAAGTAGATGGAATCAGAAAACGGTATCCCGAATACTAAGATAATAACTCAAGGGAGATGCGAAAACCCTTATGCATCAAGGGAATGGAAAGATATAAAAGTGATGATATACAACATTGAAAATATAGTACTTTTAATTTCATACATGGAACGAAATAAAAAGTCGTGTTGGAATTTTCTATGGCTAATAAGATTCCTTACTCGGATCGTGAAGGAAAAAATGACAAAATCCTTTTATTTGATTCTTATTCTTCATTTAGTTGATTTGTCAGATAAGAAAAAAAAACTTTAGAATTGTTAACGAAACAATACAGAGTTTCACCAGGAGATTCCATAACAAACAGTTATTTCGACACTGGCGTAAGGTTTAAAAACACGACGTTTCGGGAGCCAACTGCTCCCTTTGTCAAGTGAAGGCAGAATGAAGAGTTCGTGAAAGTCCTAAGCTTATATACCCGCATGTTGGGAATCCCCATCTGACGCCATTTGGTGCGGAGCATTTCCAGCTGGGGAAACCCCAATCGGGGAAACCCTCGCCGGGAAAGCCCCCGCACCCGACGATGTCAGATGAACACCCCCAACTCGAGGTTTTGCAAAAATCCTGTAAGGTTCTGGTAGAGGTTTTGCGATGTTTATTGCACGACTCCTCAAACCGTAGGTTTCCCATGATTCCAGAAAAAGTCTACTCCCCAGATTCGTCACATTCTGATGTAATATTTTCATCGAATGCCAATCTGGTTCGTGACCCTCCCTGAAGACATGTTCAGCCAACTGGTTTGAATTGTCTCCCCTAGCTACCGCACGCATATGCTCCTTCCCTCGTAGACGTATCGATCTTCCCGTCTGTCCAACATACACCTTGTCACAGTCTCCACACGGTATTTGGTAAATAGCACCAGATTTTTCCTCCTCAGGGACGCGATCCTTAACTTTAAGTAATAGATCACGCAGGGTGTAGACAGGTTTGTAGTAGGTCTTAACATTCAAACAAATCAAACAACAATGTCAATCAATCAACGTTTATTGGCGTAGTGATACCAACGCCGATGGTATGGCGTTTGTTGTTAGATTTAATCTGCGTAGTGTTCGATTGATATAAAATAAATTCAAACAAATGTTAACAAATGTTAAGACCTTCTACAAACCTGTCTACACCCTGAGTGATCTATTACTTAAAGTTAAGGATCGCGTCCCTGAGGAGGAAAAATCTGGTGCTATTTACCAAATACCGTGTGGAGACTGTGACAAGGTGTATGTTGGACAGACGGGAAGATCGATACGTCTACGAGGAAAGGAGCATATGCGTGCGGTAGCTAGGGGAGACGATTCAAGCCAGTTGGCTGAACATGTCTTCAGGGAGGGTCACGAACCAGATTGGCATTCGATGAAAGTATTACAGCAGAATGTGACGAATCTGGGGAGTAGACTTTTTCTGGAATCATGGGAAACCTACGGTTTGAGGAGTCGTGCAATAAACATCGCAAAACCTCTACCAGAACCTTACAGGATTTTTGCAAAACCTCGAGTTGGGGGTGTTCATCTGACGTCGTGGAGTGTGGGGGCTTTCCCGGCGAGGGTTTCCCCAGCTGGAAATGGCGTCAGATGGGGATTCCCAACATGCGGGTATATAAGCTTAGGACTTTCACGAACTCTTCATTCTGCCTTCACTTGACAAAGGGAGCAGTTGGCTCCCGAAACGTCGTGTTTTTAAACCTTACGCCAGTGTCGAAATAACTGTTTGTTTTAGAACTGTTCGAATATGGTAAGACTCTTATGCTCGAGAAGGCTCAAGTACAAATTAAGTATTAACGATGTTCTCTAACTTTCTGTAAAATACTAGATAAATAGACTGACTAAAAACGTGGTAGGAAGATTTGCGACGAGATAG
The DNA here is from genome assembly GCA_006491805.2 of Dysdera silvatica. Taxonomy (NCBI): domain Eukaryota; kingdom Metazoa; phylum Arthropoda; class Arachnida; order Araneae; family Dysderidae; genus Dysdera; species Dysdera silvatica. The sequence goes on from QLNU02015360.1 coordinate 284,619,241, forward strand.
TACTTGCAAAAGTATAAATAAGTATAAGTAAGGCGAAAAATTACCAAAACTAATGAGAAAGTAGACAGCAAATAAAAAATATGCTTTACTTTTTTTATTATGAGAGTCAATTGATTCCCAGTTTTTCACATTTCTAAACCAAATTTTAAAACCTGGCTTGCTACACGTTTTTTTATAATGCTTTAACCATGTATATTAAATTTTCCACGCGAAATTTGTTTAGACATTTTTATTTACTCTGAAAAGTGTTAATACAGTTTTTATTTCTGTTCTTTCGCCACTTGTAGCCAATTTCTTTTATTGAGAAAACATCTTATTAAATTAAAAGCGAAAAAAACTAAAACTTTCACTTCCTTACTTGTAGTCCCTAGAGAAATCCCTTGAACATTTTATTGTCACTTTGAATGAGTTGTCCATGTTTTCTGTACAATAAAAATGTAAAGCTTTTCTTTTACAATTTCAATATTGCACGAAAATTTATTCCTTTGGTATAAATTCCTCCATGCTTACTTTTGCACATCTTCAATTCGCAATAATTACAATTAAAAAACATGTGCCAGCAGTAAATTTTTCATTTTTTTCTACCGACTTTTGTTTATTCTTATAAAAGTCCTTAACAATATTATAAATAGATAGGACCACGCAAAAAGGCCTGCAACGCTTTAGTGGTAAAAATATCGGTATGGATTATTGTTTCTAAAACTCTGGTCGCTCACGGAACCCTCTTAGCATTCTTTTACTTATCACGGACCACCAGAGGGGTCTCCGGATCTTCTACAGGTGAAAATTGAAAAATCACTATGTTTGAAATTAAAGTTGCCAATTCTGGTTTAAATATTAGGCTTTACTGACCACAATTATATAGTCTCAAGCCAAACAATTTTTGTTCTATGCACCATTATTAAATCATTAAAATCACGTAGTATCAGATTTTTACATTCCAATATAGATTTCTTAATTTTTTTAGGCAACTTTGAGGATGGTTATAGAAATTTCATTAGCATATCGAGTTTTTACTCGTCGCGAATGTGCACGTTTTGGAGTTATGACGTTAAATATATACCTCACTCATTATTCCACCCCCCCAACTCTGAAATATCCTGAAAATGCCGAGGATCATATTTTGAGAAACACTTGTCTAGATAATTCTAGGATTAGGTCCTGGCGCAGCATGACCATTGTAGTCCTTGAACCGTAAAACCACAAACAAATAATTCTAAAATTATAGGCTTAGTATTAGTCCGAGGTGCGGATGAGCATCGATTACAAAACAGATGTTATATCGATACTTTTAAAAAATGTCTATAGCCTCAGATCATCGTTGTTTTAATTCTAAAAATAGTAAAACTATTTAGCAACATCTTTTTTTATATTAGAAACGGGTTTAGAAACAGGCTTTAAAAAAGGTTAAGTGATGTGGCCTTAGAGAAAATAATGTGTTTTGATATCCAATGGGGGGTCTTGGGCCCCCTGAGCCATCCTTTCCTACGCCACTGTCCGTCAATGGACATCGATGTTTACAAAAAAAAAGTCAACGTTTCGATTTCAAAAACATGGAAGCTATACAATAATTTTTTTTTTTTTTGCCATACACGTGTATGTAGCTCAAACTAGAGCTTTTTGTTTTTGGAGAAAAAGAGACGCTTTCCCCATCCTGGATTCAAACCAGGGTCCTCGTTCGTCTAGCGGTCTAAGACACTCCGGGCTAAATGGAAGGACCCTGGTTCGAATCCAGGATGAGGATGGCGCCTCTTTTTCTCCAACTATAAATAAAAAGCTCTAGTTTGAGCTAATTAATACGTGGGTGGCAAAAATTATTGTATAATAAATTCCCCCACGAAAAACTCACAAAAATCTCGCCCCGGAGGCTTTTCTGTGTTGACCATTATTTGGCAATTGTGTTATCCCTGTGAAGGGTAATAATATCTTACAAATATGGAAGCTGTTGCTTTTTAAGTGTTTAATGACTAATGAAATAAAGTAAATTCAATATTAAGCATAAATATATAGACTATATGTAATATCAATAAATAAAATATTAATTATAATAAAAATATAAAGTTTTGAGATTTATTTAAAATAAACCGCGAGTTCAATCGTAATTTTTGAATATGACTATGGGATGGTTTCAAAATACCGGCTATTTACCATCGTAAACGTTGACCATAGACGCTCTTCCTTGATACATCTCAGAGTAAATCTCTTAATAACAATGCGGATTTGTACGCGCGAATCTATATCGTTATTGTTTCTTGTCGAATACGTGAAATCCCTTGCTTTTTTTACCGGAAAGAGAGCCCCGTTACTAGCATCGCTACTGCTCTCTTTCCATTTCCCAAGCAAATCGTTTGTATGGTCTCCTGATGTACATAATAATAAGGAATAAAGTATTACTTACTTACTTACTTACTTACTTGCTTACCTACCTACCTACTTACCTACTTACTTGCTTGCTTACCTACCTACCTACTTACCTACTTACTTACTTACTTACTTAGGGGGAAAAGTATAGAATGATGGACGAAACTCATAGAAGAAAGTTATGATATAGTATCTTAGGAAGATGTAAAGATAGGTGCTGCTGTTGCATGTTGTCTCAGCCTGAACCCAGAAACCACCACCTCTATCAGATTCTCTTTCCCGGATTAAATTAATATATAGGCTTTATCTCCACGCTAATGCTCATTAGGAATCACATTGGAAATAGAATTGGGAGTTGCAGGTAAAAATCACTTTCGATTCATTCATTTTGAGAGAAATTGTGATGATTTTCATGAAGCCTTCGTTTGTTTTCTGCAAGATGGCAGGCTTTTTTTTTTAACTTATGTAGACGTATGTGAAGTTGCAATGTACGTGTTTTATGAAGTCTTGGATTTAGGAAGAGGAACTATCTTTTCTCGGTTTCCTTTGTTGCTTTTCATACGATATTTTTATTTAAGAGGATTTTTTCCATGCATTGAAAATTGCAGTCTTAAGTGTTTTTGAAACAAAGCGTAAACGTGAATCGAAGCGTTTGCCGAAGTGGTTGACTTTTATATTGAACATAGTAAGTGTGTCTATGTTTCATGCAAATGTCATTAGTTTATTCGACATTCACAAACGTTTTCATGCAAGAAATGTGACTAGATGCTTTCATTCTGCTTAAGTAAATAGTTACGCAAATTTCTGCACTCGTCGTTTGAATTTTCAGCATCACAATTTACCGTTTTACAGTTAAATAACTATATTCAGTTTACATGCTCATTTTATAATGAAAACCTTTCAAATTAGTTTTACAGCACTGATATCCTATCTTATAGAACAAATATTGTCAAACTGACCCACCTAAGAAAAATTTTTCAATGACAAAAAGTTATTTTCATTATAAAGTTAAACAGTATAAACTCAATATATTAGTAGAGTATACTCAGGGATTAACTTGTCGCTAGCCTTTTCGCCGAAAGGCGATGTTAACCAAACTTCGACTAGGAAAACTGCTGAGCAATTCGCCGAAAAGCTCTAATTAAAATTGGAAAGGTGGTGCATATATCGTAACAGACTACATATCACAAATGTAGGCCATTTGATGAGTATATCAATCAGTGGGCCAGAGAGGATGAAATTTGATTTTAAGACTGCATATCATGCATGGCAACGAAGAATCTAGTCAAAGTATGATAATAATTAAATGACATTGCGTGGGAGCAGAATTTCTTGTAAACTTCAAAACAACTTTTCAGATTCAGCTACAACTTTTCTAATTTGGCTAGAATTTTTAGCCACAAGTTAGTCGAAAAGCTACAAAAATCTCTTTGGCAGCTTACTCTTCGGTATACCTTAAGATGTCATAGTGGTAAAGCATTTGGCATAAGGCTCCTAAAGAAGGAAGATGGCGCATCCGCCATTTTGATGCTATCATATAACGTGATCTCATTTACTGCTGTGTTAAAGTTGAGTGATTTACGAACGTGTTATTTTTAATAAAATAGGGTGAAATGGGTGGGTGTGCCGTTGTAAATTGTTCTAATCACTCGAGAAATAAACACAGAATGTTTAGATTTACAACAGATCCTGTACGAAGAAGAAGAAGAAGAAACTGGATAATTAATTTTCCAATGGTAAACGTTGTGTTATGAAACCGGAAGTGTACAAAAAAATGGCGGCTAATGCATCGGCCTAGAATTCTAGGGGCTCTAGGCTATCGTTCGGCAACTCCAAGCTTAACTTCGGATGATACGAAACGCTTTCCAGTTTTCTATCCCTCTGTAATCCAGGATTTCATTCCTCGAAAAGCTGTAGATTTTGTCGTAGTATGATCGTGTCCATTCTTGCGCTCCAAACCACAAACAAGAAATTTGTTGTTATATTCACATTCTAGGAGCTCTAGGCTATCGTTCGGCAACTCCAAGCTTAACTTCGGATGATACGAAACGCTTTCCAGTTTTCTATCCCTCTGTAATCCAGGATTTCATTCCTCGAAAAGCTGTAGATTTTGTCGTAGTATGATCGTGTCCATTCTTGCGCTCCAAACCACAAACAAGAAATTTGTTGTTATATTCACATTAAAAAAAAGAAGAAATATAAATTTTTTCACCTACGTATTCCATATATTTTATTCATTTCCTTGATCACCTAAAGTTAGCCATTTAAATTAGAAAATTTAAAATATACTCCGATCTTCTCTCAAAATGTTAAGGCGTCTTTAAAACTTATTTTTAATGTTTAGTTTTACAATTCAAATAACTCACCGGGCATAAAATCCAAAATTCGCTATTAATTTTGTAAGTTTCACAAGGAATATTAAACTAAAATCATCTAAAAGCCTTTTGTTTTTAAAGTGAGTAAAACTTGTTTTAATACCTTTCTGGAGTTTTTTTCTTCAGTCATTAAAGCTGTTTAGAATGGCTCGTAAAACGAATATACGGAACTTCCTCTGCAATTTAAACGAAATTACTCATAGAGATTAGCTGATTTTTTTTTTTTACTTTCCACGATTTTGATAAATTTGATGGTATCAAATATTGGTCAAATATAGAGTTTTACATGCATATGCAAACACACAATATGTATACAATTCGTACATATGTATGTACAGTCGTATACATGTATATACAATTGTAGCCGCACATAAGAGTCGCATGATTCACTTCCCGTATAATATGCGGAATTCCAATATGGGTGGGCAGGTGTTACTTCTGGTGTACAGGTGTACCGGGACATTTTTATAGAAATACAAGCGTCGTTTATTGTACATTTCTTTGTGTGTGTATCAGATTAAAATTACATAATAGAACACCAATTTGACAAAAATACCTGCATTTATGCCATTTGTGCGGATATAGATATTCAGTTAAGCGGGTTTAGATGATATTAAAAATATAGAAAAAATTTTAAGCTTAATATTTCAGGCACTTATGCGATTTTTGCAGCTATGAGGTGTGTGCCTATGCCGGTTCGACTGTTTAGAATATACACGTGCATGAGTAATTACTAGCATGTATCAAATAATAAGTGTCCATGTGCCAAAGATGAAGATAAAATCAAAAGAGAAAAGAAAACATAAGGAGTAAAATCAAAAAGAGTTAAACAGGCAAGAAAATTAAAAGGGTAATTTCAAGTAAAAGAAATGTAAGGCAGATAGTCAAGGAAAAAAGAAATAGTGCATATAATAATAATAATAAATTTTCACAATAACATTACATACCATACTGAGTTACATAATTAGTAGACATATTCAGTATAATCAATACACAATGCATATACGATATGTAACTAGACAATGATATCATTATGCCATAAGACTTGATATTTAACACATATTCTGTATACAGGGTGTTCATTTAAAAACGCACCATCTTAATAACTTTGGTTCTAAGATAGGCACAATTTTGAGTAAAAACACGTCAATTTTTATTTCCAGGGGGAAGCCCAAAATTAGTATCAAAAATTTTCTTGTTCAACCCCCGACCCCCCAACTCTGAATTTTTAAATGGTACCCTCTATCTTATGATATATCATTTTAAACAGCGTAAAAAATAAAAAAAATCCTGCGAAAAACAATTTAATTGGTTCGTGGATTCAGGATAAAGAGCTAAAAATAAAATCGTTATTTTGTACCTTCTAACCAATACCAGGGAGAAAGAGAGAGAGAGCTCCCGCTTTGACTTATCTTTTGATTGAATGAACTGATTTTCACGCCGTCTGCGCAGAAAATCAGGTTTCTTTTGCGTATTGGTCATGTGTAGTGATACTAGTAGGAGATATCCGCAAATGCTGAAGTCAGCGTTCGTTATTTCTATTGGGATATCAGAGTGACTAACGCAAAAGATGGATTTTATTTTTAGCTATTTCTCCCGAATACATGAACCAATTTAATTTTTCTCAGACATACTTTATTTTTTACGCTATTTAAAATGGTATATCACAAGATAGGGGTTGCCATTTGAAAATTCAAAATTGGGGGCCTGGAGTCGGGGGGATTGAACAAAAAAAATTGTTGTACTAATTTCTGAGCTTCACCTGCAAATAAATATCGACGTGCTTTTGTTCAAAATCGTACCTATCTCAGAACCAAAGTTATTAAGGTGAGGCGTTTTTAAATGAAATACACTGTATGTAGTTTATTACAAGCTTACATGCACAATGTATGTAACTAATTATACACTTGTTATTTATTATGTAGTTTAGTGCCCATGTGATCTTAAAAGAAAGAAGCCATAAAAGGATATAAACAAGAAATTAAAAGTGAATAGAATAAGGAAATATAAAAAAGTGATGCGTAAAACTTCTAATGTCTTACTGTATGTTCAGAACTACTACCATCTTCATCAGATGAATTTATGTATCTTCGTACGTTTATAAGCACACCTTCCAACTTATCATATAGAAAAATAAGCAAATCTCTCACATTGGGAAAATATCCGGTGTCAAATTAATTAATACTCATCTAAAATTCGAGAATTTCGTCTCAAACTGCAAACCTTCAGTAATATACCATCATGCTCAAATAAAATCTTCATTAAAAAAGCAGTTACATTTATTGACACTTTTGTGAGGTAGAGTTTATTCTTTTCCAGTTTTCCTTAGAACCCAGCACCAATAAAAGGGGACCTTACGAAACAAGTTTTATTAACGAGGGATCGGTTTTGATATAAGTACTTTATCCAACAATGCATGATAAAGTGCATTATTATAAATACAGAGTATACACAACTAAGGTAAATGCTGAACTATAAATGGACGTTTATGAAAATTGGTTTCACGTAAAAAAATTTTTAACTTAAATATACAGTGAAAAAACTTGCATTTAATTATTTGTTTATGAAAACTTTATATGTATATATATACACACACAGGAGGGTTGCGTGCATGCGTGTTTATATGTATGTATGTGTATTTATAATATTTAGTATTGAGTATAGTTTTAAAAATATCTGTACCCTGCCAATTATGAAAAATTCAATGATAAAATGTTTTTGATTTGTTTGATGAAATTTTTATACCAAATTTATTTTAAATTCATCAATGCCATAATCTTTCGTTACTGTCATTTGTTGAATATGTAAAGTAGTTTATTTTAGTAGATGCTATTAAAATATTTTAAATCAATATTTCTTCATTATTACATAATTTCTTCTTGTACAATTTTTCTTGTCAATTACATTTTTGCTTCCAGAAACCTCTTATAGTTAATTAGGAGTTTTTAATGAACTGCCATTTTCATAATCTTTGCTCGCAAACACTACAAAAAAGTTAATAACGCTCATATAAAAAGCTTAGGGTGTTTTTTTAATGCCATTTTTGATGTCAGACCAAAGACAGTATAATTAAAAAAATTACCGAAATATTTTCAATATTTCACTGGGTAACTAGAACAACACCTGCTCAATTTTATTAATGAAAAATAGAAAAATTAGGCTTAGGTAAAGAAAGTTATTGATTAGAAGGAAAATACAGCTAGTTATTATTAAACTAACGACTAGAATATCGAAAAAATGTAAACCAAAGGTTTGCATTCTTTCAACACACATTTTAAAAGTTCAAAATTATATGAAAATTCTTTCAATGGGATTATTGATGATAAGAAAATGTATTTGCTTTTAAGCACGCGTCGTTTTTCTAAAATAAATAAATAAATAAGCTGTTACATCCATGAGGAATCAACGTTTATTGGTGTAGTGATACCAGCGCCGATGTTATGACAGGTGGAAGGCCGTGGATTAAGGTCCCACCGAACGCAGAAATATTTATTTTCTTTCGAACGTTTCACCATCTAATCACGCCATAACATCGGCGCTGGTATCACTACGCCAATAAACGTTGATTTATATTGTTGTTTAATTTAATCTGCGTAGTGTTCGATTTATATAAATACATTCAAACTTTCTTCCATAGTAATCCGTAGAAAACGACTAATGGAATTGTATCTTCCCATGCCATTAGCAAGCATAGTTGTTCATTTATTCGGTAAAGAAAACAAATCTAGTGCATTATGAAACATATTTGTTTCTTATACATTATCTACAAAGTCAATGTAATTTCTTTCATTAAGTATTTGTTCAAATGGAAATTAGCGCTTTTACAATAGGCGGAAAATAAGCTGGTAGATTACGTGAAGGATTTGTGGAGATTCAAAGCGATACACATCACACATATTTGCGTGTAGTATTAAACGTGATTGATATATAAGCGTTCGAGTGTATTCTAAGGCTGTCCTGTCATATGTCCTCTCTAATCCCCGCACTAGTATCAGAATAGTCGCAGGACGCATATGGATTAACAGCACAACGTGTGTGAGAAACCTTGAATAAGCGTGTAGCTCACCTATTAAAGTATACAAACCGTCCTAATATGTAGCCCGTTTAATTAGTTATTGCGTAGTGAACATCTTTGTTATTTGCAGTATTTACCATTTATAATTTTCTGCAGATGATTCCTTCTTATAAATGGATGAAAGATCGGACGCAATCATATGTTGGAAAAAATATTCGATGAAACATGGGCAGCTAATCTACGTCTCTATATTCGAGAACGGTTTTCCGAACCAATGTGTAAACTCCCTTATCCCACCCCCCAGTCTTTTAAAAATTTAAAAAAGTTAGCCTCCGCTCTCTTTAGTTGGATCAAAATCGTCTGTCTTGCTCCCCTCTCTTTCGCCCCATTAAGTTTACTTTCTTCTAAATGCACATCGTTTTGTCACCCTACTGTCTACCCTTTTCTTAGAATAAGTGGCTTTTTCTTCTCTCGTCTTTCCGTCAAATCCTTTGACTTGCACACAATTGAACTTTCCATCTCTAGACTTACCATTTGCCTCTTTTTATAGGATAAGTAGTTGCTTTCTACTTTCTCAGTAAGATTGACAGCTTCCCCCAAATGACAGCATATTTTTCAATGACCCTGCTGTCATCATTTTTATTTTCGGCACACCTCCCTCCCTGCCTCCTTTCTTATGATGATTGACAGTTTCTTCCCTTTCCTTTTCAATAACTTCGTTACTTTTTTAGAAATGCTTTTTTCTGTAACTTTGCAGTAATCTTTATTCGGGGGCCAATAACTTCTCTCTTTTCTTCCTTTTTCATCAATTCTTTCCTTATCCGAGTTCGCACTATCGAACTGATGACAAGCCATTCTGAGAGGGGCAGTTTGATTAATTTTGGGTTTAAATTAATGAAAGTTAAAAATATAATTCAAAGAATTCAGTGCATCAATTAAGTTATTAAAATGCACTGATATTGGCTATTCACCCTACTGATTTCATTATCTGAAAAATAAAATACAGAAAAAGAAAATCAAGAGTGTTGGCGGCTACGGAGTTACCTTCTATGAGTGGAAAGCTAAGTTACTTTTCCTCAAAAATTGAGAAAGTTCGCGCACGATTCTCAAGTTTTGATTTAATTATTTTTTTTGTGAAATACGCAACCAAAATACCAATTTCGAATATATCAATTTTTCTAATATGTAGAAATAAGATTTATTTGTTTGCTTTCTTATGCATTCGAAATTTAAATGGATGTCCATTCTCTGCACGCTCACTCATAAATATACCTGAAAATTGTTTCCATAGATAGTTGTTTTGTTTACAGAAATGGAAAGTTCTGAAATACTATTCCAGTAAGGGTAATCATATTCACTACGAAAAATGCACATTTTTTGTTATTTAAATCCACCGTACGTTTTTATTTATAAATATATATTTTGCTTGTGTGAGTTTTATGGCGCAAGGACAGTTAAGGTAAGGCGCCGGGACCTACAGTTTTCCGAGGAATCCGAGCCTCTTAATGCCTTGAAAACCAACCCTTGGTCTACGCGGTGAGCAGTTAGCAGTAAGCGTGGGTTTTTTTTCAATTAGAGGCGAACACACATGGGCTTTAATTCCAGGGGCTCTAGGAAATCTCAGGGGGACCAATTTTTTTTTCTTTTTAATAACGTTTCGCAGCAATTGTTTTTCTTTTCTTGCACAATAATAATAGACATGTATTATTTGGAAAAAAAAAAAAGTAAGAAAAGACTATTCGTAAAGTTTTTTAATCGAGAGGGAAGATGCTCTCCTCTTTAATTCCAAGCCTTTTATGAGAGTAATAGCCAAACATGTTAACTGTTCGGTAACCTCACGCATCCTGCGAAGGCATAACGTAACTAAAGCTTTTTAGAGTCAGCTGCATCTTGTAGCGTAAGAGCCGATTAAAAAGCCATAGTGCCATAAGAAAAGCTATCACATATAAGGTGGAGGGTAACCTCCTCCCATAGAGATGTTCACCAATATAAGGGTGGCTGCGTTTTAAATATCCCAGAGAGAGCACAATAACACATTGTGCGACGGACTATTTAAAAATATACAGTCGAATCTCATTAACGTGAACATTCAAAGTGACAAAAAATATACTCACGTTAAAAATAATTCACATTATTTGGAAAGGATATAGAATCGTATTAATATTATTATACAATTTGATGAAGATTTAAGAAACAGTACATATTGAAAGACATTCACATTAAGAGCGTTCGCGTTAGCGAGGTTTAACTGTATACCTTAATAAAACTGAACGTAATTTTTATGAGTTATAGTTATTCTTATTCCGATAACATATAGAATTGAAATATACTACTTTTGTTATAAAATACATACATTATCATAAACAATGGTCAGATAATGCAATCAGAGCTTTTACATAATTTTGGTTGCTTTTGGTATACTTTAATAAGCGTATATTACTTTTAATATGTTGAAAAAAGACGAAAACACTTGTTGTGGAAATTTATATTGATTTCGATTTAATCAAATTGAAAGGACGTCCATTCCTATTTTCGGCACAATTATTATTCACCATTGAAAAGATGCGTTCTACAAAGGCTGAAGAAGCAGCAGTAGTGGCTCGTCAACTCAAAATATGGTAGTGCTGCAAATAAATTGTATCTTGAATCGCACACACAAAAAGGTATTCTCCTCTTTTCTAAGAAGGGACACTGCAATAACTTTTCATTCCATTTTTTATTTTATCTATTAGACTCTTTCCTGAACTTTTAACATGTCCAGTACTGGTAGACGATTACCTGACGTGACAGTTCTTGAAAAGTTTTTTATTCTTTTCAACGTAGGAAGACATCTTTTTACCATGTAAAACAAGATGGTCTAGCCTGCAGGCTGAACGCATCCCTCAAGGCCTTTTTAGCAGGCCGCCATTTGAAAGAAGTAACGTTTTAAAGCCTTAAAATTTCAAATCTGTTTATTGTTAATATATATTTAATTTAAATTGATTTACGGTAGACACATCTAAAATATTTTATTAAACTTGAAGCTTTTCAATGGAATTATATTCATCTCCACTCGAAGTACAGTATAAAATAAATTAATAAATAATTGAAAACAAATTTTAGGAAATGTCGAATAAATAAAATATTTGAACTGTGGCTATCGTGAGTTTTCATTTTAAATATTTGCACAGTGAGTCGCTCACTGTTATCAAGATGTTATTAATATATTTATTGCGAACACTTTAATTTGCGATAAGGAAATTTAATTTGATATGCTGCTCGTGTGTTACGTACCAAAATGTTCTTGCGGCACTTGGCACGAAAAACTTTGGACGGCCTTTAAAATCGCGGGGTGCTTTTCTGTCAAGAGGTGCTTTGCAAAATTCAAGATATTTTGAAAATTCAACTCGCGATGGCTTACGTTCTAAACATAAAAAGCTTATTTTGTGACGTCAGAAAGGTAATCAAGAAGGCTATCCAATCATGCACGTGACAAGTTTGGGATGCAAAGGGGGCTCTAGCCCTAAGAAAACATTTCGCATACTGATTTTCGTCCCAGATTTTGTAAAACTAAACGAATGAATCAATCTTACGCCGCACCCATAAAAAAAGAACAGAAAGAAAGATACACTCTTGTTTCCAATAACTTAGGAAAAATTATAGTACCATTTAAAGTGATTTAGCATTAGTAGATTAGTATAAAATAGTAGTGTTCAAAAGGCTTCGAGTTGATGTAAACAGCTGCTCCTTTTACACAGCAAAAACGAATTTTCCACGTACGTTCAGAAGGGTTAATTGATTTTATCACTTACGTTCGGTCACAAGAATTGGTATGCAAAACGAAAATATTATGAATATTATAAATAAACAAAATTTGTTTTTTTAAACGAATTGCAGAATTTTGCCGCTGTATAGCACTAATGGACGAGCCGCCATTGAGAAATAGATATACTTAAAGTGAAAAAGATCATATACAAAATTATCCGCATTTTCTGATAGAATGTTTTCAAAATGTTTTGCTATCTATTGGCTGATGTATAATATTCTTGCCAATCAAGTATACTTGCAATATATTTTAAATGTTTGTTAAAAAAATAATAGTTTTAAAAAGTTTGTCGATATTCAAATTGGGAAGGTCTAATCTGTGGCATTGGAATGGGGCTGAAGGGGCTCAAGACCCCACCCGATATAAAAACACATTTTCTCTAAGGCCGCATCACATGATCTTTTTTAAAGCCACTTCACCCCCCTCCTTCCACATGAGTTTTCAATTGCTACCCTACTGTCTCACAGTATTGAAAGTAAGACATTTAAGACTAAATTTAGGATGGGACACATATTTACAATTGCAAGACTGTCCTATGGAATGCAAGACAGATGACAATCGTAAGCTCGTGTATAATAGAAATAATTGGAAATTATAATGTTAAGAATTTACTCTACATACAAGATGAGTGAATTTTGTATGTAAATAAGTCTGTTAACAAATGTGTTACATTTTAACTTCCATTAAAAATAGTTAAATTTATACAAACATTTTCTTAGCATGTAACGTTTTATATTAACAACCAAGTATAACATATGTATGTGTGTGATTTTTTGTATTCAGGATGGGTGGTGGGGAAAGCATGGCAAGTAATTGGAGGTTACACACTGTTCAAAGTCACATTATGCCACTGCCAACCCGGGATGACCGGACGCGTTACCACTGCACCACCACAGGGCCTTGTAATTTTCATAAAGTTTTGCTAACTTCTTTTTTAGTAAAAAGACAAATTTAATTACATTCAACAGATATTTATCCTATTATGTTGCTATAACCTGTGCCCCTGTGTCGCTGGTTAGAGGAAAAAGCTAGCGTTTTTCGATTGAAATACATTTTTCTCTCCACAGTAAAAAACCATGAAGGTTTTCAGTGTAGCCAATGCTGATAACTCCTTTTATACGAATTATATATTTTTTATCTTCAAGTGCCTTCTCAGATTCGGAAGTTGGCGGCCAATATGAACCACATTTTCTTGTCTCTACAGGCATGGATACTATCTTCCGTGCTTACCCTAATCCAAGCCTTTAAGTCATCCACCATCCTCTTCTTTTTCTGCTTCTAGGCTTCTTCTCTATAATGTTTCTCTCCCCTCACTATGTGGCCACAATAAGCTAACTTTCTTAAATATTTTTAGGAAATAATCACTTATACGTTTCTATGATAAAGCATAATTAATGTCATTTTAAATTGAGACAGTGATAGGAAATTGTTTAGCTGAGTATGAATACAAGGTAGATAAAATTATTTGAAGAAATTGGTGTAAAAAACAATAGAATTTATTATATAAAATCAGTATATCCTTAGCCTACTGTCGGTTGAAATGCCTTTAATGGACTTTTTATAGGTATACTTTCCACCAAATACTGATAGACCAATATTGGAATTATTGGATGTGTCGTTCGTGAATGAATCGGTCATTTTGAACAAGACAAGGATAGTTCTTTTAAATTGAACGATTGTGTAATTTCGTTCATTTTGAATAATTCAGCCTGTCACTTCGAAGGATCAAGTGATTTCGTCTATTTTGAACAATTCTGTCGCGACAGACGTCGGCCCGTTTCTGTACGATTCGTTTGCGACCAATTCTTTCGTCTCGTCTGCCGCGAACAGAATACAGCACAGAGACATTTTTATACGGTCTCCACATACGAATCTCAGTCAACAAGAAAACCCATGCTGAATGTCTTGTTCAGATATCCTTTTCGATCTCAATCTTAAGACATAGTTTCACTGAGTAAAGAAAGGTACGTAGTACTGTGGATAATTATATATAAAGCAGCAAAATGAATTTGCTGCAATTTGAATACAATGGACTTCTAATTTGCTAATAGGCATTTTGTGATTGAAAACTTATTGAATTTAATTAATGGATTTAAGCTTATTTAATAAATACTCCTATAGACACTATCCCCTATTTTTTTCCTTCATTTAATCCTTTTATGTTTTTTCAGCATCTGTATAACGTTTTAATCAATTTATCATTACTGATT
>QLNU02015360.1:284634106-284649079 GCA_006491805.2 Dysdera silvatica
CGCGGACCCCCAAGAATTAACTCAAAGTTTAAAGCCCGGAATTTGCATCATATATATTTATTTATATATCTCTTACAGTACTCTTCCGAAGTATATTAGTTCTACAAACTATAATATGTGTTTCATTCTAACGTTCTTAAAATTATAACATCAACTCTAAAAGATTATGTTAAATTTAATCTTATTCATTTTAACACACCTTAGAGATCTAACTGGATCGAATTCTGAAAAACGCATAAAATTCATAATTTTTATTTCACCTGTGTTACTTTTTCAGTTTATTACATATACCTTATCCAGTTCCGTATCACCCTTTAATCAAATGAGGCTCAAATATCGTATATATAGAATTAATTTTAATATATTCAGACTGTCGGCTCACGGAAACGCTGTTTTAATAAGTGAATTATACAATGTTCGATATTTCAGATATTTAAGAAATTAACAAACCTCAACAGAATTGTAAAACCATTTTGGAAGAGAATCCCGTAACAAGCTTCGGCTTTATATTCTCTTCCAATTCTAACCCAAATCATAAACGTAAAATGTAAAAAGATTTCTTCTATGTTTTTTCTCAAAGCGCTGATGGTATGTACTTCACGAAAATGTATACAAAATTGGGTTAAATAAATGAATTTATTATTATTATTTCTAGTGTTTCATCACTAATTTTCACCATTTAAGGAAGGAATTTTTCGTCCCCTCATAATTTATTCTTAAGTTTAAAGAGCAAATGCTCTTTTCTTAGTATTTTTCTGAACTTTTGTGGAACACTGGGAAAATCTCGCGGACCCCCGATACAGTCACGCGGACCCCCAGGGGTTCGCGGACCACAGTTTAAGAACCGCTGATCTAGATATTCCAGTAATGTTTCTAACACGGAACCCTAAGGAAGTGTTGCTCGAATTTTGATTTCAAATTCATATCAATTGATAAATAAAGGTATCTAAGTAAATAATCCGCAATCAGTTTTTCGAAAAAATTAAATCCTGATTTTTTTATTGATTTTCAAAATTTTGATATTTGGCGCTAAATTTGGCTGGATTTGGAGCCATTGGCGAAATTGTCTTTCCGTATAATCATACGTATTCTTCGTGTATTTTTTTTTTTTAAATGGCAAATCTTATTAAAAAGAACATGGTTCATATTTTTTGCAACAAGAATTTTTGTTTATAACATTACCAACATTTATTATTAAATATTGCACATACATACGATAGAAGAAATGTGTATGTAAAAATAATTACCTTTTAAAAAGTGTACGGATGGAATATCATTCATAGTCAATGTTTGATTAGTAAGAACTATTTTAAAAAAATTAACGTTATTTTCTCTAATTAAGCTTACTCAGATTTTATGTAATGAAAACAAAAGAAGCTTATATTTGATCTACTCATGTAGAAAGTAAATAAAATACCAAAGAAACCTGAAATACGGTTTCACGTCAACACTACTGACGCTAGAATTTCCCCGACAGGGCGACACCCCACTTTCTCGACGGAGGGGCGGACTGGGCCGCTGGCCAACCGGCCCCCGGGCCAATGCGCCCTCATGGGCGATAGGACTTGCGCCCTCATGGGCTATAGGACTCGCGCCCTCCGATAATCCAAGGTATTCGCCCCAGTCCGCCCGTGGAGAATATAATAGTCGCTGCCAACGCGTATAGCCTACAGTCAGTCCAGGGCAGCTCGTGGTCGCCGCCAAGGTGAAAATTTGAGTCGAGGTTTGCGCCTAAAAGTGCTCCACTTTGCTTCTTTTAAACTGATTTTAATTAATTTAAATCTGTTTAAAACAACCTTATCTTTTTTGGCTCAATCATATGTCGACCACGAGTTGTTACCGTAGTCAGTATAGTAACAGGATCGAGAATCAGTTATCACAAATATTGAATTTGCTTGTGGTATACGCACGTTCAACAAAAAATGAAAAATATTATTTTGAACTTTGTGTTGGATTTGGCCATTTTAAAATATGAGGCGATTCCTACTGTAATTACGGCTGATAATTTAACAGAAAGTAACAGAATTTTTCCATGAATTGCGAATTTGATTTTGAACGATGTTGTACAAAGTGAAACTTTAAATTTCGAAAACAATATCGATAATTACGTTGAAAGCGATAATAATGGTGGCTTTGATGATGAAACTACAGATTGTGCTTTGAACTCTGTAAATTTAGATAATACAGTAAACGGAGATTCTTTGAATGATTATGAAGTCTCCGAAACATCCATTTTGCAGAGAATTTAGTTTTGAACAAATGAAACAAATAGCATCTTTCTTTGACTTCCGGAAAAAGAATAAATTCAAACAAACAAAATTAAAATTTCCATATATTGAATACTTGATGTACATCTGTAGGTTCAAAAAGTACATCGCAAATAAAGGAACAAGAATACGAAAACTGAAAATTATTAAGAACCATATTCGTTCAAAATGTATTTATGCTAGAAATAATTATTTGCCAGTTCACAACATTTTCGTCAATGGTCCCAAATCCAGCCAAATGTCAAAATTTTGAAAATTAATAAAAAATCAGGATTTAATTTTTTTCGAAAAGCTGATTGCGGATTATTTACTTAGATACCTTTATCTATCAATTGATATGAATTTAAAATCGAAGTACGAGCAACACTTCCCTAGTGTTCCCTGTAAATATATGTAAAAGTCGATGCCGTTAGAATCATTTTCTTTTCAATGCGATAACATTAGAATAAATACAATCATATACGCAAGAAAATTTCATGCAGCGCTTCGACCTTTAAGAAATATCAACCCTGAATAATAAATGCAAGCTTTCATAGCATGCTAAGCTTCTTTCACTCGTAGTATTTATGCTCTGACCTTTGTATTTATAACAGTGTAATATCGAAGTTTAGAATGATTGTTTAATCAATAGTATGCGAGAACTTCCGGGCGAAGAAAGGATAGAGAAATTTGTACCTTGCGATGAAATAGCATTTTCTCAGATGGAGAAAACGAAAAACGAACTACAGTAATAGGAAAATCGAACAATGAGAAGAGATTGACCCAGAATAAACTAATGTAGCAGAAAATTACGATTTTATCGATGTCTGCAATGTGTGTGCGAGATTTGCATTATAATTCAAATATTGCTCGACGAAGTTGTTTCATTGAAAAAGACAGTAAAGTGAAGTAAAACCATAATAAATTTTAAAACCAAAAGAAGACATTATAAAAATTTTACATGTACCAAAAGTATAGAAAAGGATACAGAAGAAATTTTTGCACTCATCGACATAAAAGAATAAAAATGCACCAAATTTTAAATGGAGTACAGATTATTCCACTTGGCTGGCTATGACAAAATTTCTGGTGTTCCCGATTGAAGGTTAAATGTAATGTTGCAACGCCTTTTCCACCTTATAAGCCATTTCCTTGTCACTACAAATTTCACTTCTTCCACTTTTCTTGCAAAATATCATTCGCTTCCTAAATTAAAATATTTCTGTCTATTAAAGAATTCATAATGCTGGTTTTGGTGAAGAGTTCAAGCAGTTACTATTTACCATGGGTTGGGATACTTTACGCCCATGCTTTCATTTTCTGCTACGACTTTTGTTTGAAGCAATATCGATAACAATTTCATTTCAAGCAATATCGACAACTATTTAATTTCGTTTTTTTTTTTAATTCTATAAAAAGAAATGACCAAGTCCCAATTGAGATGATAAGATCTTGAGTATATTTAAGAAGGACACCACATTTTTTTGTTTTTTTATTTTTTTATCCTGTTTTTCCTGCAGATGGAATTCTTTTCAATGAGATAGTACGAGCAGCTTCAAACAAAAAATAAAATTTAACAAATCGAAGATAAAATGCAAGCTTCCCTACAGAAAACTTTATGGTCTTCATAACGGGTAAAATTTGTTACTGGTCGGAATGCTAAAGAAAAAGGAAAGAAAAGAAAATAGAACAAATAAGTAAAGTCGAAAAAAGTAAGTTGGAAAAAAAGTAGTAAAAGTAGCGAAAGGAGGAAAGTAAATTAGAAAATGTTCAGTAAGAGGAAAAGATTAAAAACGAAATTAAGTAGAAAGAAATAGAGAAAGAATAAGAACAAGTAAAATTCACCAACAGCATAAGAAAAGAATCGCGACGTTTCGAGAACTACTGTTCCCTTCATCAAGCGAAATGTCGAGAAAGTGAGAATGTCCTGTATTTATACTCCCAGTTTGGGGTTTCCCAGAGCAGTCCCGTACCCATGCTTTCTCTGAACTTTTTATTCCGGTTTCCCCATTTTCTTGCACAAATCTTGTATGATTCAGCCATAGAATTTGAGATGTTAATGTCCTGATTCCTCAGTTAAAAAGTTTTCCAAGATTCAAGAAAAGTCTACAATAGCGAGAAGTTACATTTTTATGAAGAACTTTTGTACTTTTCCAATCAGGAACATGACCTTTCTCCCAGGCATGTTCTGCCAGAAGATTAGTCATCTCACCTTTCTCCACAGCACGCAAATGCTCCTTTCTTACAATTGATGGTTCTTTGAAAAACTGCTCTTTGAGAAGAAAACAATTTAGGGTAAATCCGGGTTACATGCCTCACTTTTTTTAAAATCGATATTCTGAGACCCATGGCGCACAAACATGAAATTTACTTAGTCATAATAATCGATACACTTTTAAGAAGCATATATATTAGAAAAAAATAATCTACAAAAAATTCAATAAGCCGCTATAATTTATTTTTTAACACCCTTCGTTGCGGCATCTCTGCCGAGTGTGTCGGGTGTTACGCCGCACCATGAGGCTTGCCGCGCTTCGTATAGTAAATGAATTTACTTCCTATCAAATGCGTTTCTTCAAAAACTATGTTATGAAAAAATAGAATAACTGAAATTGCGATTTTATAAAACATAAAAAATTGACTAAATTAAATATTTGATAAGTTAATGAGCTTTGAAAAGACGATTTTCGAGGCGCCTGAACCTACACCTCCTGACAGCTGTCAGGTGCTCTCACCACTACAGGCGCAACCACTTTCTTCTCTTATTTATATATATCTT
The DNA here is from genome assembly GCA_006491805.2 of Dysdera silvatica. Classification (NCBI taxonomy): domain Eukaryota; kingdom Metazoa; phylum Arthropoda; class Arachnida; order Araneae; family Dysderidae; genus Dysdera; species Dysdera silvatica. Next base: position 284,639,132 of record QLNU02015360.1, read on the forward strand.
TTCCACATGACACGTTCGGTATTGGTACAGTAATGACTACCGTTGCCAAAAGCGACAAGTCAAAGAAGCGTTATCAGTAAGTATATAAAGGTAGTCACAGTACTGCCACACCAATAGCGAACTTGTCCATGGAAAGCCATATATATATATATATATATACTCGTAAGGGAGAGAGTGGTTGCGCCTGTACTTTAGTAGGTACAGCACCTGACCGGCAATCAGGAGGTCGTGGGTTCGGGTCCCACCAGGCGCCGGAAAATCATTCTTTTCTTTACGAGTAATTTAACATCTTTTGTTGCCACATCATCGGCTAATATGAAAAAACTGTTGCTTTGATAAAAAACATTCGCTGTTTTTATTTTGAACTCATTTTCAGAATCGGAACAAACATGGACAAAATAATGACATAAATGAATTACTTTTTTTTTCAAATAGGCTGGACTAATTTTTTAATCTATTCTCTCTCTCCCACAGTCGGCACAAAACTCATCGAAAATCGTACATTCTACATGAAGCCATCGCAAACTTACATATAGCACAACGTAACCATTCGCATTTTTTTGTTGTGTGATAATAATTTTCTTCATATTCATTGCATGTATTCACATCCAAAGTTTGTGATGACCCAGCTTCACTTTCCTTTCTTTTACGCATCTCATTGGGATTACCTCTGGCTTTCTCTATGGCAGTGGAATCACACCCAGAAACATCATCTACTTCAGAACTAGTACTATGACTATTTGATTCATAATCTAACCACCTTCTTTAGTTATTTCTATTTCTTTCTTTTCCAACTTTCTTCTCCAACACTTTCTTTTAACGGTCTTCTGTTTTCTGCAGTGGTTATTACAAGTGCCTATTTCTTCATTGCCTTTCCTTTTTTCTTTATTTAGTTTTGAAATTGGAGATATTGCATGCAAATATTTCGATGGAATTGTAATATTCTTTTCAGGCAAACCTTTACTGGTGGATGGCTCTGTATCTGCAAGGTCTTATGCTTTCGACTCAAGTTCATGTTTATTCCATGGTTCCAGTATCAATAATGACGAAAAAAAAAAGAATTTTGGAGAGCTTTTTTATGAATTTGGCGGATTTTTTGAAAACTTTGATGATATTTTTATGTATTTGTAAGAAAAGAAAATTATAATTAAATTGGAGACATTTGACTAGGATTTGCGATTATATTTAACGGCATTTGGCGCAAAATAACAAAAAATTCTCAAAATTAAAATTAACATCCGAAAGAATACGCGCGGCATATGTCCCTGATTTTAACTGCGGCATGTATACCAATTTGTAAGGTATAGATGCCTCACCCCACGCCTTCCTGATCTTGAATTCAAACATGGCGAAATAACAATGAAACCTCTCTATACTAAGACTATGCTTCGCTCAAACAGGGAATCCACTGACATCGTTAAAGTCTTAGCTGTAATATACAAAATACGATAGCACACGAAAATATTTCATAATAAACTCTATAACTCACCTTATATATTTGTTAATTTAAAAACAAAAAGGCACAGGAACACGATGTTTTTACCGAACACGCTTCAAATACTAAATGGCGCACATTTGGTATTTTTTGCAGTGTCATCCCACAGCCCGTTTCAAAACTAAAGGGGGTGCGCAATCTATATCGCATGTGGCATGTAATCCTCATTTACCCTACAACATTTGTACTGCGGGCGATGAAGAAGAAAAGAATACAAGATGTAGAATTGGCGACTCCTTTATTTTTATTCTTCGTTTCCGTGTTTCAAACGTAATGCATTCGGATTATTTTTCGAAAGATTGAAATAAAAGTGGATGATCAAATGTATGAGAATGTAAAACTAAGTACAAGCCTGTTGCGTTCATGGAATTGGTACACCCAAGGTTTGAGTTCAGGCTAGAATAACGTGCTAAATCGATATGTGATTATAATTTTAACCCAAATCTCAGATGTGTAGAACAATGTATTTTATCCCATTCGGGAAATTACTCAAAGCCTATTTCACTTACATAGTGATCGTAGTATTACAATGGTATCATCAAAGTCGCTAGTTTGAGCACAGCTTGGAGCATAATCAACTTTTTTTAGATATCTGCGCCCTTACTTAACATGCGATTTTTGTACGAACATGCAAATGAATCTTTACAATAAACTTTATGCTAATATTAATTTCTTTAAGTATTTTTATATTAAAAAAAATTTGCTTAGAGTACTCACTCGATCAAATCTCTACGTTTGAATGATGTACCGATATATCAATTTGATTGAAAATAAAGGGAAAAAATACTTTTGATTTTGATACTCTAGTTAATGTAAAAGGATGCGGTATGTCGGTTAGAAGACAGTTATAAAAATTCTTGTAATTAAAATAAAAATATTTTATAGAAATATCTATTTCAAAAATACAATTTCTGTTTTTTTATCATTATTAATTATAATATTATCCACGATACTAGGTATGCAGAAAGTAAAAAAAAAATACTTCACCGTTATTGATTTACTTCACATATCCCAAGTAACTTTTAAAAGGCGGTGGCATTTTAAATTGAAATTTAATCTCACCTTTGGAGAAAAGATTGTAGAGATCGGGGATTCAAAAAGAAATTTTGGTGAGAAGATAAAGATATGTAATTATATTTCATATTCATTTATTTTTTCTCCTTTTTATCACAGAAAACGGAATTTTGCACAGATTTAGGAGATACGCATGACACAGATGGTTTTAAAAATCTAGTTAGCATATAATTTTAAAACAAACGTACAAAAGCATGCGCGAAACCCCCGTTTATAGATTCCGTTGGAAAAAAAAAACGCACTTAGAAGAAACTGTTTGACAATTCTAAAATTTCGAACGCGAATGGAGTATGTAGAAATAAAGGAATTACTAAAATTCCATTGCAAGAAGAGTTTTTACTACAAAACAATGGGAATATAGAGGTCACATTTTAACCGGTAGTAAAGTTTTATCTGCGATACAAATTGCTCTATGAGTTTTCGGCATGGCGTCAAATAATTGTCTAATGTTCTCCTGTGGCAGATTCTGCCATAATTTCTGCAATTGCTAGGCTAGTTTGGTAACATACCATGATAACTGCAACTGTCTTCCCATCATGTTCCAGATGTGCTAGATTAGCGATAGGTCGAGGGGCCTTGTTTATCATGGGAGGCCATGAACCGCATGAAGGCATTGTCGAAAGAAACACGCAGTGTACGGTTTGGCATTATCCTGCTGGTAAAGAACCCCTCGGTGGCATTACAGTATAGGCAATACAAATTGTTGTACAACGTTATCAACTTCACAAAGTGGTGAAGGTGGGGTAATAGTATGAACGACACTTTCCTGCACATATTGGCTCTTTTAATACCCATAAATTCACATCTGAACGCCATATTATATAAAAATACTGCTGCTAACCAAGGGAATCTCTTCATATTGACTGTTTGTCCTCAGTAAGATGGATACTTTCAGCTGGATAATTCGCAAGTTCACAAAGCCCAAGACACTTATGGATTAGTTCGAGGAATTGGAAATGAATTTTTTTTTTCTGCAGTGGCCTATACAATCACCTGATTTTAATCCGATTGAACATTTTTTAGATAAGCTGGGAAGAGTTTTTCGCTTCAGGTCTGTATGGACTCATGAATCAACGATCATTGATACACCAACCCACATTTCCAAAAGGTTTAATCATGATTTAATGTTCACCATTTTGTTTCCCCGCACATACGCTTTTCCCATCCAGAATCCAGATGGACCGACTCATCAGCGGTTCGCTCTGTTTCCGGCGACGGAAAAGATATTAGCTGCAGGCGACGATTGAGTTTAGTGTACAACACGGTACGGTGCAAGGATAACTTAATTGTATTTCTTCAAACTCCTTGACAGACATTTCCTGTTTATAAGTACCCCTACTGGACATGATGATTACGACCCTCCGAGTGTGACACCACGAACCCTTGAGTGGAACAGCAAATCATCAATTAGTGTTAAAGGGGTAACCAATGAACATTTGCGTATGAAAAGGGTGAACAGCCAATAAGATCATTGCGAGTGTAGAGACGATGAGGCGAACACCAATAAAAGACATTCTTTCGGTAGGACTCTTAGCGAGATGGTCACGCTGCCCATGATGGACATTCATAATGTCTTACAATAATAATGTCAATTCTTAATCGTAACAATTTAAGTTATTTTGCTATGTGATTGTAAATAATTTGTGTAACGTAGAGACATGCTGTCTACATGGTTCATCTGTATCTTGGTATTTCTGACTCAATTTCGATAAGGTTCCAGGGTAACAATCCACGTGAGTTGACGCACGAGCTAAAACCCTTCTGATATAACTTATAATCTATCGGTGATATTATGGAGCCTATCACCGCTCCATCGTTCTTCAATCCGTCATAGAACAATAACCAAATCTATAAATGTAGAAACCGCAATTGATAACCCTACAAGTCTATACCTCCGATGAATCTCCAACAATTGCGTGACGCACACTTGTCGACATTGTACACTTTTCTTGAATGTAAGTATCTTTTGTATATAAGTACTTAATCGCAACGATTTACGCCTCAACCATCTTCTTAAAATTACTTAAGGAGATTCTTTTGTTTACCTGCTCCCTTTGTTGTGTCATCATTTTTTTACCACATCGACCAAAAGCACAGAATCTACCTATCTCTGAAACTGGTAATACTTAAGTTTGCGTTTTTCATTTTTGATCAAGATTAATGCTAACTTGATTAAAGAACTGTAGAATTATCATCCTTTAATAGCATTATCTGTGTTTATTATGTTGTTATTTATTAAACTTGATGTTTTTTCAGGTAGTGCTGAATCGATTTCAAAGCCTATTTCCTAAGATTAAAGACGTAAGATTATGTTGTTTATTAAAATTCTACTACACGGTTAAAACAACTTCAAAGTTATTTTTTACAGTTTATTTCATTGTTTAAGTAATTTGTGTAATTTTGATCAAAAAGAAGAATTATCCGGTCTTAAGCTCCATGCCCTAAAGATTTTCTCAGAATAACATTCAAGTCACTTAATTTTTAAAAGTTTATAAATTCACTGGAGTATAATATTTGCAAATGGTGCTTAAATGCTTTTCCATTGCGAATTAGTAGTGCGCAAAGCATTAAAATGAATAAAGGGTACCGTAATTGTTACAAAATTTGCTCCTTCTCTTTATTTATATTTTTTTTTTGTAATAAAAATACAAATGTAGTCATACTATTGAAACGTAGTTATCAAATGCGTACTAGACTTCAAACTTTTAAAATAGATTTGGCATAAACTAATTTGCAGAAATAAGCAATGTCGAAATTTTTTCCCCCAGAAATCTTCTTGAGAAAACCGAACGTGATGTATAAGCACAAATTTTACACCACACGAGTTTAGAAGCCTTAATAAGATACAAGTCAATGAAATGATACAATGAGGAGAAAAGAGAGAGAGAGAAAGAAAAAGCTAGTACAAAGCAACAAATTAAGGACCAACAAGCTTTTAAATAAGGAGGAATTTTTCTTTTTAATTTAGGGTTAAATTCTCTGGCAAAACAACTCGACTTTTACACTCTCGTCTATATAAATAATTTTTAGTTTTTCTCTCCTAACTCGTAACGTGTCTTTAGAACGAAGAATAAAAATGTCCTCTTTTCTCCTTTATTGCATGAAAGTTCGTTTCCTACGACAATTTCCTGAAAATTGTAAAGGTTGCGATTTTTCGCTTAATATTTTATTTACTAGGATAAAATCGGTTCTTGTAAAGTACCATCATTTACATTGCAAGTTCGCTTCGTCTTCCGGTTTGTAATGCAAATTCGGCTGGATATTCTAGTTTCTTGAAACAAGAGCGTCTGCCTTTGGTTCCTTCTAAATTAAAATCCGTAAGTGTGTGTATGAGCATGTGTAATATATTATTTTTATTTAAATACTGGGCTACATGAGGAGCCTATTCATATTACCGTCATCAAGTGTCTTGTTTGATTCGGAGGTTGGCGGCCAATATGGAGCATATTCATATTATATATTACACTACATTATTCATATACATAATAATAAATTGTTAAATATAAAATTGAATTTTTTCATTTTTACTCCGTTGTTAATAAAATAATTTGTTAAAATCTTCAAGACTAATAAACTAAATTCTTGTCAAAACACAAAAGAGGTTATCAGAAATTATTGCTAATTTTATTTATGTTAACTTTTCCTAAAAATTGTTCCATGCTTTCTAAATTTTATATATATATAAATAAATAAATACACATGTGCGTGTATATATATATATTTGTAAAATTAAAAAAAAACCGCAACAGAACACCGACAACATATATGGTTTGGCAACAGGTTTAGATTGGGGAAATTCTTGGGTATGGCAACACTTCTTTTCCTTCTGTTTTGGTGGGCGGTTCACAAATTTTGTTTGTAGTTTCGAGTTTGCTTTGAGGTTTTTAATGTTAATAGGTATAATAAGTACTTTTTTCTTTTCAATTTTTATTAGGCCGATATTTACTAGGCATGAGCAGGCCCATGCCGAGAAGAAATTGGTTTTCCTTTTTTTCATTTTATTCTTTAAATTATTTTTGAGTATTATTTTTATTTTATTCCATATAAAATTCTAATATTCAGGAGCGTTGGAAAAATGCATGCCATTTTAGCAAACGCTGGCATTTCTAACAGAAACACTCCTATTTATTTATTACCCCTCGTGTGGATTCTCCCCTGACGAAGTTCTGCACCTCGGGTTATTTTCAATATTTTTTTCTTTTCATATTTGGTTTTTGTTTTAAGGTTTGTGTTTTTGGGGTTGTTTTATTGTTCTATATTTAGGTGTTGTCGGTGTTGTGGTTTTTTTTTAAATTTTACCTAATTTATATATTTTCTTGTTGTATTATGCTGAAAATGGGCTAATATGCATTGAAAATTTATTATTAATTTATTTATTTTTATTAATTTATATATATATATACACACATACATACAACAGACAGTTTATCCCGAATCCGAAAACTGATTAGTTCTGCTTTTATAAAAGGCGTTTTATTTGTTGCTTACAGTCATTTTGAGTTACATAAAGTTATATAAATATCCATGGAAAATAAATGCACTTTAGCTGTTAAAATTGATTATGAAAACGATTAGTTGACATTTAATATATTTCGCTATTTATTCGAAACCAAGTAACAGATTAGGTCAGGTCTGGTCGGCATGAAAGCTGTTGTAAGAATTATTGATGATTCGCTAGACACATTTGCGCATTTAATTATTAGGTCCATTGAATATAGGGACATTAAATTTTCGTAATGGACTTAACAAACTACGTACGATAACGTCCATATATTCAAGTAAATTAATTTAGAAAGTTTGTAATATTCTAATATGTATTGCGAAAAATAATAAGAATAAATTCGGATGACATCGGGGAAATAAATCTGCAAAATGACCTTTGACTGTGCAAATCATCTCTTATTGATTTTATGGATTAGCACACCATCTGAATTAAAATTCTTTCTTTCGAACTGGCATTGTCATTAGTTTTGTTCTTAATTTGTGCATTATGACGTAAAGGCAGCTAAGATACTACAGTAAAAATGGTAGCGATGGTAATGTCTCATCACTACGTTATCTAAAGCACAAATATGGAACTTGTATAGTTCAATATTTTAGATCTAATTTTGCAAGAACTAACCATGCTTTGTCGCCTATTTTGCGTCCTCGAGTATGGAACCCGCTCTCTAATGAATTAAAAGAAATTTACCCACTCTCTTTATTAAAAAAATCCAGCTTATATATTTATTTAAACAGTTTATAATTTTATTTTTCGTATTTCTATTATTTTATTATACAGGGTGTTCAGTAACCCTCGGATAATAACCACACAGCGATATTTCTGGGACAATTTTGAGATATAAAAGTGATCTTCATTTTGGTGACAGGGCGATACTTTTTGTGATATTTACTAAAAACTTTCAAACAATATAGAAGCTGTCTGCATCTTTTAACACCTTCGCAGGTTAGTTTTAGGATGAATTACAGAAAACTTGTTTCTGCATGAGTGTGGTGTAAAACAATGGGCACTTTAATTAACCATTTAATTTCAAAAGCGCAACACTCGCAGTTGATTTTTTTAGACAATTTGGTATATTTCAAGTTAGGACTAGTGATTTTAGTATTGTAACCGTACAGCAAAGCCATCGTCTACTTCTGAGTAGAATCTATGCAATTGACTGAAAAAAAAATACAAACTACACGTGCATATCTCTTTTGAAATTAAATTACCAATTAAACTGCCTAGTGCTTTATCCCTGCAGAAACAAGTTTTCTGTAATTCGTCTTAAACTAACCCTCGAAGGTGTTAACAGATGCAGACAGCTTCCTCATTGGTTGGACTATTTTGGCTAATATCACAAAAAGTATTGACCTGTCACCAAAATGCAGACCACTTTTATATCTCAAAATTGTCCCAGGAATTTGTGGTTATTATCCGAGGGTTACTGAATACCCTGTATATTCTATTTTTTCTCCATACATAATCAATTGATGTTTACTCCAGGAGTCACCACTGGTGGAGAAGCTGGGCGGCATGCGCTTTGTAAGTTCTTTCCTATCGCTGCCCAGGAAAAAAATGTACACGGATAATAATTATATTTCGCAATAGATTCAACTTACGCACATTTCCATGTTGCCTGAAATAAAGTTTGTTTATATATTTGTTCAAGATCACTCTACGTCAAAATCGACGATTCTCTTACGGATTCGAGCCTCTCTTGCCGAGAAATTATATAAAACCCTGAAATAGGGATCAGGGTAAAAAACGACGCGTGCTTAGCACCTGTGAGATTGAACCCTGGATTTTCCGCATTGCAAACAAACGGGTTATCTCTACGCCATCTTGCGAATTGAAAGGGTACTGAAAGTGCAAATAATAATAAACAGTGTTATTGTATTTCCACGCTTCCGTTTTGATTTGTAAATATAGGGAAAAATTATGAAGATTGAAGCAAGTGTTAGACATTATAAAAGAGTTGGGGAGATGGATGGATAATAATGAAAACTTTGATATGCATTTTGCAAAATTTCTCTAATGTAAATATTCCTAAAAACGACTCGGGGAAAAATAACCTTTCTCTTTCTTCCTTCACTGTTAAAATTTAATATAGTATATAATAATAATAATAATAATCAGTATAGATGAATCTAAATATAATGAAATTTCATGATTCGATGTATGATTTTCAATTTAAATTCGATATTGAATTTGTAATCTAAAATAAAAAAATAATAAATTGCACTTTAAGTATGGTTTGGACATGAAATTGCTTGCAAAGTGTTGACCAGCATTTTTAAATTGTTATACTACAATCCATTTAATTAATTATTCTTTTAAACGATCCAGGTGCGGTTTAGAAGAACATTTACGCAATCTTAAAATATATTTGAAATAAAAATTATCGTTTTCTTATTTTACATATTACTGTATCTGAGTTTTGCTACGACTCTAGCAAATTTAAAAGTATTCTTACATATGCGTAAGTTAATACCTTTAATGTCGCATGTAAAGAATTTTAAAATTTCGAAATATAAACGCTATTTTAGATTTAAAAATTATTTTAAATTTAAAGGACAATTTTTTGCCTCTAACGCAAAATGCAATATAAATCCCAACTTCTTATATCCTTACGAATAATAAAACAATGATTTTGCGAATGTGAGCATAAAATATTATAGAGATTTTCAGGATCTATTCGAATTAAAGTATTATATGGAGTAGTAATAGTAATCTATTAATAAATAACATGAAATGAATGGGTTTGAAAAATTTAGTAAAAGAAAGCACTCGTATTGTATCACAATCTTCAACTTTAATCGACTTGTGCTTCACAAATACTAATGAGGTGGTTGTTGAAGTTAATGACTATCAATTAAATGATCACAAAATGATAATA
>QLNU02015360.1:284649179-284661980 GCA_006491805.2 Dysdera silvatica
TGAAGGGTAAAAATATTAAGGAAAGGGAGATAAGGGGTGATGGAAATAATGTTATTTATATCAACGAACAGTTATGTCCTTTTAGGAAAATATTGTTTAATGAATTATTAAGAGTGAAAAGAGAAAATGGACGGCGATTTCTGTGGACCGTAAATGCAAGAATTAAGATGTGAAAAGAGGAGAGAAGTGAAGTGATTGTAATTAATAATTAAAACGACTTACAAGAGATTCAATAACTTGTAACTGGAAGAAATGACAACATAGATAATGCTGATGCTGAGTGTAAGTATGTAAATAATCAACAAAGAAAAAATAGTAAAAGTGTAAATAATGATATTAATAGTCATTATGAAAATAATTGTGTATTTAAGGAACATATCGACTTCATAAAAAGTGGTAATATTCAAATAATGAATGATATTTTGTATGTAAAAAATGATACTAATTTAGAAAGTATTGATGTTGACATATTTCGAAAGGTAAAAAGCAATAAGACAGCTAATAAACATATTGAATTGGAATATTTAGATGATTTTATCATAGTTAATAATGAAATACTGGGAAATGAGTATGATAATATTAGTAATAATTCGAATATGGATTTATGTGATGTAATAGGTGTAAGCGATAATGGGGGAAAATGTAATGACAAAGTAGATTATATATACTCGATGAAAAATAGTTAGACCAAGAAAAATATTACTACAGATAGAATAATATATTTAAATGCAAGGAGTATAAATAATAAAGTAGAAGAAATAGAAATATTATTAAATGACGACGAATTGCAGATGGATTTTCTGATGGTGGCGGAAACTTGGATGAAAGAACATAACTTGAATCATTTCGAGGGATTCCATGGTTACTATAGGTCCAGGAATAACAAAAGAGGAGGTGGTGTATCAGTTTATATTAGGGATAAAATGGAGGGCTATTTGCTATGGGAAGAAGTAATCAATATGAGTGATAACTACGAAATAATAGGAATAAAATAACAAAATGAAATATCAATAGTTTTGGCATATAGACACCCGAAAGTTATTTGAATGGAACTATTAAATTGGTTAAATAAGGCTCTAGAAGAAAGTACTATTAAAAAATATTTATAATTGGCGATTTCAATATCAACATAGAAAAAGAGAGTAGTAATAGTAATCTATTAATAAATAACATGAAATCAATGGGTTTGAAAAATTTAGTAAAAGAAAACACTCGTATTGCATCACAGTCTTCAACTTTAATCGACTTATGCTTCACAAATACTAATGAGGTGGTTATTGAAGTTAATGACTATCAATTAAGTGATCACAAAATGATAATAGTTGACTTTGAGAGGGAAGAGAGAAAGGAAGTAAGAAAAAAGTTAAGAATTAGAAATTAATGCACAAGAAACATGAGCGAATTTAAAAATAAATTAAAATTGATTAAAGTAAAGATAAAAAGAAATATTACATTTTTATAACATTGATACAGAAAATAATAAATGAAATATTTCCATGGATAGAAATTAAAGAAAAATGTTACAATAAGGGTTGGACACAAAAAAAAATGTTAAACGAAATAAAAAGAAGCAGCAGGTTATATTCCAGATTTGTTGGAAGGAAGAAACTTGTTTATTTGAGTAAATATAGAGAAATGAGAAACAAAATAAATAAGTTAATACTAACAAGGAAACAAGAATACTACAAAAACTGTTTTAGGGATATAGATGCTAAGAATAAATGAAAAATATTAAATAAATTAATAGGAAAATCAAAGGCAAGAAAAGAAAATTTAGAAGGACTAATGAATGAGGGTATCCTAATAACGGACGATCGTCAAATGGCGAATTTATCGAATGAATATTATGTGCATATTTTTGATACTGAAATAGATACTAAATTAGATAAAAATAAAACTAACGAACTTGATTACAGACATTATTTAAAAAGAGAAAATAACCAGACCATGTATGTCAGAGAAATAAATGAATCAGAATTACTGAAAATTTTACGAACTTTAAACATAAATAAGGGAGCAGGTGTAGATGAAATAAAACCAAAACTAGTCAAATAAAATGCAAACATTTTTCTAAAACCATTATTGATAATTTATAATGACATTATTGAACAGGAAAAGATACCAGATGGAATGAAAATTACAAAAATTGTTCCGATTTATAAAAAAGGTGACAAGAATATTAAAACAAATTACAGACCCATCTCAATTTTATCAGTATTTGCTAAAATATTTGAGCGTTCATTAAATAACAGATTAATTGATTTCACAAATAGATTTAGAATTTTGGATAGAAGCCAACACGGTTTCTTGAAAGGCAGATCCACATAAACTGCCTTGATAAATGTAATAACAAAAATACAAAAATCTCTGGAAAATGGCTTTATTAGTATGGGGATTTTTTTCGATTTAAGCAAGGGGTTTGACGTAATTAATATGAACATATTATTAGACACATTATCACATTATGGTATGAGAGGCAAAATTAACAATATTCTAAATGCCTATCTTCAAAGAAGGCAGCAAATAGTACGTATTAATTATATAATATATGTTTCACTTAAAAATAAATATGTTGTTCCCCAGGGGTTCATTCTTGGTCCCCTCCTGTTTTTATTGTATATAAATGATATAGCGCAATTATCTAACAATGGCTGTTTAACATTATATGCAAATGATACAAGTGTGTTTACTCAGGGTAAAGACAAATATGAGTTAACTAAAACTGGTCATGAAGTAATTAAAAAATTTGAACTTTGGTTTAAAATAAATAAAATGAAAATAAATGAATCTAAACAAAAATATGAATTTTTAGTACAAAAAATAAGAAAATTTATGGAATAGAAGATTCAGAAAAATTTATTTAAATGAGAAAGAAATTGAAATTATTAAGGAAATTGATTTTTTGGGGGTGGTATTGGCAAAGGACTTGAATTGGAATAGGCAGACAGAAAGAGTAGAAAAGGAGGTGAGTTTGGGAATAGGGATTTTGAGAAAATTGTCGCGAACAGTCCCCGGAGATATATTACTGGGTTTATATTATCCATTTATATACAGTCACTTGACCTATTGTAATAGCATTTGGGAAAATCTAAATAAGAAAAATACCAGACTAATTAAATCGCTACAGATTAAATTTATAAAAATAATTGAAAAAACTAAAAGTTTAAATCAAATTATATTGTTTAGCAAATATGGTATTCTACCAATAGATAAGATATATGATTATAGTATATTAAAAATAATGTTCAAAAGAATAAAAGGAAATAAATATATAGAGAATATTGAATTAATAGATTATGGAAACAATCGAGCTTCCAGAGAAAAGGTCAATATAGACTACCAAAAATTAGAACGGAATTTTATAACAAGGACATTGAATATTCGGGCTTAAGGAGTTGGAATAAAATACAAACACTCTTAACGACATAAATAATATTAATCTATTTAGAAAAAAAAATATTAGATTATTTGCTAAGAGGTGATTTTGCGCCATTACATTGTTAGGGTCCTCAGCCTGTTAAATCGTATGATTTTTACTGGATGAATTTACACGATGATTTACACGATGAATTGTGGTTATTTGCATTTATTTGCTTTTTGAATTGCAGTGTTATTGTATACGTGTGTATTTTCTAAGTGAAATGGAAAGTTACTACAACCATTGTGACAAATAATTATTTTTTAATATCTTTTGAAGTTTAAAATAAATCGGTGCTTGAAAAGAATTATAATTATTTTTTCTAAGAAGCCCATGCTTTTATATTCAGATTGCGAATAAAATTACTGCGCCTTTTAATGTATATGTTTGCAATTAATGTTGACGTGTTGTGTAAATCCTACGTCACATCCAATATAATTCTTTTAAAAGTTTCTTAAAATCGATACGATGTCCGCTGAAATACTATCTCCTGTTATGCTTACGTTGAATTCGTTTCATATTTCCTAAAAGCATTTCGTCAAAACCTATTTCTGAGTCACTTGTATTCTAGGTGTGGTAATAGGCTTATTTACGTGTATTATTTTTTGTTTATTGTGTTTTGGTATATAATGCCTCACAGGTACTAATTATCGCCTTTATTAGATCATTAAATGCATTTTCAAAAAAAAAAATGACACTTAAGAAAATTTAGTTTCATGGATGTTCTAAGCCTTAGCCTACAGCTTTTTCTGCAATACTCATATGCTGTCAAAGCGAATAATGCTTTCCTCATTCCTACATCAAATCAAATCAGACTTTATTCAGACGGATTCAATTTTTTTTACATGATGTGATTAATAATTTACAAGTTAGTACATTTAATATACGTGAAAAATCCGACACCCACGTTTATTAGTTCATAATAGAGCTTTTTGTTTTAGGAGAAAAAAAGACGCCGTCCTCATCCTGGATTCGAACCAGGGTCCCTCCGTTGAGCCAGGAGTGCCTTGACCTCTATACGATCGAGGACAGGAAACAACGCTCTCTTTCTCCGTATGCATAAGGATGTAAGATATTATTATCTTTCACAGGGATAACACAATTGCCAAATATTGGTCAACACACAAAGCCACCGGGGCGAGATTTTTGTGAGTTTTTCGTGGGGGATTTTTTTATTACAAATAAATTTGACACCCACGTATTAGTAGCTCAAACTAGAGCTATTTTTGTTACAGAAAGTTCTCCCTAAGTGAGTTTTTGTTTTTGTTTTTTCGGTGAATAATTATACGTGAAAATACATACAATTGAAAAGTACTTTTATTAGTGCAATATAAAATACCAATTGCATTATAAATAATACAATATTTTAATATTGTAATACTAATCTATACTACTATACAATATTTCATCTTTAATATAATTTTAATTAATAATAATAATAATAATTATAATAAAAATCCAAAATCAAATAAAAATCCTGTGGGACTTTCGGCTTTAAACAGACAGACATTTAAAACACAATATACCAGACATAACATTGGTGAAGGAAAAACAGGTATTTATCATCGACATTGCAATACCAGGTGACAGCAGAATTAAAGAGAAGGAATTCGAAAAAATCTCCAAATATCGTGACCTTGCAATAGAAATTAATAGACTCTGGAAAAAACAAGTAACAGTCATCCCGATTGTGATAGGTGCACTGGGGGCCATCACACCTAATTTAAAGAACTTCCTAGAAAAACTGGACATTACTGACATAACGACAACAGACCTACAAAAAACTGCCTTACTGGGCACCGCCTATATATTAAGAAGATATATGGACAGTTCTCAGGTTTCTGGGTGAGACTTGAACTGAACCAAGAACTCCAGATCAAGAGGATAGTGATTATCTCCTTGACGCTGTGTAACACAACAATGTATAACGGTCATAATAATAATAAAAGACCTAATTACAGCGTTCAAGGAAAACTTTTGCAAAATAATTCATTTTATCAAAAATTATCTTTACAAAGCTAAAACACGTGTACACACTTAATACTTAAATTTTCTACTCATACTCTGCACAGGAAAATAATACTTCATATGTTACTAGCTTATCCTAGCTTGAAAAATTAATATCCAGATTATTTACGACCATAGTCAAATTTCTTATTTTTTATCAAAATATTACCACATACCATCCACGTTTAAAAGATATATTAAAATCGTCACCAACTGTATATTTTTCTTAAATTTTCAAAAAAAATTTATTGTTCTTCAAAATTGAGTTATAAAATTAATTAATTTTTGCTGATACAAATAAAAGTGTGTTATTTTCAACCCATAAGTGTGATAATTCATATTAAGGAATCGATTCAAGTTCTTGAATAATGATACAAAGATCAACTAACTACATGGATCAAAACGTTTCAAACGTTGTTAGTTCTGGGATCATGTTATGTTAATTTTATGCGAAACAAACGTAACATTCTGTTTGATTTAGAAGTTACCTAGTCGCCCGCCTGACTTTTATAAAATCGCGGCCTTAACCTCGAAGGCTTTAAACTTCCTTACCTTCAAAAATAATGAGCATATTGCACGCTTCGGTTTAAAGTGATACAATTCATATTTGGCAGGGGCCATTTCTACCATTAGGCCGGGTAGGCGACTGCCTAGGGCGGCAAAATGGCGTAAAAAATTAATTTTAAATCAAACAAAGAAAAAATTGAGCAAATGAGGAGAAAAAATGAAAAAGAGGAAAAATTAAAACATCGAATTGTTTTCAAAAGCATACGGGACAATTACTTAATAAGTCTTTACTTTGACGAATGTAAAAATGTTTGATGTGTTTCATTGTTTAATTTAGCACGTAAGTTCTTTTATATCTAATATATTTAAGCCTTCTAGCTCTGATAATACAACGTTGTGTTTTGAAATATTACTCCTCTAATATCTCAGTTTTCAAAAATATAAAATGTTGAAATTAAACAATTATAACATATAGCAATTGTTTTACTATTCACAATAACTAATATTACAAAATAACTAATATGTCTAAAATATAAATATAATTAACGGGTTTAATGATTAAAAATATAATAAAAGATTTATTACTGTTCACATGTTGGTTTCGTGGTAGAGTGGGGAATGGCGATAGAGTAATGGTAAAAGGGTGGAGGCGGCATTTTTCAGTTCGCGCTTTAGGGACAAAACATTAGAAACGACTCTATATTTTGAAGGGAACGGATTTCCAGGAAGCAAATCTATTGAATATGAATATCTGAGAGTGATTACGAGCAACCAACAGCCAAGTTTTGTCCGCCTATCATAAAAAAATTAGAAATTTATCATCACCATGATTATGTAGTAATTAAATATGTTGGTTAAATTTTTATGGCGCAAGAAAGGATTATTTTTGCACCAAATATAATGAGGCCATATGTACTGTTTTAAAATGAAAACAAATCAACCTAATGCAAGGTAAAAATTGTATTAAAGTACATTAAAAGTGAAACGAGCCACCGAACTCACTCACCACCGAACTCAGCCACCGAAGGGGCAAGCCAGCCTCAATAGGTGCTGGTCCCAAGCTCGGATAAATGAGGAGGGTTGATGTCAGGAAAGGCATCCGGTCATAAAAATGCCATGCCAAGGCTAAGGCGTACCCTGTAAGCGACGCGTAGACATGTCGCCCGACATCTGTGAGAAGTGGGGAGGAGCTACCGAACCAAGGACGAGGTCGGCTAAAGAAGCTAGTCCAGCGAAAGAGGAAGAGAGTGTTGGAAATAAGAATAGGCACATTAAACATTGGTACGATGAATGGAAAAAGTAGGGAAATAGTGGACGTGGTGCAAAGAAGAAAAGTAAAGATCTTGTGCCTACAAGAAACTAGGTGGAAAGGAAGCAAAGCTAAAGAACTTGGTGAAGGATATAAGATGTTTTACAGTGGAACCGATGTGAGAGGGTGAAATGGGGTAGGCATTGTGATAGCGGAAGAACTTCAGGACGAAGTATATGATGTCAACAGAAAGAGTGATAGGATTATGTCCATTAAATTAGAAATAAGAGGAAACCTAACCAGAATAATTTGCGCATATGCCCCCCAGACGGGATGCAAAGAGGAAGAAAAGGACGCCTTTTGGGAGAATCTAGATCGAGTGATAATGGAAACACCTAGGAATGAGAGACTGTTCATTGGAGGTGATTTAAATGGACATGTGGGGAAAAGTAAGAGAGAGGAAAGACGAATTTTTGGAAAGTGGAACGTGGGAGAGAGAAATGAAGAGGGAGAAAGGATTATAGATCATGCGGTAGCATTTGATTTAGCGATTGTAAATACTTTCTTTGAAAAGAGGGAAAACCAAATGATCACTTATAGAAGTGGAGACAGAACTAGCCAGATTGACTATGTTATGTGTCGCAGAAGGCATCTCAAGGAAATAAGAAACAGTAAGGTGATTAGTGGTAAGAGGGTTGCGGCACGGCATAGACTGCGTGTAATAGATTTGGAACTAACAACTAGTAAAAACATGAAACGTTCAAGGCAGAGAGAACAGAAGATAAAATGGTGGAAACTGAAGGAGAATGATATGAGGAAATGGTTCAAGGAAAAGGTGCTAAAAGAGATAACGTTGGCGGAAGATTTACAAGAATGGTGGAAGTTTAATAGTTATATTATAAGAAAGACAGAAAAAGAGGTGCTATGAAAAACATCAGGAAAAGGACCGCCAAATATAAAGGAGGCATGGTGGTGGAATGAAGAAGTAGAATCGGCAATAAAACATAAGACAGAGATGAAGAAAAGATGGGACCTGACAGGTAGTGTGGAAGACAAAAAAGCATATAAATTGGCAAATAAAGAGTCAAAGAAAGCTGTGGCTATAGCAAAAGCGAAAACGGTGGAAGATGCGTATGAAGAAATGGAAAGAAAAGACGGAGAGAGGCAGTTAATAAGAATAGCTAAAGTGAGAAATAAAGGGTCAAAGGACTTTACAATGATTAGGCAGATAAAAGATGATAGGGGAGTGTAAATATTGGAACAATCGTGGATTAGAGGAAGATGGAGAAAATATTTTAGTAAGTTACTAAACGAAGAAAACTCAAGTGTGTTATTTGATGATGGAAGAGCGATTGAAAAAGAGGTGGGGGGAGATAGGCAGAAATGAAGTGGAAACGGTGCTTAGGAAAATGAAAAACGGGAAAGCAACAGGTATGGAACAGATCCCGGTAGAGGTATGGAAGAGCTTGGCAGGTGAAGGAATAGATATCCTGTGAGACCTTACGAAAAAATTGTGGCAACAGGAGAAGATACCGTATGAGTGGAGAAAGAGTATTGTTGTACCAATATATAAAGGTAAAGGTGATGTGCAAGAATGTGGTAACTACAGAGGAATAAAGCTGATGGCCCACTCACTGAAGATATGGGAAAGAATTGTGAAAACGAGGATTAGAAAGGAGACAGATATAGGCACTGAACAGTTTGGTTTTATGCCAGGTAGAGGAACAGTGAACGCTATATTTGTACTGAGGCAGCTCATGGAACGATGTAGAGAGATGCGAGCAGAGTTACATATGATGTTCATAGATTTGGAGGAGGCATATGATAGAGTACCTAGACAAGAGATATGGAGGTGTATGAGAGAAAAGGGAGTATCAGAGAAGTATGTTAGACATGTAAAGGAAATGTATGAAGTGAGTAGAAACTTACATCAGAAGTAGTGTAGGTTTGACAGAAGGGTTCCCGGTAAAGGTTGGACTGCACCAGGGTTCAGCTCTCAGTCCTTACTTATTTGATCTGATAATGGATGTTTTAGTGAAAGACGTAAACTGTAATGCACCATGGAGTATGCTGTTTGCAGATGACATTGTACTATGCGAAACATCCTGTGAAAAAGTAGAAAGGAAAACCGAGGAATGGGGGAAAGTGTTAGAGGTTTGAGGATAAGCAGAACAAAGACAGAATATGTGGCACTAAATGGAGAAAGCGTAAGTAGCATAGGTCTACAAGATGAAGGATTACCATCGGTGCAAAAATTTAAGTATCTTGGATCGTTCATAGGCTGCGATTGAGTTTTGACCACAGAGATACAACACAGAATCCAATGTGGGTGGTTAAATTGGAGAAAGATGAGTGGAGTGCTCTGTGATAGGAAAGTAAGCGGAAGGATGAAAGGAAAATTGTACAAAACTGTGGTCAGACCTGCAATGTTATACGGGGCAGAGACTTGGCCAATTACAAGAGCGCATGAAAGGAAGATGGAAGTGGCTGAGATGAGAATGTTGAGGTGGATGAATGGTGTTACAAGGAGGGATAAAATAAGGAATAACCTAATTAGAGGTACGGTCAAGGTTGGACCCATAGGAAGAAAAATACAAGAACATAGGTTAAGATGGCTTGGGCATATGGAGCGGAGAAATGAGGAATATGTGGGAAAGGTATTGGATAGACGGGTGGTAATTGGTGAGAGGAAGAGGGGGAAGACCACGGCTGAGATGGAAGGATAAAGTGACGGAAGATCTGGAAGAGTATGGATGGAGTAGAGAAGAGGCATTGGATAGAAGATTGTGGAAGAGAAGATTAAAGGACCATAACGCCGACCCCATATAACATGGGAAATGGCAAAGCGAAAGAAGAAGAAAAGTGAAACGATGCAATAAAATCAGATGAGAGTGAAAAAAGCGATATCAGATAAAAAATTATAAAGTTTCCACGATTAAAAAATCGCATAAAATATCCAGAAAGTTAAAATCATTTCGGTTAAAAACTGATGACCGTTGTTGGTTAAAATTTGTACAAGTGGCTAAAATATGCAAAATATTTAATGATTGGTTACATATGGTACACATTGGGGAGTCTTCGTTCTTCGAGTTTAATGGTTTAGTGAAAAGAATTACTTTTCTTGCTAGAGGAGAAACATATAAGTAATGGTTTGAAATTGATTGATATTAAGCAATTTGTGGAATTATTAAAAGTTAGCAAAACCGAAGTGAAAATTTAACAAAAATCTTTTTAAATCCTGATAAAAAATTAATTGATCTTTTGCAAAATTATCAATTAAACCGCATAATATCTCTTTTATAATTACGCTGTTAAGTTACTTTATTACACTATAAGAAAGTTTGACTACTACGAAAAGAATAAGACATTATACCTAGCATAAAAAAAACCCTGCAAAACACACGCATAATGAGATAAACATTCTCATAAAAAAATCAACAACCGTTCACTTTTTATCTTTTTATTGTACTATAATGTTATAAAAAAAACATAACACATTATGGATAAAAATGATCAATAATAAATGCTTTCCTTATCGGTCCTTGAGATCTACACAAATAATTTTAGTCGGATCTATTCTTAAATGCACGCTGAAATGCCAGAATATTAGCCACACTTAACTAAAAACGTGTAGCGTCTATCTTCACTCGAATAATTGCAGCTACTGGATGTGACATCGAGTCGCTAGCATACCAAGATAACATACTACAGCTGCCATAATCCAGCCTTATTCAGTGAAATCCGCACAGTGTCCTGTAAGTGCGCTGTAGCGTTTAAATCCAGTGAGAACGCGGTGGCTAAAGGAGTTCTTGAAATCTCAGTAATGATCACTGAGTCACGTCTGTCATACTCATGCACAAGGGGTTTACATTATCCTGTTGCAATACTGCCGATTACGTATAGGTCAACCCGTTCGCTGAAAATATCAATGGACGATTTGGTATTTACTCTACTATCGAGGAACATGGCAAAATATCACCATCAAGAGGAACTTACTATATTTATTTTATTAGGAAACTTTTAAAATTCATAATTTAACTTTAAAATTTATAAAATTATTTAGGAACTTATTATATTATTATTATTCTTAAGGTAGTGTAAATGGTCTATAAGGCGATCTGTGCACGTAGTTCCTGTCACAGAAGACTCCAATAGTCCTTGCGTACTGCAACTAAATACACCCCATACCAAGGCCGAGCCACTATCAGCTTGCACAACACCTTGCTGACTGGATGGAACTATAGCCTTATGCGATCTCTTGTACATACAAATACGTCTATCCGTTCGAAACAGCTGAAAATGTGATTATTCCGCGCAAAGCACACGGCAACAGTCACCTACAATCCAATATCGATATTTTCCGAAGAGGCTTTTGTGTCTGTCAGTAGAGTATTATGTGTCAAAAATGGTACATGGGTAGACTAAAGAGTACTGAACTCAGTGGAATGGAATACAGTACAAGCTGTATTATGCATTGATTGATGGTTCTGTGGCATCAGTATTGAACTCAGAGGTGATTTGAAGCAATGTTTCTGTTTTTTATCACCATTCAGTTCAAAGTGTCTGTGGTCCAGCTCTTGCAAAACCTTTGGACGTCCAGAGTTTTCACGTGATTCGTATATTTGTCCTAAATTTTTAGATTCCTTGTATTTAACACGTATGAATAATAAATATTGTCCATTTCAATTCCCATGAAAATGTACAAAAACATGCCCCAGTGGCTTCAAGTGTTAACGCTGATTTGAGTAGTAATGTCTTACACGAAAAAGGTTAAACACTGGTAAAATAGCAATGAAAAAGATCACTCAAGCTTTCGGACGCATCAGCAGCAGTCCTTCATCAGGAGTAATTATTTCCGATGAAGGACTGCTGCTAACGCGTCCGAAAGCCTGAGTGATAGTTTGCATTTGCTATTTTACCAATATTTACTCTTTCGTAGGCATCCTTTACAGAACTCCCTTTGGCAACAGCCACTTCTGATGCGCCATCTCAACCAGTTCCTATTAACAAGAGTTACGACTGGAAGTTTAACTAGTACAGTGTCTTCGCCTGAAGAAGAACGAAATGAGAGTTTCTGCTAAACAGCGCGGCGAACTGTCCATGCACTATTACATGAATGGTGAAAATACTGATTGATGCAAATTACGGGCCTCATCATAGATATTTGTTGTTTTTCTTTCCTCTTTCGGCGTTCATACTTGCCTTGTTTGACAGTGCCCTTTTGCAGTCGTTTTTAAAGCTAAATTTAAATTTTTAACTCTATTTTTCTGTTTTTTTTATAGTGCTGGTCATATTGCTATAAAAGAAAAGCGTGTTTCCATTTGAACTTCGGTAACTATAAGGACAACTATGAGCGCTCGATTCTTGTTATTTACACAACTCTTTAACATATACTTTGAAATGTCTAAATCTGTTCGATTCAGATTCGTGATAATTTGCGGTCGCTAGGGGCTCGTATATAGGAAGACTTCTTTTTATAACCACCCTGTATATATATATTACATGTTCATTAGAGGATATATACACTATACCGTAGAACTTAGATTGTAGCTATTATTACCCTGCTCAGGGTTAACACAATTGCCAACTGGTCAAAACACGAAGCCACTGGCATGTTTTT
>QLNU02015360.1:284681272-284705981 GCA_006491805.2 Dysdera silvatica
GGGGGCGATTGTTAGGGAATACTGTAATAACAATTTGCAGATTTACGTCACAGTGTGACGTAGTTATTTTTTCTGCGGTCCTGTATCAGGTCCCATATTGATTTTGATTAGTTTTTTTACTTCTTGTTGGGATGGTTCTTGCGTAAAGAGCAAAACAAGTACGTTAATGCTTTTTATCATTTAAAGGTTTGTAGTCCAATAAAGTTTCAAGATGAAACTAAGCAAGAAGTCACTCATTCATTTTATCATTTAAAACTTCAATTAATTTTAAAAGGCGTTTACTTCCAACAATAATAAAGCAAATAAATAATGACGAGCAAATAAATAATGCTGTGACCGCATATTAAAAGCCTTTTATGTACTTTTATGGAGGAGACAAAGATAGCTGTTACTAATAAACTAAGGTGAAAAAGGATCTTGATGGGAAAAAAACGTATAGCAGCTCAATCCTTCGACGAAGGCTATTTACCCCAATTAAATATAATAAATTAAGTTAGCCCAAAACGCGTTTTTTTAATGAGAAAGTAGATTAATCTATATTTTCCTTAAACTCATTTTCCTTCAAGAAAGGTGCAAAGCTGAATCCGGACATTAGCTAAACCCTGTGATAGTTGTTAAATGAATATCCTGTGTATTAAAAAAAATGACAAAAGCGGAAATTTTATCGCTGAAAAAGTCATTTTTTAACGAATTATCAAAATAAAGCGTTGATGTTTAAAAAGTGCTTATAAATGATATTTTTCATCTATTCTTTGCATTTGAGCTAAAAGATTTATCTTAAACAATTTTCTTTTAGTTAAATTTTTTGAATTTCTTTATAACCCCAATTAACCAATTTATACATTTGCTTTAATTTAAAGGTATCCAACTCTCTTTCAGTTTTTATAAACTGTTAGAAAGTATGTATTTCTAGTTTTTCTGTCTCTAAGAACGGTATCAAATGACGAAGAAATTTCAAGATTACAAAGATTCGCCAACTTCGATAAAAAAATATGTACAAAGGAAATATGACACAATATACGTATATAATAAAAAGTAATCGAATAATTCATTAATTTGGAAAAATATATTTCGCATGCTATCAATTAGTAAGACATTCTTTGGCTTCAATTACAGCGGCAACTCGTCTAAGCATATTTTCTATTACATTTAGTCAAATTTCAACGGGAATCACTTACGTGGCAACATCTTGTACTCACGTGGTAGTACCTTCCAGAGCTTTTCATTTATTGTTCGATAGTATCGCTACCAGCCGTCACATACTCGACTATGTTTAATTACGTATGCAGTCCAGTTGTAGGATTTGATTCCACCTGTTGGAAATCAGACGACCATTTTTGTGTCATTCGTTTTCGCCACTGGCGTACGCAGGGGGTGTTGATGGGGGTTGTAACCCCCATTGCAATGAAATTTTGTATATTTAACATAGGAATATGTGAGTTGTAGCTCTGTAACCCCCGCCCTATTGTGAGCCTTTCAACCCCCTTTAGGAACTTTCTGCGTACGACTATGGTTCTCGCCAGGCAACAACGATGTTGTGTGAGAGTTATGTGGTGAAAGCTTATACAACATTTACATATGAACTGCATTACGGAATAAATATATCAAGCGTGGCACATTATCATTTGACCACATGTATTGCTGAGCGTGCTGACTTGCCACAGGCGTACGTAGAAAGTTTGTAATGGGGGTTATAGGCTCAATGGGGGGTTACAGAGCTACAACTCATATATTCCTATGTTAAATATACAAAATTTCATTGCAATGGGGGGTTACAACCCCCATCAACACCCCCCTGCGTACGCCAATGTGAGTCACGCTCTGGGTTTTCTCTCTCGCCTTGATATTTAAGCCAACAGCCAAGCAGTATAATGCTCGAAGTTAAGCTCTCTCACAAAGCCCGTATACTATGTCCTTTTACTCAGGCTAAATGTTCACATTGTATAAGTAAAGTTAGGTCTTTTGTTAGACAGTAATCACATTATTTAGTTGAGTTCGTAAGTAGTTCACGCAATCCTTGGTAATGATACTGCAAACTTGTCTATATGGGGGATTTATCGACGTAACTTCTCCCTCTCCGCTTAGATTGGCGACCTTGCCCGTAAAATTAACCACGTATTTGTTCAGAGAGTGTGAGACAACGCCATGACTTTCTGGCATCGCTGCCTATTGTGGTTCCGGCCGTAAGTGTGCCGTGTTCTATGTGGGCATTTCAGCACTTACATTAGTTGCCTTAGCCAGTAAACGTGTTGTGTGCCATATAGGCATAATCACCTGTTATAGGCGTTTTATTTATTTTGCTATTTATTTTATTTATTTTGCTGTTTATTTTATTTATTTTGCTATTTATTTTATTTATTTTGCTATTTATTTTATTTATTTTGTTATTTATTTTATTTATTTTTTTCGCTACAATTGACAACCAACTTTCTGAAGCTATAGGATTATGCAAGTTAAAACGCAGCGTAACGGTGACAGCAAACGTTCGGACTCCTTGGCAAACTGTAAGTCCCGGCGCAGAACCGCCTTTTTTTGCCCTTGCGCCGTAAAAAAAAAAGTGGTTTGCGTCTAAATCGATAGTCCATTTTTTTTTCTTTTTTTCCAGAGCTTTTATTTGACAAAAATAAATTCCAATCTAACCCAAAAGTGGGGAAGCCCAATTAATTCGAATGATTGGTTCTTCTACAACTTTTCCGATTAATTGAACAAACCTCTTCTAACAACAACAATACTATTGGAAACCCCAACGCTAATAGCAATTATATTCAGCAAATAAATCTTAACAGAAAATCAATGATTGTTAATAGTAATATTTCAGAACAAATATTTATGAGAAAAGGCAATCTCAAGAGGAAAAATGATATAAAGAAGCATAAAATAAGCGGAAATGCGATTAATTACGAACTATAGCCAAATTTTGTTGTAACAAACATCAAAGAACTAAAGAATTTTCTCAATTATAGCCTGGTTTTATTCGTTATATAACCATATATTTTATGTTATACATTAAATCAAACTGACCGAAATGATTTGTTTATAACAGCCGTAAATTCATTATATCAGTGTTCGTCATAACAGAGTTAAACTATATCTAAATTTATACTTCTTTTATAATATTCATCGAAAAATCAGTAGTAAATGTCAGGCCGTGGACGGCTGCGGGTTTTTCGCGTTTGGTGCTGCGTTACGGTACTTGGGTGGCAGTGGGTGAGTTCTTTTTACACTTTTGAATTTTTTGGCATTTTTTCTCTTATCCCAATGCGACATTACTTTGCACTCAAGCGGCAGTATCTTGCATCAAGTGGTAGTACCCTTCATGTGGCGATATTTTCCATCTACAGTTTCTATATTATCCCTTTCAGCCACCACAACCTCGATCCTGTACACCTATATATAGACTTGAGTAGACCCCTGTGGACCGTGTTATTAAAAGTCTCCTTTCAGAGTTCCTCCCGATTATTTGCTTGTTCACTTACGATATGGAAAGGGGTCATCTATGTCCCCGCGATTTTTCTTTATTTCTAAAAATAAAAAAAATCTAAAATTTGTGTTTTGGATTTTTATTTCAAACAGTTTTCGACGGGCCGGATTGTGGCCTGCGGGCCGTATGTTGGACAACCCTAGTGTAGACTTGTGCAAGCACTTCGGTACCGTAAGTTTTGATTGCTTTGACCTGAGGAAGACAAATGGCTATTTTTGTGTCACTGGTCCTCAGCAGGTGACTTTCGCGTTGGAGGGGGGAAAGAAATCATGTGGCAGAAGCATATAGAGCAATTATATGTAAATTGAATTACGCACGAATGTACGCGCCGCATGTACCCATGTGGCGCGTACAGTCACTTCGGTATATGTATTGCGGAGCATGCTGGCTTATGCACTGGTTTTTCTCTCGCTTTGCTATTTATGTAAGTAGACAAGGGTCTGTCTATAAATGATGTCACGCCTTAAGGGAGGGGGGTTCAAAAAGTTGTGACATTTTGCAAGAAGGGGGGAGGGAGGGAGTTAATGCTTTGACTGACCACTGTTTTACCATGAATGCTCTTTTAAAATGCACCCGATTGAGCATATAATGCTTTCAAAAATGATGGCCACATTTTAGCAAGTGGTCTTAACACTTCTTTCTCCTGATTCTCCCCCCCCACCAATGATTGGCACCTCTCAGTTGGTCTCACAGTTTTCAGGTGTGGAATACATTTTGCACTCCCGCCAGAAACGGCTCTGATTACATGTGTCTGCCTTAGCCGTCCTTTACCAGGTAAGAACGACAACGCTTCAGTGTTCGTTTAGGATCACATGTATTCCTGACGAGGACGGCCGAAGTCCGACCGAAACGTACGCTGTAACCTTTGTTCAATTAAATTTACTACGTCTACAACGTTGGATATATTCCCTTTATTTTCACTAATTTTCCACTGTTGTATCGCAACCACTGACATATTTTGTATATTTGACACCGTTCACTTCATATAATCACAACTGATTTGAAAATGATAAGCTCAATTTTGAAAATAATAAATTCAAAATAATTATTTTGAAAAAAATAAAATCCTTACTTTATTATAAAAATTTCAAAAACTGTTATAGAACAGAATGGTTATGGAACCCTTACATGTTTGTCGAGGATCTCAAGTTGGTAAACACTGTTCTAAATGAAATGTTTGTTTATCCACGTCGTTTGATAAAACTTATTTATCGATTAACGAATTTCATGAAGCGATAAATTAAACGACATAAATCGATTTTTCAACTCGATAAGAATTCGAAAACCTAATAACTCATCAGAAAACTAATATTCACTTTCAAATAAAAAAGTATTATAATGCGAAACCATATGAACATTATTTCTTTGTCTTTGCATGTATTATACATTCGTCTCATTTTATGCATAGGAAATTTAACTTACATAGATAGTGAAACACGAATGCAATTTTCAAATATTGTCGTTTGCGTAATAGCCGTAAGCTACATGGGTTTTCGTTGCTATTTGATTTTTCTTGACTTCAGGATTTGAACAACCCGGTCGATTTTTATTCCACAGGAACTTGTATTAGTTTAAAAACAAAATCAACAACGCTTTAGCTGAGTCTGTTTTTATTTTCAGAGCAAATTTAGCATTTTAGACATTAGCAAACTTCGTTGAAATCTTTTCCTGGAAGCATGAAAAGATTAATGCTAGTTGGCTAAAAAATCTCCTTTTAATTTGAAAATTGAGATATTCTGAGATATTTGATATCCCAAACGATAATATACATATTTCCACCTGAAAAGTCTTTTATATTCTCATTATAGGCGTGGATAGTTTCATTTATGAAGTGATTATTAGTCTTTGAATTATGAAGTCACACACAATCCCCACTTTTTAAAAATATATGCAGGATTATAAGGATTAGCATACGGATTACTTTAACTTTTGACGTCTTAAATACGTTCATAACATTTTAGTCCCTTTAAATCTAAGTAAGTGTAAATTATAGTTTTGCATAGAGTATTATATCGAGGTTTTAATGAAAATTAATAGTGCGTGTGTTGACGTTCGGGATATGAAAAACAATGATATTAAATCTTGAAACGATTGTTAAAAGAATATATGTTATGCTAAATTTGTTACACTTTTTATCTTCAGTATTTTGCCAAAAAATAAAAAATGCATGAAAAAAGCATGAAAAACTTTTTCTTAAAAAATACTAAGCTATAATTTCTAGTGATATATGTTACATATACACTCCGTGAAATTAAAATCACAGCGTAAAGAAGGGGGTAGGGAAGTGCAATTTGCCTGAAACTCATGGATAAGACTGTTTATAACCGATCAATAGGGCATGGTGAAATTTCTAGAACAAAAGGAAATATTTATTGCGCAAAAAATGGCTTACATCGCCATGCTGATGTGGAATGGCTTCTTCTTTTCCAACAATGAATTTCATTACCTGCTGCGACAGGGATTCGTAAAGATATATGGGTTTACGGTTACTGCTTATTTAGTCCGTTTAAGAAAAACTTCTTTTGTCTGCTCTTGATATTGTATGTGATTTTTCTGTATCCCAGATATTTTATGTTGGTGATAAATCTGGGGATCTGAAAAGCCACGGTAGCATGTTGGCATTTAGTAGATATTCTCGTGAGATGTTTCCTGTATATTGACAGGTATAACCTTGCTGAAAGAAGGCGTTATCTACACCGGCTATGAAGGGGATTACTACGTGTTCTAAGATTTCATCAACATGCCACCAATTTGCTAAATTGTCTTCGATACGTGTCAGACTGAGAAAGGCCACCATGACTGACAATAGTCTGCGGACCATGACGGGTAGAATTTCGGGCAATGCGCTGTTCAACGCAGTGGGCTGGATTGCCCTGTTGTCTACCGTATACGCATTGAGCCATGATCCAATCCTAAAGAAAAACGCGATTCGTTACTGAAAATGATATAACGTTATTCTGCATCTCAAGTAACTCGAGAACGGCACCAATCTAAGTGTCATTGACGATAGGTTAATGGGAATGGTAAACAGTGCAATAAAACTGATCACCACCAGTAAGCATTAGTAAACCAAAATGGCTGGTTTAATATGTGCAATATCTACCATTTGTATTGGTTTCTCTCTTTTGGCCGGAGTACATTAGAAAGTGAATATGAACGTTTTTACTGAAAGGATTGAACAAGTAGCTACCAAAATAACAATAAGTACAATTGGCCAGGTTATTTCGGTCAAACTAAGTTCAAATAATCGGGGTTATATTATATATATAATCGGTGGCATAGAAAAAGGGGCTTAAGCCCTAATACATTGTTCCGTTTAACGCCAAATCACATGATCTGTTAAAAAACTACTTGAGCCCTCATAATTTTTGGATTGCTATTCTGCTGTATCTAAGTGAATTTTCTTAAATGCAGCCGTCTTCGACTATAACTAATTTAATGCGGCCTTCGAACGTGAAAAGGTTTTCTATCCCTGGTCTAGTTAAATAGTTGGACTGTACTATTATCTTGATCGAATTTTTCGGACTTTTATGCAGAGCCAGCTTCGTAAAGGTCAACTATGCGTCTCTTCCCAGAGTCCGTTTTTTGATAGTGTTTCTTACAAGCATGGATATTAATGATTCTGAACAAATTAATGTTCCCTCAGGGACAAGTTCCTTAAATTTGAAATTAGTTCTTCAACAGAAATGTATGAGCTGTCTTAATCGCAAATCGCTAAGTTTTAGCTTATATATGCTTTCGCTCTTGTGAAATTGCTATGAAACTTTTATCATTTACATATTAACCTTGACTGTCATGTATGAAAATTTTCAGACCAATCTAGCGGCCATTTCAGTATGTTGTAATTTCAATTTCACGATGCGTCAATTACTTGAAATCTTTCTTAGCTTGAAATCAATTTAAATAAAAAAACTTTCTCAATGTTTTTAAAGTTAATGCATTTAACATGTAAGTGAATAGAAATCTATGTAATGCAGGAAAAGTCTAGATGGAAACAAAGTTGTATAACACAAAAAATTTGACAGAATATGTCCTACATCGAATATTTTTCCAGACATTTCTAGACTTTTACTCTTCAAACAATTCCTTCTTTCAGTAAATAAAGCTGTGGTCGAATTTTTGTAATAACTACAGGAAGCCGAAGTTGTGATGGAAAAAGTAGTGGCAAAAAGCTAAAGAATACAATAATGTATTTAAAAGGATTGAGAACGTCAGCATTTGCTTACTTCTGAATAAATGTTGATGATGTTTGATTAAAAGCATGGACGTAGATACTGTTAATCAACTAGTATATACGATAATTGTAGATACGATATGTAAGCAACATTTTACGATACACGATAGATACGATAAATAAAATAGATAGATAGAATTGATGAAACAAACCTTAAATGATCAAACATAAAATCAAAGAATACTTTATGTACAAACATAAAATCAAAGGTAAAGAGACCTTTAGGTTTTGAATAGTAAACTCTCTCTCTCTCTCTCTCTCTCTCTCTCTTTCTCTCTCTCTCTGCTCTCTCTCTCGCTCTCTCTCTCTGTTCTTTCCTAGTTTTTAATTTGACGCTTGCAGTGGACAGGGAACCTGTTTTAGAATTAGGATTTCATTGCAAGACAGTGTGTAGTTAAGATAGCTGAAAACCATACTTTTAGAATAGATTGGTATTAGAACAATAAATTAAAATTCTTAAATTAACCAAAGAGTTAAATTAAGAGTAAAAGGGTTAAGTTCTCTCAAATAAATTCTTTTAAATTGACGCTGAAGAAATTCACGCTTGAAACTCAGAAGGCAGTATAAGGGACACTAATGGGTGGCGAAAATTAGACACTGATGTATATTGAAGTAACGTTAGTAACCTGTAAATAAGAACTTGTGGAAATACAATCTGAGAAAGGTGAATGAAAATGCCATAATTTTATGGGATTTTCAAATCCAATGTGAAAACACCTTTCATAGAATACAACAGATATTGCCCTAAAATAAAGAAAAATATGTCTGGTTGATTGACATTGCAGTACCCGTTGACAGATGTATAGGTAAAAAAGAGTGCTAAAAAGATCACGAACAACACAAATGTACAAACCGAGGTGGAAAGAATCGGAGAGAGAAAGACTAAAATTATCCCCAATTGTAGTGCGTGCATTGTATGCAGATCCTAAAAATATGAAAAACCATTTCAACACACTAAAAATAAACAATAAATATTGCTACTGAATTTAAAATGCTGCACTTCTGAGGTCAGCTTATATTATATTTAAATACCTTTAATTATCTAAAGATCTTGGAAAAGCCTTAGCAATTAAATGAAAGAAATTAAAATTAGAATGGTGCTTTTATGGTGAAAAAACAAGCAAAGGGTAGAATATAATAGATGATGATAGTGGAAATAGGGACTGAGAAAGTTAAAGGCAGGTAGAAAATGAAATGAAATGGAGAGTTTAGGATAAAGAAAGTTTTTTAACGAAATTATGAACCAGATTCTTGGTGAAGTAATGTGGAACATCATTGTAAATGCATTCGACATTAGTGTCTGAAAGTTTTTTAATTTGAGGTTATTGTTGCGACATATCCTGTTGATGCGAGAACATTGTGAACAGATATATATATATATATTTGTTTTTTGAATTTGTTTGCTCCCATCGCACAAATGGGTTTAATCTATCAAAAAAATATTTTGCTGAATTTTTTATGAGTATCGAAATATTTTTAGGGGTCGCTACCACCTTCACAATATGCCAATATGTACAGTATGGACGAGTATATTACGTTTATTTACAGTATGGAGTTAATATATATATTTTGGTTAATAATAGTCTACGCAATTGGCTTATAATACCAAACGACTACATCAGTTATGAACACAAACCTGAAAATTGTACAGAAGTAATGAAATTCGAATAAATGTTCAAAACAACTTACTTCAACGAAGTTTGCTTGTTACAGTTTGGGTACTTTTTTCTAAAATCTTTTACAACTTCGAGCAAGTATTGCTTTTGGTCTTCATCGTTCGTAAGTAGTTTATTGTATTCAACGATTAGGGTAATTCCTCTTTCAGCTGTATCATTTACAACTCTTATACATAAAACAGTTTCCTTTGCTTTGATGTACGTAACATCATCAGTCCATATCTCTGCTTTGTTTTGTAAAAAATCTGACGAAATGTCTAAAATTTCAAAAAATATTTTAGTGTTAGAGGAAACAAAACGATGTAGTGCCTTTAAATGCAAAACATCTGGATCGACAACTGCTTTCTTTGAGGATATTCTATTTTTTTATGTTTCCATAGCTTGGACCATTTTTCTTTAGTTTTGTCAGAAATATTTTCATAAAAAAAAAAAGTCGCTGATGTGACTTCAAACCAGACTTTAACATAAATTCGAACTACATATAAACCACATATAAATTCACAAATGTCTATAATTCCCCTGTTTTCGGCAACTGTTAATTTAAATTGGTCCTGAAACATCTAAACCCTGAAGAAGCATATAGTTTTGCCATCCATCTGGCCCAATCTAATCCAGCAGGAGCTTTAAATGATATTCCTTGTGGAGGAATTTCTCCTAAAAAATTGTGATTTATAAGAGCTCTTTGAAATCGTCGTAAGGTTGAAAGATTCCGAGCTGCTTCTTTGTAAAATTTACCACATCACTGGCTATATCGGTAACAAATGAAGCACATCTGACATCTGATGTTTCTGCTTTATATTTTTTATAGTTCATATCAGGCCACGCCTTTTAAAAAGTGAAATTTCTAGGCCTGAAGGCGCCCAGAGTGAATGAAGAATAATAGCCTCAAGAACAATTTGAAGTATATGGTGACGACAAGGTAACCATAATAAATCAGTTTTTGGCTTTTACTCGAAAAGAATGCAAGCCCCAGACTTCACTCCTGTTACTGTTGCACTGCAAATCAATAAAACTAATGCCTAATGCCCATATATGCTGGAAAACTAAAGTAAAACGCGATTGAGGGAAGACTGTGTATTACTTTAGTTCAGTGGTTCTCAATTAGTTTTCATCACGGGCCAGAAGTATGCAAAAACAAAATTATCTTACACGTTACAGAGATATTGGAGGGGCTCTAAGGACTTATTCCCCCCCCTAGAAATTTTCTGATTTAATGAAATAGCATTGAGGTAAGAGCTTTAGCCCCCCCTCTAGAAAAAAAATTTTAGTTTATCTTTTGTAGTCGGGCAAGTTTTTATTGTTTGCGGACCGGATCTGGCCCGCGGGACGCCTACTAAGAATTATTGCTTTCATTATAACTACTAAGAATTATTGCTGGTCGTTGTAAGATATTTATTGTGAAAATACGAACAGAATAAAATACATTAATTTAATATTCATATTAAATTAATGTATTTTATTCTGTTATTTCTGTGTGAAACAATTTGTATTTTTTCATGAGCCAGAGGGCCACAAAAACCATGTCGGTGGGCCGCCGGTTGAAGACCCCTGGCCTAGTGCAGCAAGCTTGGGACTTCATTGCCAGCTGATGGGATACTACACTGCCATCGTCGGAGTGCAACAAAACATTACCATGCAAATTCATGCAATGAGATTACAGTAATGAGTAATATGGTAATATTTTCAACCCCGGTAGCGACGTTTTAAATCTAATGCGATTTAAAAAAAAATAACCGATTTATTTTCTCATATGATAAAACATTTTGAAAAGTTGGGCGAAACGAAATTCCAAACTTCAAAAATAAGGCCCACGCTAATAAATATATTTCATGGAGTTAAGAAGTGTTTAATTTTTTAAATCGCTTTCATTTCAAGAGGGGGAAGGATGTTTATAAATAAATCGAAAAAAATGTTTACAGTGAAAACTGTCTAAGGCGGAACCTGCATAAAGCGGAAACTTGCTCAACACGGAATTTTTTTACGGTCCCTTCAAAAGTCAATGGTAGTTAACATTAGCTAACGCGGTATCGGAAAGTACTATTCAGTCCCGTCAAAGAGAAAAACCTGCATAAAGCGGAAAATCGCTGGCAGGAAGAAAATTTTCTCAGCAGAAAAAGCAAACAGGGTTGTAATACAATGCAAATAGCAAAGTGGAGGCTGGCGAACAAAAGAGATTTTACAGATATAGAATGCTTAATTAATAGAATAGCTTAATTAATAGATAGAATGCTTTATTAATAGTTATTAACCAGAACGAAAAGTCACTCATATCCACTTTATCAATTCATGGATAAACCCACCGCAAGGAAGAGTATCTTTATACAAGGGGGGTACTTTATCGTTACAATTTAAGCTTACATAATAGACTTTTTGTATAGAATAAGCATGTATAGTTAGAATGAAATTTTGCACCATATTGATCGTAACTACTAAAACCACAAAATAGTGCAAAAATTAAAATTAATAAAAATAAAATGCAGTGATAAAATAAATATTTTTATCAAAAGGAAAATAAATATAGTCTTAAAGTTCGCAAGATAAGACAAAGAATAAAAATAGTATATGCAGTCATCTCTTACCACTGAATTTAATTATGTATGCATTTATTTTGCATGTAACCTGCATACTACGGAATTTTTTTCCGGTCCCGTGAGTTTCTGCCTTAGACAGGTTTCACTGATTTTTTTTTTGCAACCACCTGTCCTTTAGTAAAAACATTAAGCTGAAAAATTTTACATATTTCAGGTAATGCTTTTTATGCAATCATTAATTTTATTATCATAGACTTGAAGAATTTTGTGCAATTCGCGCCAAAATATTCCCAGTGAGAAATAGACAATTTCTCCCACAGAGATCGTATCTTTCGTTAGTTTTCCATCGAATACCATGCTTTCAGCATCCAATTTCTGCACTCGATCTGTTTTCCTTTTATATCTCCAGAGCGTGTCACTTGCGATTTTGCAATCGTTTTGATCATTATTCTTTTCTTCTTCCCCTATTCTTCCCTCTGCTCTATTTTTTATTAAAGAATTCTTTTATCCAGTATATGACTTGTCTTTTTCTCTTCTTGCATCGATCATTTTTTATATTTGTAGGTTATATTCTTTTTAATACATTTTAAACCCACTTCCATATTTCCTGTTTGATTTATTTTATCTGTTTATTATGACGTTATTTTCTATAAAGCTAGTATCTCCCACATATATTGCGCTATAGTATAATTTAATTATAATTTAATTTCATTATATATGTATATATTCTTTTCCCAAAAATTTGAATTTTTCAATGGACTTCGCTTATTTCTTTGAGAAAAATTTGAATCTGTGTTAATATTAATTTTTTCTTTCATCGAAAGCATTTACTGTTGTTGTTATTTTACCTAAATGTCCTATTTACCGCACATTTTCTGCAGTTATCGGAGATGAAGAAATTTCGCTCTTTTGTCAGCTTTTATGGAAAAATAATAGCAAAAGATAAAAAATAATGGAAATACTATTTCATTTTTAACTAAATTGAAATAACTGAAAAATTCCAGTAGTGAAGGTGTGTTACTATTCTGTCAATGGATATTTTAAACTAAACAAAAAAATTCTGCAAATTTCCACTATTTTTTTAGTTTTTGTTACCATTTTGGTGTCTGGCAGTTTAAAAACTGAAAGATAAAAGTAGATAATTTTTCAATTGTTCCAATTGCTTTTACATAGGGACGCCGTGATAAGTGACTGGAACCACCTCATAATGCCGTCCCAATCAATCAAGCTTACTCAGGACTCGAACCCAAACACAGCGGATTCGGAGGTGGGGGATATAATCACTGGAAAGCAACTGAGAAATATGTAGAAAGTTAATAAATAATACATTAGTAATCACTAATGAAACAATTGTAACAATTTAATTTGCATTTAAAAGTTCCTCGATGATTTTCAGCCATCTTCGAGAAAGGCATTCATGAGAGTACTTCCATGCTTACTGTTATGAACGCTTCTCTGGAAGATGCAGAAAGCCATCAAAATACGGTTAAACCTAAATTAAATTGTGCCAATTGTGCTTATTAATGTATTATTTAGTAAATGTATCCACGGGCGGATTTCCAAATGGAACATATAGGCCCGCGTCTACAGCGGCAAAAAAAAAAAAAAAAAAAAATATATTTTTGCCGCCGTAGAAACCCTTATACCAGTGGGCCACTTCGCCATATATATATATACATACATATATGGCGTGTGTATTCATTCATTGACTATGAGAAGGCCTTTGACTCTATTAAAACATCAGCAGTCATCAACTCTTTAAGATCAGCAGACATCGAGGATGTGTACATTGACATGGTGAAACGTGTGTATAAAAATGCAAGTGCAAAATTTCGGTTACATAAAGATACCAAAACTATCAAAATTGGTAAAGGTGTGAGGCAGGGAGATACCATTTCTCCAAAA
Source organism: Dysdera silvatica (assembly GCA_006491805.2). Lineage (NCBI taxonomy): Eukaryota > Metazoa > Arthropoda > Arachnida > Araneae > Dysderidae > Dysdera > Dysdera silvatica. The sequence continues at coordinate 284,695,100 of QLNU02015360.1, forward strand.
CTTTTTACTTCAGCTTTACAGATGATTTTTCAGCAGATAAATTGGAATAACAAGGGAATAAAAATAAATGGTGAATATTTAAATCATTTGCGGTTTGCTGATGACATTGTTATTTTTTCAACGAACCCATCAGAACTCCAAGACATGGTACAGGAGCTCTCAACTAGAAGTAAAGAAGTTGGACTCAAGATGAACCTACAAAAAACTAAGATCATGTTCAATAATTTTGTAGAGGAAACAAAAATACAAGTTGACAACATTGAGCTAGAAATTGCTGATTCATATATTTACCTTGGCCAGCTGATTTCAATGGATGGCAACATTATGAAAGAACTCAACAGACGTATTAAACTTGGCTGGAGTGCATTTGGAAGAAACAGTTTTATCCTGAAGGGGAAATTGCCTTTGTGTCTAAAAAGAAAGGTCTTCAACCAGTGTGTATTGCCAGTCCTCTCTTATGGATCAGAGACATGGAGTCTAACAGTTGGAGCAATACGAAAGTTACAGACAACGCAAAGGAGCATGGAGAGGTGCATGCTTGGAATAACTAGGAGAGATCGAAAAAGAAACACTTGGGTGAGAGAGCAAACTAGAGTAGAGGACATCATTGTTAAAGTAAAAGGGCTGAAATGGCGATGGGCTGGGCATATTGCAAGAAGAACTGATCAACGATGGACAACAGAAATTCTGAACTGGATTCCAAGAGACCACCGAAGACCTAGAAAACGTCCTCAAACTAGATGGGTGGATGAAATAAGAAAACAGGTTGGGGTGACGTGGAAACGAATGGCCCAGGATAGACTTGTGTGGAAAGCATTTGGAGAGACCTTCATCCAGCAGTGGATAGATAATGGTTGAATATGATGATGATGATGATATATATATATATATATATATATACATATATATGATAGATAATGGATAGATAATGGTTGAATATGATGATGATGATGATATATATATATATATATATATGTATTGAAAACCTTAGCATCATGAATTCATTTTTTAAGAAGAAACCGCAAAGAAAATGGACATGGAAACACCCAAATGGGGGAACTAGTGAAATTGACTATATCCTGGCAAACAAGAAATCAATTATTGAAGATTGCAGTGTACTGAACAGATTTAATACTGGAAGTGATCATCGAATGGTGAGATGTAAAGTGCACTTAAATACTAAATTAGAACGACAGAAGCTCATTAGGAAACAAGTAAGTAAGAGGGTGGATTTAAAGAAATTAAAAGAAAATACCGAGGCATTCAAGTTGGAATTAAAAAATCGCTTTTCTGCACTGGAAGGACTTATTGATGAAAGTGATATCTCAGAAGCAAATGAAAACATTGTTAAGACAATAGTTGAAACTGCTGGGGAAATTGGTGGTGTAACCTGTAAAAAGCACAATAGCAAATTATCTGAGAAGACGAAACAGCTCATGAAAAGGCGAAGAGATATGAAGGTGGACAATCAAAATACCAGTTCCAGGATTGAGTACATAGAACTTTGTAAAACTCTGCGCAAAAGCATGAAAGAAGACATAAGAAAATTCAACTGTGAGCTAGTAAGGAAAGCCATTGAAAATAACAAGAGCCTTAGGGTTGTTAAAGGAAGTTTATCTGTTGGGAAGAAACACATCATTGCATTAAAAGGAGAGGATGGCACCGTAACAAGAAATAGGGAAGAAATACTTAGAAGAGTTGAAGAATTCTACAAAAATCTATACGAAAGTAACAGTGGATTAAACGAAGACTCTGAGATAGTCGAAGGAACAGCTCCTAAAATCTTAAAAGAAGAAGTTTCATTTGCAATAAAAAGTATGAAGAAAGGAAGAGCCCCTGGTGATGATGGTATTACATTAGATATCCTAAAAGAAGCTGGAGAATATGTAGAAGACATACTTGCAAAATTCTTTACCAAATGTCTTAACAGCGGTAACATACCAAACCAATGGGATTCTGCAACAGTAATTCTTTTGCATAAAAAAGGTGATAAAGAGGATTTGAAAAATTACCGACCAATTAGCTTGTTACCTGCTATTTATAAAATCTTCACAAAAGTGCTAACACATCGCCTGCAGAAAAAATTAGATGCAGCTCAACCAAGAGAACAAGCTGGATTTCGAAGTGGATTCAGTACAGTGGACCATATTCAAGTATTAAGAGAATTAATTGAAAGAACACATGAATATGAACTTCCATTGTGTGTGGCATTTATTGACTATGAGAAGGCCTTTGACTCTATTAAAACATCAGCAGTCATCAACTCTTTAAGATCAACAGACATTGAGGATGTGTACATTGACATGGTGAAACGTGTGTATAAAAATGCAAGTGCAAAATTTCGGTTACATAAAGATACCAAAACTATCAAACTTGGCAAAGGGGTGAGGCAGGGAGATACCATTTCTCCAAAACTTTTTACTTCTGCTTTACAGATGATTTTTCAGCTGATAAATTGGAATAACAAGGGAATAAAAATAAATGGTGAATATTTAAATCATTTGCGGTTCGCTGATGACATCGTTATTTTTTCAACGAAGCCATCAGAACTCCAAGACATGGTACAGGAGCTTTCAACTAGAAGTAAAGAAGTTGGACTCAAGATGAACCTACAAAAAACTAAGATCATGTTCAATAATTTCGTAGAGGAAACAAAAATACAAGTTGACAACATTGAGCTAGAAATTGCTGATTCATATATTTACCTTGGCCAGCTGATTTCAATGGATGGCAACATTATGAAAGAACTCAACAGACGTATTAAACTTGGCTGGAGTGCATTTGGAAGAAACAGTTTTATCCTGAAGGGGAAATTGCCTTTGTGTCTAAAAAGAAAGGTCTTCAACCAGTGTGTATTGCCAGTCCTCTCTTATGGATCAGAGACATGGAGTCTAACAGTTGGAGCAATACGAAAGTTACAGACAACGCAAAGGAGCATGGAGAGGTGCATGCTTGGAATAACTAGGAGAGATCGAAAAAGGAACACTTGGGTGAGAGAGCAAACTAGAGTAGAGGACATCATTGTTAAAGTAAAAGGGCTGAAATGGCGATGGGCTGGGCATATTGCAAGAAGAACTGATCAACGATGGGCAACTTAAATTCTCAACTGGATTCCAAGAGACCACCGAAGACCTAGAAAACATCCTCAAACTAGATGGGTGGATGAAATAAGAAAACAGGTTGGGGTGACGTCGACACCTGGACATCAGTATAGAAAGGATAACAACCCAACGCAGGAACATAATAACCAGAAATCTCTTAGCAGAGCCCATACTACAAAGGTTAAAAGAGGTGGGGAATATGACCTGGCAAACCTTACATCAACAGTGTGGCCAACCCTGAAGCACCAGCTATTGGCGCAAGAGAACCGCTCCAAACAAGCATAGAAGAAGAAGAGAGGAGGGACGTGGAGAAAATGGAAGAAGGTTTCCAATGTGCCCTGGCGGAATATGAAGGCTCGGATGCCGCAACAAGGCCAAGAATACCACGCCAACCGGCATCTTGGAAACTCTGCAAAGCAACCAAGATCCTCAATGAACATACTCTACCACTACACCTACAGAACCACAACTCCCTACAGGAAATACACACCGCCATATACTGTGCAGCAGTAGCGGCATCACGCGCCAATGGGTACGAAGTAAGGAACGAAGGCCGAAGTAACAGAGGAAACAAAGCCCAACCACCATGGCAAGTGAGACTGCAAAAAAGAATAGAAGAGCTCCGCAGCAGCATAGGGCGAATAACCCAGTACATGCAGGGAAATAGGGGTAAGAAATTAGTGAGGAAAGTGAAGATGGCCCTTAAGAGAAATAGGATTCATACAAGACACGAAGAGCCCAATAAACACATCAGCGAATATCTGGATACCCTCAAACAAAAACTGGGTGTATACGCCAGAAGACTCCGAAGATACAAAGACTATACCAACAAAAAACAACAGAACATGCAATTCCAAGCAAACCAGAAGGCCTTCTACAGGAAGCTTCGAGAGACCCCAGCGAACAAAGACAAGTACGAAGCCCCAAAGCCAGCAGAAATAGAGACCTTCTGGAAGACACTATGGTCCAATGAAGTACAGCACAAAAGCGCCCCCTGGATTCAGCAAGAAATGGAGGCTACGAGAGGAATAGAGGAGATGGAGTACACGGGCATCACGATAGAGGAACTCCAGCAGGTAATCCAACGTACGCACAACTGGAAAGCACCCGGTATTGACGGCATACACAACTTCTGGTACAAGAAATTTACCAGCGCCCATGGCCCATTAGCCAAGGAACTTACGGCGATAATTGAAGACCCCAGCAAAATGCCTGAATTCCTCTGCAAGGGAATAACTTACCTCCTACCGAAGGACCAGGATACCAGTAACCCAGCGAAATACCGACCCATTACGTGCCTTAACACCCTGTACAAGATACTCACGGGGTGCATCTCTGAAAAAATAAGCCGGCACAGCGAAAGCAACAACTTAATGACGGAAGAACAAAAGGGATGCCAGAAAGGGACTCTGGGATGTAAAGAGCAGCTTACCATCGACTCAGTTATCCTGGAACAAGCAAGAAAACAAAAGCGAAAACTCAACACCGCATACATAGACTACAAGAAGGCTTTCGACTCTGTTCCGCACTCGTGGCTCCTTGAAATACTCAGCATATACAAAGTGCATCCCTCAATCATCCGATTCCTACAGAGCAGCATGAAACAATGGAGAACCCGGTTACAGCTAAACACGCCAGACAGTAAAATAGAAACGGCCGAGATCCCCATCCGCCGCGGAATCTTTCAAGGAGACGCACTAAGCCCCCAGTGGTTCTGCTTGGCGTTAAACCCCTTGTCAAGGATGCTGAACACAAGTAAATACGGATACATGCTGAAGAAAGACAAGAGAAACCTACATAAAGTCTCCCACCTCATGTACGTAGATGACATCAAGCTATACGCGCCAACCATCACCCAACTCCGACAACTCATCAGTATAACAGAGACATTCTCCAAGGACATAGGAATGGAATTCGGCCTCGATAAGTGCAAAATACAGAAGAATAGCAAAGAAGATTTACCAGGCATCGAACTCGAAGACGGGAGACTACTGAAGACCTTGGACGAGGGCGAAACCTACAAATACCTAGGGATAATGCAAAAACGGCAGCAGGAGCACAAGAAAGTCAAAGTCCAGCTCACGCAAGCATTCCAAGAAAGACTTAGAAGCATTGTGAAGACGAAACTGAGCGGGAAGAACACCACGCAAGCAATTAACGCATATGCGGTACCAGTGCTCACCTACTCCTTCGGGATCATCAAATGGTCCAACACTGAACTAGAACAACTCCAGCGGAAAATGAGAACCATCCAGAGAAGAGCCGGACAACTACACCCTGCAACGGCAATTGAACGGCAAACACTACCCCGGGAAGAAGGAGGACGCGGACAAGCGGACCTCAAAGACTTACATGACAAGCAGATCCAGAGCATGAGGCAATACTTCCAGTTGAAGAGTCCCCGATCGCCACTCATCCAAGCCATAATACAAGCAGATGCAAATTACACGCCACTAAACCTGTGTAGTACCGAAGAGCGTGTCCTCGAAACAGCCAACGAACAGAAACTGAGAACTTGGGCCGGAAAACCATTACATGGCAGGCACTACAATGACCTGCAACAACCACACGTTGACAAAAAGGCATCAAATTCTTGGCTGGCCAAAGGCACTCTCCAGCCAGAGACAGAAGGATTCATGCTAGCCATCCAAGACCAAGTGATCGCAACAAGGAACAATCAGAAATTCATCCAGAGAAAAGACATAGAAAGCGACAAATGCAGACACTGTCATGCGGCATCGGAGACAATCCAACACGTGATGGCAGGATGCAAGATCCTTGCGCAGTCAGACTACAAACATAGACACGATCAAGTAGCGAAAATAGTCCACCAGAAATTGGCAGCGAATGCTGGCTTTCTGACAGAAAAATGCCCGTACTACAAATATGAGCCAGAGACCGTGCATGAGAACGAAACACACAAGCTTTACTGGGATAGAGCAATCATAACAGACAAGACAGTCCCACATAACCGTCCTGACATAACCCTCGTCGATAAATCGAATAAGACCACGTACTTAATCGACATAGCAGTACCCAACACCAATAACATACAGACAACCTACACAACGAAAATCACCAAGTACCAAGATCTCAGACATGAAGTACGAGATATATGGGGTATGGAAAAGATCCTCATCATCCCGTTAGTCATCTCAGCAACAGGGATAGTACCAAAAACGCTTGCGACGAATTTGGAGATACTCAACATTGACCCAAACACCTACATTGAAATACAAAAAGCCACAATCCTAAACACGTGTCACATTGTCAGGAAGTTTCTAGACATGGCACATTAAGAAGTGATGTAAAAAGAGGCTTGGGAACATGGCGCTCTGCCCGTCCCAAAGCCTGTTTCCGCCAAGAATGGGCGAGGAAAACTTTTTATATATATATATATATATATTCATATATATATATATTATACATAGATGATACGTATACAGAATTATCGTAATATGCCTGGATGACACAGGAAAAACCAAGGTTGTGACAAAGCCCATATCACGCATACATATAATAAAATTTGAAACAAGTAAAAGTAAATTTAAAATTAAAATAAAATGAATTAATACATCACAAAATATCCGGTTAAGGACCTAACAAAAAATTTCTTAACTCGTTTTTAGACATTGACATAGAATTAAGGTTTTTAATATCTGGTAACACGTTCTACAACTTTGGACCTGCATAACCCATGCGTCTTTGACGAAGCTCAATATGGCATGTTAGAAGAAGGAGACAGAAAAAAAAGTGCCACTACTTTTTTTTTTGTAGTTAAGGAGCTGATTACATTTCTGGGGTGCTTAGCCCACTTTAGCCCTAGCCAGAGCCGTTTCTAGGTGCTTTGCCGCCTTAGTCGTGAAATGAAAAATGCCGCCTTTACCCTTTTACTACTATCACACTGTCGCTTATATCTCACCCTCGCTATAATCAACAATATCCAGCGGTGTAACAGTATAAATTTTCTATTATACTTTGAATCATTAAACCCGTTAATTATATTTATATTTTAAACTTATATTAGTTATTTTGTAATATTAGGGTATTGTGAATAGTAAAACAATTGCTACATGTTATAATCGTTTAATTTCAATATTTTATATTTTTGAAAACTGGGATATTAAGAGAGTAATATTTCAAAACACAACGTTGTATTATCAGAGCTAGAAGTTTGAAATATATTAGATATTAAAAAAAAACTTGTGTACAGAATTAAACAATCAAACATGCTAAAAATTTTTACATTCGTTAGAAGAAAGGCTTATTAAGTAATTGTCTCGTTGCTTTTGGAAACAATTCGATTTTTCCTCTTTTTCATTTTTCTCCTCATTTGCTTAGTTTTTTCTTTGTTTGATTTAAAATTAATTTTTTACGCCATTTTGGTTCCCTAGGTGGTCGCCTATTCTGGACTAGGGTTAGAAATGGCCCTGGCCCTAGTCAAGTTACGACCTTGATTTTAACTTATTTTATTACCATTGTAAAAAGCTTTTCATGTTAGTTAGAGTACAAAAAATAATATCGAAAACAAAGAGAGAAGGTAATCAATATTAAATTAGTTTTCTTTAAATTTAAAAATGAACAAAAGCAAAAATGTTTTTCAAGTTTAAAAATGAACAAAAGCAAAAATGTTTTTCAAGTTGAAAAATGAACAAAAGCAAAAATGATTTTCAAGTTGAAAAAACCATCATATAAAACAGCACTAACGTTATTTATAGTAAAAAAGTTTATGTTAGAAGGAAGAATGTATTTATAGTCGAAAAAGCACGAGAGAAATGTTTTAGTGAATATTTTAAAAATCGCACAAAGGAAAAATTGACTTCAGCTGCAGAAAAAACACATTTGTGAAAATAAGATCTCTTTAAATACCACTAAAAATTATAGTTTTGTATTATAAGACCAATATATAACGAACAGACAATTCCATTCTCACAGGTGAATAAGTCAAAATTCGCACGAATGCACTCAGATATTCTGCTCTGCAAAACCTAACTTTGGCCACTTTTTCTCGGACAATTCTGAAATTGACATTGATCGTCTTACGCATTGCGAATTGGCTGGCCAAAGCCCGAATTCCTCGTTTATTTCTTGCTTTGGCCAAGTATCTTGGCCAAAGTTTCAAGTACCAGTCATTTAGCACATTGGCTAGACGTCGAGAATTGGGTGTAACATATATTTGAAACTACATATTGGAAAAACAAATATGAGCACAGTTTTTCAAGCTGCTTGTTCCATGAATAATAAATCCAGCTGTAGAAATTAATTTAGCCTATTTATAATATAATCATAATTATGATGAAAAATTGCCGCAAAATAAGATGTATCTAAAAAGAGTATTTGTTAAAAATAAATAAAAATATAGCCCAGGAAAAATGGAAAGTAAAGATAAATGGATATATAAGCTTGCCCCACATAAATTAATAAATTATGAATATAAATTACGGTAAGATATTTATATAGCAGTAGTACTTGATTGTATCACGAGTAGTAAAAACTGCTTTTTAATAATACAAGCACAGACTGAATTATTAAAATAGATTAAATCTTTCCTCTTTGTTTCTTCAACACAACTTTGCATTGACGATTTTTTTAAAATTTGAATCCATTTCTGAAAAATGGTATTTTGACTTAAGCTACGTATAATTTTAGAATTTCAAAGTTACTTGTAGAATTGAAGGAAGTAAGAACATAATCTAGAAATGCAAATAATCTCGAAAATTAATTTACTGTCTCTCAAATTCAACATGCCATTTATTTCAACTCGCTTATTTTAGAAAACATACGCTCACTATATTTGTAAAACCTGGCACTTTCTACACAGTAAATGAGCACAAGGAATGTAAAACTTCGCAGGATTTATAACTTGTTGAAATTTCAGAGGTACGATTTTGTCTTATGATAATTTGCTTAATTTAAAGAGTCAACTACTTCCCATTTACTGAAACAAGCTCATAATGAGAGCGTTTAACATTTTCTAATTTACCGCTACAACCTTAATGGGGGCCTTTATTTTGAGGACAAGTAAGACATGTTAAAAAATTGAAAGTGACTATTTAGGGGAAACATTTTGCAAAAAAAATATTTAAAAATTTTAAAGATAATAAGGTTGATATTATTATTATTTCTCAGGAATAATTAACTTACGGTTGGCTGATTGGGTGTGGCCCATGAGAAAAAAGGAATTTAAACAACATTTTTAATTTTTGTCGTTTATTTCAAAAACTGTACAAGTAGCGGAAAAATACATGAAAATAAATCAATTTAAAAGGATGAAATACTCAATTACAACAAATGTCTTAAAATACTGAAATTGTGCCACCCTAAATTTTCTTGAACCCGCAGCCTAAATTTGGTTTCGAATATATAGCCTATTATAATAGGTTGATAAAATGAGAGCTTATAATTTAATTTTTATTAAAATATTTTAATAAACTTTTTATTTTTTTGCTTTTATGCACATCTTTCCGCTCTTTTAAAAACATAATTATCCGATATAGACAATGCAGAGAGTCTACAAACAGTTTTAGGCACTTTAAATTGAAACTATAAAAATTGTGTAATTTAATATTAAAACTTAAAATTGGAATCCGAAATAAATAAATGAAATTTCAAAAAAAAACATGCATCAATTCTAATTTAAATTACAAATGGATTAAAATTAAGTTTTACTTAATTACGTTGATTACGTCGATTGGATAGAAACATTTGCCTTGACATAAACTATCTGATGGATATTTACAAAAATCATATGAAATTTAGAAAATTTTGATTTGACGAGAAGCTCGTGATTTTGGGGTATTTAATATTTGATATTAAATTAAATATAGCTGAATCGATGCGACTTACTAGGCTTATTAAGTTATAATAGTTAATGTCATTGGACTACCCATTCATATTTTAATTCTTAGTTTGACGTAGAAATAATCTTTATTATATTATATTCTCCTCATATCTCTTCACATATATTCAAGTGATGACCGATGGCTTATATTTAACTATTGTTTGCACGTTTGTAGCTACATCGGAGAAGCCGAAATCTATCTAATACAAGTAGATTTCACTCAAGTACATTGTATCGATATTGATATACTTCTGAGCAAACTTCAGATAATTAATAATATATGTTTATCTCCGTAGTTATGTCTTAAGCTGATAAGAGCATTTCAAACAGTAAATAAGGACAGAGTGTCGTTATGTTTACATTCATGGACACATGCTGAACCATTCGCTTAAGATTACCCACTTTCCTCCCTTACTTTCTCCATTACGCGTGTGATATATGTAATGTGCCGAAGTTTAACTGCAAAATTTTGCATAACCGTCGCTAGATCAAACATTTTTCTGCCTAGAGCAGTAAGCTTTAGCTTCTCCAGCTTACGGATTCCGCGGCAGCATACGAAACTTACTTTAATTTCAATTTATTAACAAAGTAAGTAACTCCTTGAGTTTGCTTATCCGTTGAGAAAGCTCGAGGACTTTCAGATCCGCGAATTGCAAATTAAAATGAGAAACTAGTGTTTTTTAAACATGGAGATGTACGGGAAGACATTGTTATGATTTATAACTGATTTGGAACTAAATTAGTCTTGGTTTGACATATTAAGTTAAACGTTTGTAGTAGTTTGCACAAGAATACAGATTTTGAGGAATATTTTTGTTCACTGTTTGTGTTTAATTATTTTAGAGTATGTAGCTAGTGTTTCCGTTAAACGTATCGTACACAACGTGTGTAGAAATGATGCTTATTATTGCCACAAGAAGCTTTTTAACTGTTAGAAGAA
>QLNU02015360.1:284706081-284720956 GCA_006491805.2 Dysdera silvatica
AACTTCAGATAGTACAGGCATATGCACCAACATCAAGCCATACCGATGAGGAGGTTGAGGAATTCTATGAAGAAATCAAACAGCTACATACCAAGGGGAAACAACACATCAAGCTCATCATGGGAGATTTTAATGCAAGAATTGGACAACAGGAACAAGGAGAGACATCGGTTGGTAAATACGGATACGGGGAAAGGAATGAACGTGGCGATCAACTCATAGAATTTGCCGAAGCTGAAAATCTTAGCATCATGAATTCATTTTTTAAGAAGAAACTACAAAGAAAATGGACATGGAAACACCCCAATGGAGGAACCAGCGAAATTGACTATATACTGGCAAACAAGAAATCAATTATTGAAGATTGCAGCATACTGAACAGATTTAATACTGGAAGTGATCATCGAATGGTGAGATGTAAAATGCACTTAAATACTAAACTAGAAAGGCAGAAGCTCATTAGGAAACAAGTATGTAAGAGGGTGGATTTAAAGAAATTAAAAGAAAATACCGAGGCATTCAAGTTGGAATTAAAAAATCGCTTTTCTGCACTGGAAGGACTTATTGAAGAAGTTGACATCTCAGAAGCAAATGAAAACATTGTTAAGACAATAATTGAAACTGCTGGGGAAATTGGTGGTGTAATATGTAAAAAGCAGAATAGCAAATTATCTGAGAAGACGAAACAACTCATGAAAAGGCGAAGACTTATGAAGGTGGACAATCAAAATACCAGTCGCAAGATCGAGTATGTAGAACTTTGCAAAACTTTGCGCAAAAACATGAAAGAAGATATAAGAAAATTCAATTGTGAGTTAGTAAGGAAGGCCATTGAAAGCAACAAGAGCCTTAGGGTTGTTAAAGGGAGTTTGTCTATTGGGAAGAAACACATCATTGCATTAAAAGGAGAGGATGGCACTGTAACAAGAAATAGGGAAGAAATACTTAGAAGAGTTGAAGAATTCTACAGAAAGCTGTATGAGGGAAACAGTGGATTAAACGAAGACTCTGAGATAGTCGAAGGAACAGCTCCTAAAATCTTAAAAGAAGAAGTAGCATTTGCAATAAAAAGTATGAAGAAAGGAAGATCCCCTGGCGATGATGGCATTACATTAGATATCTTAAAAGAAGCTGGAGAACATGTAGAAGACATACTCGCAAAATTCTTTACCAAATGCCTCAACAGTGGTAACATACCAAACCAATGGGATTCTGCAACAGTAATTCTTTTGCATAAAAAAGGTGATAAAGAGGATTTAAAAAATTACCGACCAATTAGCTTGTTACCTGCTATTTATAAAATCTTCACAAAAGTGCTAACACATCGCCTGCAGAAAAAATTAGATGCAGCTCAACCAAGAGAACAAGCTGGATTTCGAAGTGGATTCAGTACAGTGGACCATATTCAAGTATTAAGAGAATTAATTGAAAGAACACATGAATATGAACTTCCATTGTGTGTGGCATTTATTGACTATGAGAAGGCCTTTGACTCTATTAAAACATCAGCAGTCATCAACTCTTTAAGATCAACAGACATCGAGGAAGTGTACATTGACATGGTGAAACGTGTGTATAAAAATGCAAGTGCAAAATTTCGGTTACATAAAGATACCAAAACTATTAAAATTGGTAAAGGTGTGAGGCAGGGAGATACCATTTCTCCAAAACTTTTTACTTCAGCTTTACAGATGATTTTTCATCAAATAAATTGGAATAACAGGGGAATAAAAATAAATGGTGAATATTTAAATCATTTGCGGTTTGCTGATGACATTGTTATTTTTTCAACGAACCCATCAGAACTCCAAGACATGGTACAGGAGCTCTCAACTAGAAGTAAAGAAGTTGGACTCAAGATGAACCTACAAAAAACTAAGATCATGTTCAATAATTTCGTAGAGGAAACAAAAATACAAGTTGACAACATTGAGCTAGAAATTGCTGATTCATATATTTACCTTGGCCAGCTGATTTCAATGGATGGCAACATTATGAAAGAACTCAACAGACGTATTAAACTTGGCTGGAGTGCATTTGGAAGAAACAGTTTTATCATGAGGGGAATATTGCGTTTGTGTCTAAAAAGAAAGGTCTTCAACCAGTGTGTATTGCCAGTCCTCTCTTATGGATCAGAGACATGGAGTCTAACTGTTGGAGCAATACGAAAGTTACAGACAACACAAAGGAGCATGGAGAGGTGCATGCTTGGAATAACTAGGAGAGATCGGAAAAGGAACACTTGGGTGAGAGAGCAAACTAGAGTAGAGGACATCATTGTTAAAGTAAAAGGGCTGAAATGGCGATGGGCTGGGCATATTGCAAGAAGAACTGATCAACGATGGACAACAGAAATTCTGAACTGGATTCCAAGAGACCACCGAAGACCTAGAAAACGTCCTCAAACTAGATGGGTGGATGAAATAAGAAAAGAGGTTGGGGTGACCTGGAAACGGATGGCCCATGATAGACTTGTGTGGAAAGCATTTGGAGAGACCTTCGTCCAGCAGTGGATAGATAATGGTTGAATATGATGATGATATATATATATACATATATATATATATATATCTATATTCTATAACCGTATATATGATTATAACCGTCCTGACATAACCCTCGTCGATAAATCGAGTAAGACCACGTACTTAATCGACATAGCAGTACCCAACACCAATAACATACAGACAACCTACACAACGAAAATCACCAAGTACCAAGACCTCAGACATGAAGTACGAGATATGGGGTATGGAAAAGATCTTTGTTATCCCGTTAGTCATCTCAGCAACAGGGATAGTACCAAAAACGCTTGCGACGAATTTGGAAATACTCAACATTGACCCAAACACCTACATTGAAATACAAAAAGCCACAATCCTAAACACGTGTCACATTGTCAGGAAGTTTCTAGACATGGCACATTAAGAAGTGATGTAAAAAAGAGGCTTGGGAACATGGCACTCTGCCCGTCCCAAAGCCTGCTTCCGCCAAGAATAGGCGAGGAAAAAAAATAAATATATATATATATATATATATATATATATACATATAATTATAATATAAATTAATATAATTTATAATAAATTAACACAGCAAAGTGCTTTAGCCTAGTATAGGTGCAACCACTAGGAGAAGCTGAACCACACTGTACATGTCATGGACAATAGATATGAACACCTACATCATGCGCACCTACTATACGATTACAAAGCTAGAAACAGACATGACAAATTACAGACCCACACTTCACGCCAAATTCGCACAACAGTACCCACACCTGGACATCAGTATAGAAAGGATAACAACCCAACGCAGGAACATAATAACCAGAAATCTCTTAGCAGAGCCCATACTACAAAGGTTAAGAGATGAAGTCGCCAATGACCTGGCAAACACTTCAACCAGTGTGGCCAACCCTGAAGCACCAGCTAGTAGCGCAAGAGAACCGCTCCAACCAAGCATAGAAGAAGAAGAGAGGAGGGACGTGGAGAAAATGGAAGAAGGTTTCCAATGTGCCCTGGCGGAATATGAAGGCTCGGATGCCGCAACAAGGCCAAGAATACCACGCCAACCGGCATCTTGGAAACTCTGCAAAGCAACCAAGATCCTCAATGAACATACTCTACCACTACACCTACAGAACCACAACTCCCTACAGGAAATACACACCGCCATATACTGTGCAGCAGTAGCGGCATCACGCGCCAATGGGTATGAAGTACGCAACGAAGACCGAAGTAACAGAGGAAACAAAGCCCAACCACCATGGCAAGTGAGACTGGAGAAAAGAATAGAAGAGCTCCGCAGCAGCATAGGGCGAATAACCCAGTACATGCAGGGAAATAGGGGTAAGAAATTAGTGAGGAAAGTGAAGATGGCCCTTAAGAGAAATAGGATTCATACAAGACACGAAGAGCCCAATAAACACATCAGCGAATATCTGGATACCCTCAAACAAAAACTGGGTGTATACGCCAGAAGACTCCGAAGATACAAAGACTATACCAACAAAAAACAACAGAACATGCAATTCCAAGCAAACCAGAAGGCCTTCTACAGGAAGCTTCGAGAGACCCCAGCGAACAAAGACAAGTACGAAGCCCCAAAGCCAGCAGAAATAGAGACCTTCTGGAAGACACTATGGTCCAATGAAGTACAGCACAAAAGCGCCCCCTGGATTCAGCAAGAAATGGAGGCTACGAGAGGAATAGAGGAGATGGAGTACACGGGCATCACGATAGAGGAACTCCAGCAGGTAATCCAACGTACGCACAACTGGAAAGCACCCGGTATTGACGGCATACACAACTTCTGGTACAAGAAATTTACCAGCGCCCATGGCCCATTAGCCAAGGAACTTACGGCGATAATTGAAGACCCCAGCAAAATGCCTGAATTCCTCTGCAAGGGAATAACTTACCTCCTACCGAAGGACCAGGATACCAGTAACCCAGCGAAATACCGACCCATTACGTGCCTTAACACCCTGTACAAGATACTCACGGGGTGCATCTCTGAAAAAATAAGCCGGCACAGCGAAAGCAACAACTTAATGACGGAAGAACAAAAGGGATGCCAGAAAGGGACTCTGGGATGTAAAGAGCAGCTTACCATCGACTCAGTTATCCTGGAACAAGCAAGAAAACAAAAGCGAAAACTCAACACCGCATACATAGACTACAAGAAGGCTTTCGACTCTGTTCCGCACTCGTGGCTCCTTGAAATACTCAGCATATACAAAGTGCATCCCTCAATCATCCGATTCCTACAGAGCAGCATGAAACAATGGAGAACCAGGTTACAGCTAAACACGTCGTCTTTTTCGCTTAACAGTCAAGTTCAAGTCAGAGCTGCTACGTTAACATTGACAATGTGACAATTTTGCACATTTATGAGGCTCTATTCACTAATTGATTTTGAAGTAAGGATAATAACAAACAAAGTGATAAAAACGAAATGAAAACATCTTAGTTACTTAAATAGCTTTATGAAAAAGGTTAGATAAAAATACTTTAATGCTTATTTTATGGAGTATTGATTATTTTTGACTTCAGCTCAATCACAAGATATGGACAAAAATATATAACTACTTTTCTAAATTTTTTTCTCAATTTTCGTTCCCGAGTCATAAGCAAGAAATTCGAGAGTGTTGCGTTATGAACGGTTAAGTAAAGTAAGACAAGAAAATGCTAGCGGCGAAGCAACTAATTAGCTTTTCTTCCAGAAACGTTATTTTTATTCGAATTTACCCTTGATAAAACATAAAGGCAAACAAAGGCAGACTATAAATGTTAACTTCTCTTCTACGAGTCGATAAGATTATGTGTATTAACAATTTGTCATCTTTAATTCTTAATGCAATCTTCCTCAGATAGTCCCAACATCGTTATGCAAACATGGCACCGTGTTGGAAAAATTAAGTTGTCTCACCACTTCGTGTGGGATTGGGAAACAAAACGGCATATATAAAATAATGGCGTACGTTACTTAATTCTTATAACTTCAGCTTTAAAAAAACTGCTTGGCAATAGAGTTATACCTATATAATTATCTAATTCATCTAATTAGATAAGATTTTATGGAACCGAGGCTTCTAGAAAGTTAGTAGCCCATAAGAAACTACTATATAAAAGAACATAGAACACCTCATATTACGAAAGCAAAAATAATTCAAACCTTCACACAAGTATTCAATATGTTGGATCTCACACGAAGCAGACCTTGGGTTACCATCTGTATGGCTGCGTAATTTGTTTTTCCTTTTAGGCTCCTCGAGGTTGTTCGATGTTTAGGAAATGAAATCTAGGAAGATCTATTTACTTGCCATGGCTTCTCGAACATTAGTTTAGAACCACAAACTTCGCAGCATTGCCAGGCTACTACTACCTACGCGAAGCATCCCATCTAACTAGAACGACATTCCAATCAACGTTTCGCTTTTAGGGAAGCCAAATGAAACGTTCTGTTTCTCTAAGCAACAGGAATAGTTTTGGTGTGGATCTCGACATTATCGAAACACACTTTCTATACTAATTTTCCTGCATCAAAATTGTTTTGTTTTGTTTTTTAATTTTTCTTCTTTTTCCTTACAGATATCCTGAAGAGTCTTTGTTGAAATTATAAGAAGTAGTTGAAAATCAACCTACATTGCCCATCAGTTGCGAAGACGAAATATAAATTTTGGAGTCGAGTTTATCACCTTAGATGAACCACAATCGTCAAATACCTGCTTTCATTTGAAGATACGTATAATAAAACGTCATTAACTTTTGTGCAGTTACTGCTGAGAACCTATAACCTATATACCAGAAGATTAAGTATTTCGTGTATTAGTAAAGTCACAAATATTTCGTAAATTTTATAAAACCTTTATAAACGTGATAAAATTTGGGAAGACAATTTAAAATTTTTGTGATCTTAGTACTAAAATAGCCCAAATAATAATATACTGAGAAAACAAAAACAAATTGGTACTTACAATTTGGAGTGTACTTCATAAACGTCAGCAAGTGCGAAATTAAAAGTTCTTAGGTCCTTAGAGAATGGTAACGGTGGTTTAGGTTGAAGTCAGATTTAGACGTGTAAGATAAAATATATTGTCAAAATATTATACGGAAAATTTTAGGACTATTTTAAAATCGAAATTTTTTATTGATGTTCGTTTTAATGGTTTAAGATAGCTTCTTCACATAGTTGGAAAACAATTCGCACTTGACAAAAGTGTAAAAGGAAACAAAAATCCATAGTTCCGCTTAAACACAAATTATACAATTGCTTTTTTATTCACAAATAATTGTTCCACGCCTTATTCCAAGTTTCATTTAACCTAATTTTCCATACTCCATTTTATTTAACTTTCGTGATCAACTATAAAAAATTCGTGAAAAAACTTACCGTCTTCTGTTTTATATTATCTTCTGGTACATAAAATTGTCACTTTAACCATTTATCAAAATTTTATTACGATTTTGCTCATTTGTCCCAAACTAATAATTTCCTAATTACATGAAAAATGCATCATACTTAAACAGTAAAACCACTGATAGATATTAATAATTTCCCATCATTTACTCTGTTAAACATTTTTGTCACTTACTTCAAATATAAGACGCTTATTGTAAAGAATTAAGAAGCTGGAAGTTTATACTAAAAGAATGGCGGAAGGTTATGCATTAGCAGAAACAATTAACTCAACGTTTTTGAGTGAGAACGAAGAAATGATTGTAAAAATCCAGGGAGAACCAATGATGACAATATTTGAAATGAAATGCGAAGCGGAATTTAAAAACAGAAGTCTCTATTTCAAAGGTACGTGTTTTTTCTTTTCCTTTTTAAAATTAATTTCGGATGAATATTGACTACACTCGTATGGTTTCATTATTGTAGTAATATTGCTATTTATGATGAAAATTATATTGCCATGTTACATATCAGTACTTTGATATGTAAAAAGCATCCTATAAGCTTTTATAAACATAAAGTTAGCTATTAAAACAGTTGTTATTGCTGATTTTGTAATGATAAGTCTTAAAAAGCAGTTAGAGCTTTGGAAATCCTATTTTTTAGGTCCTGCCACTAGTGCAAGTAGAGTTTTTATGAGGGAGGGTATTGAGTTAGAACTCCACATGTAAATATATATTCATGCAAAATTATACCATTATAGGTTTATGATACCTATTAAGACCCCCCCTGGTACGTCTATGGATTCCACTATAAGTGTTTAGCCAAAAAATTTATTTAAATCATAAAATATATATCGTGGTTGAAATATTAAACTACTTAAGTCGAAAAGGGGATTTTCTTTTATATATAGGGTAGTTGTAGTTAAACTGACGGAACTCAGAGCCATCTATGGGGCTCAATCTAACCACTGAAATGCTAACCAATTTGGTATATAGGCCATTCAAGATATGAGAAAAAAGCTTCCATGAAAAAAAATATAGTTCAAAAAGTGGCTGCCTCGCTCCCTAGATGTAAGTCCATAAGATTTTTGGCTGTGAGGACCAAACTATGGACTTACTGACTACTACTTTGGTGACTACTACTTTGGACTTACTACTTTGGACTTACTACTTTGGTGACTGGAGTCACCAAACTTGAATATATTAAAAAACAAGTTATTACAGGCTATGATGGACGTTCCTTTAGATATGTTGCGTTGGGCACAAGATACAATTTCTGATCCACAAGAATGATGGCAACATCGAAACTGATCCACTCGAATGTGCTGAATAAAATGTAATGTTTCAGTTCAATTTCATCTTTGTTATTAATTTGTCTGATCATCTAGTTTAGTTTTTACATTGCATAGCACCACATTTCCTCTATCGGAAACTTTTGGAATTTTTTGTTTTCACGGAATCTTTTTTTTCCCCATGTTTTGAATAGTCCGCTTACCAAATTTAGTGTCATTTCGGTTATCAGGTCGGGTTACAGATAGCTCTGAGCGCCTTCAGTTTAATTATGACCGTTCTATATATGAAAATACATAGAAAAATAAGGCACATACAATTATCCACGTAACTGAAAAAAAAAATTCCAAAGTATTTAATAAATCGATTTTCACTTACTTAGTTTCTGTATTTGGATTCGCCTTATTGTCCTATGCATTTTCATAGATAAGAAAAAGAAATTACTTTTCCAGCTTTCATGATTTCACATTTTCAAAGACGAACTTAACTTAAAACTTGCAAATGTTATTACTATTTCACGTCCCCTGTGTTCAACTTACTAAAAGCAGAGAGTCCCTCAAAATAGAACAGCTTTCAAAGATAATCGATTTCTTAACGATTTAAAGTTTCTGCGGCAATCTTTCTGAAATTCAGAACTTTAGAATTCATGGAAGTTCCTTCCTTAACATCTTATTCGCATTATCGTCTTTCTCTTACTAAACGGAGATAATGTTCTAAAGCCCTCGCTCTTTAAACAATTCATGTTCATATGCACCTTCATTTTAAGATCTTATGCCATTCACACAAAAACCATATTAACGACAATTATAAAATTCTCTAATAAAATAATGAGACTTTTTGAATAGGTGAATTCAAAAGTATATTAGACTCAAATATATATTATAAAATCACAAACCACATACAAACATGGGCGAACAGACAAAAGTACGAGACCTATTCATTACATATGTCATGCTCTACCAACTGAACGACCGTCTAAACTCAACTTTTCTCTCATTAAGGTTTATATAGACACATACAAGGGAAAACATTTACACATTCCGAATTGGATACCGCTCATCGCAACAAGAAATCGCAAGTTCGGAATTCCAAATAATCTAATATTTGCCGAGAAAGGGGATGGATGGTTGGTTGCGTTTTTACGAAGCAAGGACAACAAAGTCATATTATGTCGAAGTTTTCCTACAGCCTACAGTTTTCTGAGAAATCCGAACCTCTTTAGGCCTAAGGAAGCAACCTCTGGACTACAGTGAGCAGTGAACCTTCCTTTTGTTTTGGCACCTTGGGCGTTGACTTCCGGATTAACGCGCGCTAGGCAAAAGCGTTACCAAAGCACCATCACAGGGACCCAAGGAAGACGAAGATACATCTTACTTGATAAATATTTTTTTTTCAAAGACACGATTAGAAAATGAATATATAAAGAAAATTTTGATCAATGAACGGGTGATAATATTCCACATTAACTGAGAGATTATGCTACAAAAATTTTGACGTTTTCGGAAAGCTTCTAAAAAATAAGTTTTTAAGAGCTTTCTCAGAATTCTTGAATATCTTTTTTTTTAAATTTGAAAATTTCCCTACCACAGCTGAGAAATGCCCTGGTGAGCTAAAAATATACATAAAACTTTGCATAAGCACCGCTAAAATAAATTTCTAAAGCTTTTTACACGCTATTTGGAGCATGTGGAAACCGATCGTTTTTTAGAAAAATTCGATTGTTTTTTAAAAAAACAAAACAAACAAAGGTTAAAATGCTTGATCTTAGTCCAAAAAGTTATCTCGCCAAGAAAAAATTTTGAAATTTCAACAATTTCCATAAAAATTAAGTTGGTCTAAAAATTTTGTCTGACTAAAAAAAATATTCCTGTCGAAAAAAAGTTTTTTGTTTTTTGATAAAACATTGCAAGTTTTTAAAAACGTTCAGATTTCATATACTCTAAGGCCTGGCCCTGCGGTTTGGTAGAGAAGGTTGTAATGAATGCTCTGTATCATTTTTTCAGGCACTCAGGATATTACTGAAAAGAGATATTCTAAGATCAAAATTTTTTGTTTCACCCAAGTTTCACAATTTCCAAAATTCTTTTAAAAAACTAAGTCAGTCTAAAGCTCTCCATTTTGATCTGAAAAACCCCAATTTCCTTCCAAAAATCTCTTTTATAAAGACAGAAGAATATAGAGAATAAATATTCATACCAAATTTATCAGAATTTGATTGAAATTATCATTTAAGCTGGTGTTAATTAAATTATTAATAAATAATAATTCGTATCATGTTAATTTTCGAATATGATGTTCATACGAACGGTTGTCAAGCGTTATGGGAAACACCTTACGGATTAAATCACACTGGCTTATGTTTGATCTTTGCCTCGAAACTACACCATCCAATTCGAAATTGGATAAAGAGTAGCCCATCTTTGAACTAATTTCATATAATGTGGCACAAAATTCACGTTTGGAAGATTCTATTCTCCTGATTACTTACCATGGTTTATTACCTGTTCCTTTTTTCCTCATAGATAGGCTTTGAATATTCTTGTCAAATAATTATAATTATTCCCTGCTTGGTCTAAAAATTGCTATAATTTAAAAATTATATTTAACGAAAGGCTTTGCAAAAATTTATTTGTTATAGCATTACTTCACCAAAAATTTTCCTTTACTTATACTAAGGGATGGCTGCTTTTGAATTTATACGCTGCCATATACATTATCGCTCTCTGCTATTTTTAATAGCGGCTATCGATAACGACACTTTTAAGCTCATGCATCATCTTCTTTGGCACATTCTTGGCTCTTACATAACCATCCTTCTTCTCAGTAATGCAGACGAAAGTCTCTGTTTTTACTAATTTTAGGTACGGAAATTTCAGCACAATTTTCCTGGCAAATATTTAGAGCATTTTCTTCATTTGCTCTGTTTATCTTTCTTCATATTATTTATGTGTAGTCTACACTTATATGTCAATATTTTTCACATATAATCAATATATGGTTTGCTCTTGTATTGCGCAAAAAAATAGTGGAATAGGAATTACTAACTCGAAATTATCAAATCAAATCAAACTTTTAGACAGATACAATTATTTACATAAGGTGCTAATAATTTACAATTTATTAATTGAAATAATCCGTCTAGGCATCAAGGGCTTTGGAGTCTGAAAAAGCCCCTGCTGCCCAGAATTGGATATAATTAATAGAAGTGAAAGTAATAAACAAGTAAATAAAACCAAATATAAAAGAGCTTGTTGAGTAGCATAGGTATGGAAGGTCTAATTTAAGAAAAAGATAGATTTATCATAATTCTCTCTCCGGTATGTGATCGCGGGTAAGTTTTCATTCTTGGCAATGGAAGTGTTGTAAATATTAAACCACGCGAGAGAGAGAGAATTTTGTATACCAATAGAACAAAATATTTGCCATGATTTATGATGAAAAAATTGCTTGACAGTATAGTTTGTATAACCTAACCAGTAAAGAAATGTAATCTACAAACATAGATCACTACGATCTTTGGAGACCATAATGCCCGAATAATTTAATAAACTTAAAAGTGCAGAATGTTTTTAGTTTTATGTTTCAGAACTAACTAGATTATCCAGGAAGATCAGATGAATTCGAATATTTAAACATAAATGGGTTGAAACTCTATTATCTCTTATGAAGTGAAGGGCTTTAGAAATTAAGAGCGTAATGATAATAATGCTCGTAATACTTAAATATAAAAAATAAATATTATAGGCCATGCTAAAAACTCCTATGGACCAAATCGTGTTGCGAATAGCATATAATAGAAGGTTATCTTGCTAGATAAAATGGCCGGTGCAACAAACTTTTAAATAAGGTTATGAATATAAATCTATGCAAAATTTTACCGAAAGTCATTAATCAAGATATAATAAAATTTAATTTTGAGTCAATTAAGAGAATGATAAAATAATGCTAGAGTCTTGAATTTTAAAGCGTGTTTATCACCCAAAAACAAACTATGGCATTAAAAAAAGAAGCGAATGTCATAATGAAAATTATTAAATGAATACCCACAATTTTGGAATATTTTTTCCCAACTATATAAGGGAAACAAAGAACTGAAACCTACTACGGAATTAATCAAAGGAAAGGCACTCAAAAAATCCTTAAATAAGTAATTAATATAATTAAAATTAGGAGGAAAAAGAAGAACATTAAGTGCAGATGATATTAAATTAATATATTAAGATATCTTACAAAATAAATAGATGTTTGTCATATTCTTTACCAAATGCCAAAACAGTGTTAGTATCCACGCCAAGTTATTGGAATAAACATGTTATGAACATTCATTTGAAAACAGGATATATTATATATATATATATATCAGTGGTGTAGCGTCAGTTTAATACCTTGGCTGTCCCCATTTCCCCCTCCTCATGTTGCTTTTAAGAAAAAGTTCAAAGTTTATTTCCAGTTATAAAAACTAGAAGCAGCTTTTTATATACATTATTACTTTAATCATAGTATTATTATTTAATTATATATAATAATTTAAATACAAAATCTCTGCCGTGGAAATATGATATATATAACTAAAATATAAAACTATATTGGTAAAATTAGAGGATTATAATTTTAACTGGCTGATCTTTGAATACATTATTTGTACATGAACTCGGTTCGTCCTTTCTTTTGCGTGAATTTAAATATTACATTTTCATAAAAATTTCCTTAAGACTACTTTTTCATATTTAAAAGAATATTTTTCTATACTGACAAAACAGCCAAATTACTTAAGTGTACTTTTCTTTCTGTGGCTCTAAGGTATGCCTTGGTTCTTTTTAATGCAGAAAAATCTCCTTTCTTCAGTTGTAGTACTTGATGTAAAAATTAATAATAGTTCTGCTAATTTGTACACCTCAATATCCTGTTTATTCAACTTCATGTAACAAGTAATATCTGTTACTGACTTTTTTTTATTCGTCAAAGGAATAAAATGTCCTCAATTCATTTTTGAGTCGAACTCAATCAAAATGTGAAGCATAAGATTCCTTAAGTTCTGACAATAGATGTTCAGAAAAGCCTTCACAAAATTTATCAAAATGTTTTGAATCCAGCAAAGCTATGAATTTAAAATATTTTTGAGACTCAAACCTCACTTTTGTTTGAGCCATTGGAGTGTCCAGAATTTTATGAAAAATATCTAGATAATCGGAATGTTCGCCATCATTATTCTGTCGGAGTTCATTTTCTTCATCTCTATCATGACTTCGGGTTTCTGTCCATACTTGATCAAACTCTTCATCTTTATATAATTTTTTTAAATATAGTGGAACTCATTAACTTTCTTCATACAATATACAATATATATGCTTTTATTTTGCAGTATGGCAAACAAAATAGCAGAAGACGCGAATATTTTGTGGAAAATAAAAAAAAATTAGCGCCGATCTTAGATAAAAACGAATAAATATATAACCCTCCTTACTCAGAATATATATCTGGCAATGACTTTCGTTGATGTTTTGTCAGAGGCTTAAATAGCCTGTGAAGATATTACCATCTTTCGCCCTCTCCCTTAAAAGTATGTATATATATAGATATATGGTACTGGCTGATCGGCCTGGCATGTTAGAGTTTGTTTGTGATTGACTATAAATAGCTCAGGCATATTTCTATTTTCAAACACTACAAATGCTGAAATGTAAACAATAACGTTGCTGGGTCATTTCAGTTTAAATCACCTAAAATAAAAAAAAATCTCGTTGGCCTCATGTTACAGATTTCTGTGAATTTTTTTGTCAACGAGTACATTATAAAAATGGTTAAATTATTTTTTTTTCAAAATTTTTAGATCAAAACTGAGGTCGGGGGTTACGTTGAAATTAGGCACAATTTAACAAAATAACACCATCCGACAAGATGGTTTTTAAGTTGTAATTACTGTAACCTTTTCATTTCTGCACCAATTTTGTCCTTTTTGGTGTCATTTGAAACAGAAAAGTGCAAAGTATAAGACATAATTGTTAAAATGCTGGAAATTTACATGTAATCTTTGCAAATGTGCAATTAACAAATTTTTGGTCGCCAAATTTATGCAAAATCAGGAATTCGATGCAACAAAAGGTAGTCTTACTGTCTTAAAATTTTTTACATACTTCTGATAAATAATTCTTTCGACTATAAAAAATCTGGATGATGTTTTTTCTGGTTGGGAAATAAAAGAATAAATGGCGTTTTCATTGTTTATTTCTTTATTCTTCAACCAGAAAAAAGCACCCTCTGGTTTTTTTGGTTTTTTTTTGCTGAAAAGAACTAATTATCAGCATTATGTAAAGAAATTCAAGATAGTGAGAGTGGACCCTTTGCTGCAATAAATTCCTGAATTTGCATAAGTTTGATAAAAATATTATAAATTGTTAGTTTGATAAAAATGTTAGAAATTGTTAGTTTGATATAAAATGTTAGAAATTGTTAATTTGATAAAAATGTTAGAAATTATTAGTTTGATAAAAATGTTAGAAATTGTTAGTTTGATAAAAATATTAGAAGTTGTTAGTTTGACAAAAAAAGGTACATACCTAAAAACCACCTTTTCCTTTAGCGTCATTTTGTTGAATTGCGCCAAATTTTAAAGTGACCCCCAGACTTCAGTTTTGAGCCAAAAGTTCTGAAAAATATAATAAATTATATTTTTCATAATG
>QLNU02015360.1:284735484-284757138 GCA_006491805.2 Dysdera silvatica
TTACAATCTCATCTCTTCCTTACATACCGGACATTCATACCCTACGTAATTAAACCTTCTCCCTTTCAAACACAATTCCATGAAAAAAGACAACTGAACCATACAGACATAATAATTCACTGCAACGAACAAACCACAGCCAAAAGGGAGGCGTAGGTGTGACTTCAGAGAGAGTGTGACTTCACAAGCCGATCTACTGAAATTCTCAGCCAATTTCAAGAGGAGAGAAAACTAGAGGACACGGACTGTGCAGCAGCGCCACTTATTTCAATGATAGGGTGCTGTGTTTTGCGAGAAGTGCCAAAAATGAACTCTAATGTAGTCTACTAGATAAACGTAAGCTATCTTATTATTTTTAATCAAATGTTTTACTTTAGAAAAGTACTTTTCTTTTATATTTTAATATAAATTTCAATTTTTTGGTTTATGCCTCTTCATTTTCTTCAATAGTTTGCATACCCCAAAACCTTGCAGCTTAGTCAGATTAATGATTAATTAGGCCCTTATTTTAAAGCTTTAAACTTTTGTCTTAAAAATTCTTGTGTAGGACTGCAACAAAAATTACTGAAAGTTTTCTACAAAAGATAGTTTTGGGGGTAACTGGTTGATATATATATACATATACGAAGACTGTTCCCGGTTTTTGGCTGTAGGTTTCTTCCAGAAATAAGGCTGTTCTGTTGAAGTCCTAGTGTATATGATACAATGTCATTTACAATTTTTGAAACTTAATTTTTTATAGATTAATTCTGTTTAAAGTATCAAAGATGCCACGCCATTGCAGCGTTTATGGATGTCGTTCCAATTATGACAGCGAAACGGAACGTGTAAACACGTTTTCCTTGTCAAATGATCCCGAGCTTCGTGCCAAGTGGCTTCTCAAAATTCCAACTGACTTATCTAATATAAAAAATCCTGTAATTTGCATAAAACATTTTGAAGAGTTCTCAATAATTAGATATGACACTGCTACTTACAAAGGTGAATTAAAAAAATATGAACGGGAAAGGCCAAAACTTTGTGATAATTCAATACCATGTATTTTTCCAAACACACCTGCTTATTTTACTGAACATGCACCTAAAGTGTAAAACGGCTGGCTGATATAGAGAAGGAAAATCTTGAAAAAGCAATAAAAGAAAGCCTTACAGACTATTCAACGTACATGTCTAAGAATACTATTCTTTCTTTAAACGATGTTATGATTTATTTAAAGAAGAAATTTGTTTTGGGTAACAATTGGACTTTCATAAAAAATGACTTAAAATTGTCTTATGTTTCATGAATATTGGAACAGATTGTCCAATTATTTGTGGTTGTAGTTTGATACATGACAATTTGTTATTTGATGTGTATGTAAATAATTTTAAAGTTCTAAAAAAAGTATTGCTATTTAAATCAGAACATTTAAAATCTTTAAATATGGTAGACGAACTTATTACATTCATTGAAAAGAAAAAAACAACTCTTCTTGCTGAAAGTAAAATAAATGTTGCAATTGAAAGTTTAAAAAGCATACCAAAATTTGAAGAATCCGAAAATCTGAAATTTATAGTGGAACAGATGTTTCTATAGCAGATGAAAAAACACACTAGGCGATACTCTAATCAAACGATGGTTTTGGCATCATGCTTATACGTCCACTCTCCTTCTTCATATAATGAATCATTAAAATTTGGCTTATTATGTCTGTCACATCCCCGTAATTTAAGAAAATTAATATGTAATTTTCAATTATCATCTTCTGTTCTTGATAGTAGTGTTAGCTATTTATTTAGTAAGTAGAGTAAATTGCTTAGAACAACATGAATTATTAGTTTGTTTACTCATGGATGAAATGTACATTCAGCCTAAATTAATCTTCAAAGGAGATAATATTTATGGTTGCAGTTCTGCAGATCCCACTGAGAAAGCTAAAACAGCGCAAGTTTTCATGATATCATCTCTGTTATCGAAATATAGGGATGTGTTTACCATTGTTCCAGTAAATAATTTAACGAATGACCAATTAAAACCTATGGTAACATCTCTCATACCTATTCTAGAAAATATAGGATTCAAAATTATTGCCATTGTATCTGACAATAATGCAGTTAATCGGAAAACATTTGAACTCTTCACTGACACTAAAATTTTAAAACTATTTATACTACATCCTTTAGATCCTTCCCGCAACTTATATTTTATTTTATATTTGATATTTGATACAGTCCATATTCTAAAATGCATAAGGAATAATTGGGAAACGAAAAAAAATAAAAACAGAACCTTGAGATATCCAGAAATTGGAAATCAGAAATCCATCCTTTCAGCCCAGTATCGTCATTTGGAATTAATGCATGAGAAAGAAAAGTCATCCCTAGTCAAATATGGCCACACTCTTTCAAATACAGTTTTGTATCCATCAAGTATACAAAAACGAAACGTCAGTTTAGCTCTGAAAATTTTCAATGAAAATAATGTAGTAGCATTAAAACATGTTGCTAAAGATAAAGTGAATGACTTTGTAAATGTTGAAGAAACATGCACCTTCATCGATATTATTGTTAAATGGTGGAAAGTTGTGAACGTAAAAAGTGTCTTTGAAGGAAAAAGGTTCAATGATCCTTTTCGTGAAGCTATCAAATCATCAAATGATATGCAAATTAAATTTCTCAAAGAGTTGTGCTTATGGTTAAAAAATTGGCGACTGTCTATCCCAATTTCTGATTCCTTAACTTCCCAAACATTTCAGACTTTTATATTAACTGCGGAATTATTCCTTTTGCTTGTGCCATATTTATTTGAAAATTATACGTTTAATTATATTCTATTAAGCAAATTTCAAAGTGATAGCTTGGAAAGCCGTTTTAGTTTGTACCGTAAACTTAGTGGAGCTAACTATTACATTAGTTATGTTCAGCTGTTGGAAAATGAAGGAAAAATCTGGTTCAGAAATACTGTCTTATATTTCTCGAAACATATGCAAATACCTCTTAAAACATTAATCCCAACTAAACAAGAATGTGATTCAAATGTCAATATTGAATTTTTCTCCGAATTACTTAATTCTGATTTTGAGTTTGAATCTGTACCTTCTATTATTATTCCTATTTTAACCTATATTGGACGCTTTGCAGTTCGTAAAGTTTTGAGGAATAAAAGATATGACTTATGTTACTTATGGTTACAATTAGAGAAAGAAGTTTCTATAGATTCGTCGTATATATTTACACAGGATTTGGACAGAGGAAAGCTGATTTTGCCTACTGAAGCCGTAGTGTATACTGTTGCTCTAGTTTGGAGTGTAATAGTGGAAGTAATTGAAAAATATCTCAAACCATTTTCAGAATCACAGCAACAAGTGTCTATTTTACATAAATTATGTATAATTAAATTAAGTAGAGCAGAAGATATACTATTGAAGAATGAATGTTTATGCAAAAGCACTGTTTTAGATAAACTTTCCAATGTAGTTCTTATTGCGTGTAAAATATTGATAAATAACTTTGTTAAGTAAAAAAAATGATCCTTTACATAAAGAAAACTGTGATGCAAGGACAGTAAAAAAATTGAAATCTAAGCAATAACTTTAATAACCAAATAATGAGCGAAGACTTGTCAGGGTTTATCATCATTAACAAAAGTTGGTCACTGTTCGAACTGCGTTCGTCTAGTAGGTCAAGACACCGCGGGCTCAACGCGGGGACCCTGGTTCGAATCCAGGATGGGGAAAGCGTCTCTTTTTCTCCAAAATTACATAAGCTCTAGTTTGAGCTACATATACGTGGGTGGCAAAAATTATTGTATAATAAATTCCCCCACGAAAAACTCACAAAAATCTCGCCCCGGAGGCTTTTCTGTGTTGACCATTATTTGGCAATTGTGTTATCCCTGTGAAGGGTAATAATATCTTACATAAAGCATTGAGTTGATGCATGCATTTTATTTTTATAGAGAAGTCTCTTAAAGTTTGGGCACCAGAGATGTTTTTTAATTTATTCATTTTTGTGAAATAAATTTGACGTGCTTTTTAGTAAGTTAGTTCTCTTCATGTTCAGATCATATCATCTACTACTGTATGTAGATGAGGATGGAAACGCAACGCGAGTGTGCAAGGGATGGTCACATCCTGCGAATATCGCTGTTTTGTCTTGGGGGAAAAAAACACATTGGCAAATAGTTTGGAAAACTTTTTTGTACTTGGAGATTAACTGTGTATCTGAAATTTTAATATGAATGGCATTAAAAAAAACCAACCTAGGCACTCATATTTACTAAATGTACTGTATTTTGCCAGATTTTTTTAGAAATATCATTGAATGTTAATTTTTTAAAAATTGAAAAAAAAAAGGTAAATGTTTAACATATAATTACGCGACTGAATGCGAATATCTTTGAAAAACTAGTTTCGTTGTCCTGCTCTCATCTGTAAAGATATGTTTCCTTGCCTTGCTGGGAAAGACTTGACACGTCGTTCTGATATGCGCTAATAGTGCTATTTAAGAAATTTAATATTATTTGCCAACATTTTGAAATAAGTTATCGTGTATAACGTCCAAATTTCACCAATCATTTTATCAACGTTATAACCGAGTTCGACTCTATGTAGTACTACTACGATGGAGTTATAATAATCCGTTCATAGTCCATGCTGTTAACTCGTGTTCGATTCAATGGCATCGTGTATAGTAAAAAACGCGTACACTGGAAAAGATTCATAAAAGATCCCTTTTTTTCAGCACCGTAATCCGGGGTTTATTTCCCTGAGCAAAAGAGGTTTGTATCTCTAGGGAAATTGTTGAGGTCCCGGCTCTCTCAGTATGACTTTAGATGTTTCTAAGCCGTAAAACGCAGTCAAACAATAGATATATTTAAACACTTCGTAAGCAGTAACGCAACGGCATCGAAATCGTGCAAAATTATTGAAGTGGAGAAAAAAGCATTTCCACCTTACATTGAAACATTCTTAATCCTACCATATCACTCGTATTGAAAAGACATGCAGGGAGAGAGAAACAACTTTCGATAGAATAGTCCCATTCTTGCAACTCTATCACAATTGCGATTTGTTTTGCCGGAAAAATAGTTACCACGTAAAATGTACTAGAAAAATTTATATAATCAGTTTTGATATTCATACTTGCTCATTTGGGTGGAAAGTTATTCTATTCAATGTGTTATAAAAAAATCAATGCTTTTCTGCCGTCATTTATATACTTGTATATGCAATTTAACATTTAAACCTAAGGTAACTAGCTGATACTGAACGTAGGATGTAAACTTCATGTAATTTTACACAAAATGAAACAAGTTTTTACTGAATTAAATATAGCGCACATTCGCATAATTATTTTCTATGTTTCCTACTTGAGTAAAATTTTAATTACTTTGAGGCAAATTGTTAAACAAAACGTTTGCAGAGAGAGACAGAGAGGGAGAGAGAGGAAGTGGGGGAGAGAAAAGAGGTAACCTCCGTTCATCGTGTTCTGATGAGGTCGAAGTTCAATATTGAGTAACGCAGAGGTCATCTCAGAATTAATAAAATTACGGGACTCATGATTTAATAAAAATAAGATTTTCAAACGCATTTGAGAATGCGAGAATGGCAACTTATGAGAGTTAGACATGGCAATATATCTTATTATATTTTTTTATAACTAGGCTATTACTTGTCATAAAATGTCAATTGGCAATATTAATTATCAAAGACTAGTTATTAATTAATTAACAATAACTCACCAGAGTTATTGTTATCACTGTGCGGCAAGGAAAGAACTAATTTTCATCTTAAATGTCAAGTAGGGCAGCAGTTAAATTTAAAGGACAGCAAGCGTACGGCGATGTATTTTCTAAATGACACAGACATGACATTTTAATTGACAATGACATCACATTTTTTAAATGATATATATTTGAATAATATGTGTATTTTTATAAGCAAATCGTCGCTAGCAGCTAAGTTAAGCTGTTTGCTTCAGTTTAGCTGAAATTTTCATTTGATTACCTAAAACTCATCAGTGGATTAACTAATATTATCTCGTAAAAAACTGTCCTCATTATTGATTTCCACTAAACGTGAGTTAATGTTTTACGTTAAGCTTTCTTTTATGCCATGATAGGTTTTAATATATATGGACATTGAAAAGGACATTAATATCCGGGAAATTTACGAGAATATTCTGAGAAGTTCATAACGGAAGTATCGTTCAGATTCGAACTCATGTAGTTAAAAACAGCTATTTTACCCACGTGAGTTAAGGAGCATGCTGCGTGCGTGGTCATTTTTTATCCTTCTGTTAAAAAGACATCGGCCATTAACGTTATACAACCGACCATTTCGGTGGAAAGTCACGCAAAATACTTTTTTAGTCCACTGATATCCACTTCTGCGTCTTTTCCTTTCCTTGCTTGAAATTCTATGAACCCATTTTTGTCTTTAATAGTGAAGAATTTCTAAAAATACAATTTCTATTTGCTTTATTTGATCCCGTCTTTATTTTATTTTATTTTATTTTGTATTTTATCCAGTAAGTAAACAATATTGAAGTTGTAGTTTCAGCAATAGTTTCCTTTTGCTGGTAGTTTTGCAACTTATTTTTTTTTTTTTTTAGATAGCTCGAAACTCTGTTAGAAGAATTGAAGTCATCATGATTTCCATAGCAATATCGCTTATATTTACTCAAAAAAGAAATTATATACTTTTGATTTTTTTTTTGTATTATGAAATAAAAAAAATTGTACACAGTACAGGTAAAATCAACGTGTAATACAAGGATGGGTATCCTTGTTAAATTTTGGAGAAATATCTTAACTCTTAAAAATATTCCTATTTAAAATACAAAGAAATAATTAACTAAAAAATATATAAAATATTTCTGTTGTATGAACGTGAAAAATGTGATTTAATATAAGGATTAAATTATATTTGTTATGGTGAATTAATATATAAATTAAATTGATTTACGTGAATTATAAATTTCTGTTATAAACTCGCAGCTGAAAAGTAATTATCTCAAAATTATAGTAGGCTGTTAAGATGAATATAATGAACGAAAGGAAAATGAACGACTTGAGAAAATTTTCCTTTTAACAACCACAATTATGAATTATCTAATATTTGACAATATTCCTCTTTAATTCTTAACTCTTGAATTATAAGAATTCACATTATTAGAGGCCTATCTTATCTCCAGATTAATAATTTTAATTAATTTTATTACAGCTTTTAACACTGACAATAAATTTCACTGAAGTTCAATTTTACAGCAGTATATATTTCGTTTTCC
The DNA here is from genome assembly GCA_006491805.2 of Dysdera silvatica. Taxonomy (NCBI): domain Eukaryota; kingdom Metazoa; phylum Arthropoda; class Arachnida; order Araneae; family Dysderidae; genus Dysdera; species Dysdera silvatica. The sequence continues at coordinate 284,742,753 of QLNU02015360.1, forward strand.
TGTTTGGTGACTTCTCTGCGTAAGCCCTTGCAGAGCAGAGAAGCCACTCATCAGGGAAGCAACTCACTTCGCTCGTTATTTCCATGTTCGGTTTTAACAAAGAAAGACAAATACCTTAAATATTTTAACAGAATTTGTTTAAAACTTGGCGGAATTTTTTTTTAAAAAGTGGATGGGGCTTTATCAGACCTTATAGTCTCTACCCATAGCTTCCCGGGCAGATCGATTATATAATGTTTTATTCTGTGATCTATATTTGTATCTGCCAGAAATAAATTTGAATTGAATTGAAAATGTGAAATCATAATGACTATTAAGAAATTCTTTAATAAACCTACTATAATAAAATTACTTTACAATAACCTCTCGTTTCTATATTTTGAAGGTGATTCATATAAATCAAAGTGAATACTCGCGTTATTAAATCTGAAGTTTTACTTTGCTTTTGATATAATCATAGCAATAAGATAACAAATGTATTTGGGAACTTGAACGTAATAGACTAAAATCCATGCATAATAATAGGCAGAACTAGTGCATTGATAGCTGAAAGTATTTCTGTGAACATATAATTATTATAATAAATAATTATATGTAATAATAGATACGTGAACGAACTTTTTTCTTCGATAATATACATTGTTTCTCATTTAATTTTTATCTTTTTTCCACCCTCCGCTTCCATTTCTGCATTTTAGTTTATATAAAAACAAAAATACTAGCAACCCAATACTAAGAATATAGACTTTTTAGTGTTAAAATTATCTTACACAAAAATTAATTATTGTAACCAAATACAATAGGTACCAAATATAGTCCATGCTTCCCACATTCTCGTGGTTGTCGCAAGATAAAAGTGGTCCTAATGAAAAATTAATAATATTAAAAACGGATAGAATATATGTTATTATGATGAAAATTATTATTCTCAAATTACTGTCCATTCTGATAAATCAAGCAGATGATGGAGGTGAACATAAGATATCTGCAATTAATATCATTTGCCTTGACGTTTCTTAAATACCATCGTAAAAGATAATTCTCGCAACAAGTCATGGCTGTTTAATTCTATCCCCGTCAAAATTTCCAAAAACATGACAAATCATTTAATTTTAAATCATTCTCATGTATAATTATCCTTAATTATTGCCAAATATTGTCTCTACCAATTTACATAAAATCAGACTTTGCTAAATGTAGCATGAATGTTTATTAAGTTTGAAGGAATTATTATTATTATTATTATCGCTCGTCACTACAGCATTTTTGCATATATTAATACGCACATGCTTGTTTGATAAGCATAGCCTTTATATGCGCTGAAAAACAAAGATAACGATTGACTCGCTTTATTGCGGTGTTGTGAAACAGAATCCGCGATATCTCAGAGTAACGCAATTCGACGTATAAAATTCAGAATAATCGTTACATTATTCTAGGTATTTTCCGATCAGGCGATACATTTTTATACTGTTTTTTTTCCAACATATCTCAAAACATGTTTCCAGGGCAAACAGAACAGCAATTGTTACATATTTTCGGAATATCGGTGAAGATTTAGAAATCTTCAGGCCAGAAATTGTGTTCATCGATTGGGTAACTAAATGAAAAATACCTGTAGAGCTTGCGTGTAAATCTAACAACCTGTCTAACAGTCTCGTACGCATGAGCGTGTGTGTCTGTGCATAAGTGTGTGTATGTGTGTGGTGAACGAAATGGTCCATTAGGCCTGCAGATCTTTCAACAGAAAAAAACTCCATCAGGATGGCAGATGTCATTGGACATATCGACCGTTTTGGCTTTGACCGATGGCCATACAGGCTGTTCTTAGCACACAACGTGTTTTCCTTGAATAGAGAACTTCGTGACATAGCCCTATCCGTCTATTTTTTGGAGACAGAATTCTGCAATAGGACGTACAGTCCATTACCTCTGCGTTAAAGAATCGCTTCATTTTATTACGAAGCACTTTAGTCTCGCTGAGGAAATGACAGAACTAAAGAAAGTGCGGAAAATAAAACTAACTAGGCGATTCCGTTTAAGAAAACTTGGCAAATTTTACAGTAATGTTTAAGCATTAAAAGCAATCAAGTTTATATTGAAATTATTAGAATTATAAAACGAAACAGAGTAATAGAATATGGCGCAAACATTACGATCACCTGGTTATAGATTTCAAATTATTATAGTACTTTAAAACAGTGCTCACAGAACTATGTGTCTCGATAAATATCGAATGTCATGTCAGAAGAAGTGAAATGAAGTTTTTTTACGTCTGAAATCCAGGGCTAGATTTTGCATATTAGTTTTCCATATTTTGTAAAATTAATAATAATTATGGTACTATACAATTAACCAATATTAATCGTTCTAAAAGTATTAACTTTTGCTTTATGTAATTCAGAAATGTAAGGATGGCTATTAAAACCATTGTAGCAATATATATATTTTTCTTCAAAATCCTAAAATTAAAAAAAAAAGCTCAAGTATATATTTTTTATAAATATATTTTACTTTGCTCGTGTACTGGTCTCTTACTGCTTAATTATGTACTAAGGATGTTGTGTAATAAAATTTACCTATACCAATCGTCTGACAATAATACGGCAAGAAATGAAGTTCTCTTGCAAAGCGAAATGCCATATTAATCTGTTTGTCTTCATGTTAATTTTTTTTTTCTCTTTACCAAGTAAACTGTAGAGAAACAAGAATGTTTCTAGCTTTAATTAATGGTTAATTGAGAGACGTGAATTACAAAAAGTCATATTTGAGTTTTGCTTGTAGTAGGTAGTAGTGAGGAAAGTCATGAAGGAGTCTGTAAAGAGTTTGTATCGAGATGAAGGGAAGGTTATGCTTACAAATTAATAGATAAAGAAGTTCTAATCAAAGGTTGGATAATTTTTTACCATAACACGTGTATTGCTGGGTTAAAGTACATGGTTAAGGAATTCTCGAGAGAAGACATCTGAATACTGCCGTCAATGGTGAAGAATGAAAATTAAAATTTTTCATTATCCAAATAAAACAAATTAGTCAAAAATCTCCAAGCAATTGCTGTTATCACTTAAGCTAGTAATGAATCAATACGGTACTGATTTTTCTTAGTAACACTGTTCTGTGCTTAGTAGTACTGATATTATTATGTGAGTACTTTTAAAAAGTTTGCATGTTACCAAATATTTTTTTTCAATCTTGGGATAAATGTATTTTAAATGTAAAACAACAAGCATTTACTATTTGCATATTGGTTTATTTGTTGTTGACTTATTTCTCATTAGGTGTTGACTGTTGACTTGCCTGTTATTTAATCTTGAATTATTTATCATTAGAGTTTCAATTATCTGTTGTTTAATGTTGAATTATATATATATTGTGAATTGTTAAATTAATTGTCGTTATATAGATGTTGAATTGTTTTTCATTAAGTGTTGGAACACTTACTGAATGGATATTACTAACTTAAAAGTAGCCGCTTTTGCATTATTTAAAATGCATCAGTAAAAAAATGTATATTTTTTATCAAATTCGATGGTCTTTCACAAATCATCAGATTTGTTGAAGAATGGTGGCATTTGTTGAATTTTTCGTATAATATAATCACGCACGTATTAAAAGACGGCTCAGTTTTTAGCTTCGATATGAACACGGTCTAAGTGTCTCCTTGGGTAACTGCTCGTCCATTAGCAACACAAAAGAAAAACTTTAAAACTCTCCTTTTGTCCTTTTACACCAGTGTCCGACTATTAAAGGACAGTGATTGAAAATGGGCTGACTGCCTCTTTGGGCGAAATAGGGTTCCCCTTTACGTAAACAGTGGTTTTTGTGCGATATGGCTTTTGTCTGTCGTAGTTCCGTTGACGTGTTCGCAGTGATCCTGAAAAAGACTCAAATCGATGAATTTTTGTGAATAGTTTGGAGGTGTTCTGCGTCTTTTTCATCTGGTTTTTATTGTAATAGCTATCGAGTATCCATTACTTGGTTATCGACTTTTCAGTCAAGAAGTTTGAATGCTTTGGAGTTTTCGCCTTTGCTTTTTAGGTCATGAGGTATCGTATAAAGCAAAATATACACAATAGATAAAAACATGAAAAATATTGATTCACATAGCTGTAGCTTAAAGGCTGTAAATAAGGTATCCAGTAGATCTAAAAACTGGACATTAAAACGTACTTCTGAAGTATTGAACCTCAACTTATAAAAGTAATATATGGTTTTTTTTTAAACACATATATTAATATTTGAATTTGAACTTTAGATGGTGTTTAAGGCCTTTATTATACAGTGCAAAATATGAGTAGTTTCTGCTATATAAATATGTTAATAGTTGTGGGTATCAATAATTATTAGCCAACTACATAAATATAGCTGATTTATATATTTTGCTTTCAGTGTAGCAAATAGTTTTAAAAATAGGATAGAGTAAATATTAATATTTGCAAGATTCTTTCTAAACGTTATGTAAAATAAAAACTGCTATTGTTAAGGAAAACGCTAACAAAACAATATAGAGTTTTAACGTGAGATTCCATAATAACTATTATTTTGATACTGATGTAAAACTTCAGGGAGAGAGAGAGAGAGAGCCCACCACCCCTTTATCAAGTGCAGATAGAGTAAGGAGAGGGTCCTAAGGTTATATGTCTCCGTGTTGGGTGGGAATTTCCTTCTAGAGAATCCCCACGTCGTACAATAACAGATGACCATTCCCAATTTGAGGTTTGGCAAAAATATTGTAAGCTTCTTGTGGCAGTTTTGAAATAGTGATGGTACGGTTTCTCAAGTTGTAGATCTCCTGTGATTGCAGAAAAATTCATTACACAAGGTTTCTCACGTTCCTATGTAAAAAAGACAAATCGAATCAACTTGCTGAACATACCGTTGAAGGATATCACGAACCAGACTGGAACTCCACAAAATATTTACATCTTAGAGGTATTTTCCCAGAAGAAATCTTTCAAAGATAGGATATATAAAATTAGAACTTTCTCCTCTGTCCTCACTCTTCTTTTGCATGATAAAAGGAGAAACTGCTCCCGAAATGTTGTGTTTTAAAACATTTCACTAGTGTCAAAATTACAGTTACAATGAAAATAATCTCATTTTACATAATTTAATTTTATATATTTTCCTTTGTATTTTTCACTTTGTATGTTTTCATTTGTATATTTCACTTTGTATGCATTCTACCTAAAATAAAGTTTACTAAGCACAAAAGTAATATTTTTTACCTAATTTTGCTTTTGCGGTTTCAAGCCTCCGCGAGTTAACGAATAATTATTGCATTTACAAGAATTTACTATTTAAAAGTTTTTCTCACTTTAACGACTACAATTGAGGGTCGGATGAGAAAATAAAATTATTTCATATTTCAGAGTTACCAAAGAAATATACACTCTCTTGCAAAAAAAAACGAAGCACCCCTAAAAAATTATCCGATCATCTCAAAATTTCGCATGCAAATTCTTTTAGACCAAGTATGCAAATGATTAAATTTTCAAAGCCAATGAGTGTTAACTTCGATCATAGCGCGCATTTCTACTGCGCAACTGGCATCGTATAAAAGAGGTAAAAATTGCGAACGGTTTATTTTTTCTCGTTATCAGCGTTGCAGTTCCCTGGAGACGCAACCAGTAATGACGTTGGGACGTTGTCGAAGACCTTATAACCAATTGGATGACTTCGAACGTGGTCACATAGTCGGAATGCGTGCTTTCGCTTTCTTTTTGGTTTTACGGCTCAAAGACTACAGTGGTCATGCTGCGCCGGGACCTACTGTTTTCCGAGGAATCCGAACCTCTTAAGGCCTAGGGAACCAAACCCCGGACTACAGTGAGCAGTGCGATCTTTATGAGATCTCTGAGTAAGCGTTCTTTTTGCACTGCTGGGAGTCGAACCCGGATTAGCGGCGCACTAGGAGAACGCGTTACCACACTGCGCCACCGCAGGGCAATCGGAATGCGTGAAGTTGGCTGGTCCTACCGAGGAATAGGCCGCCACCTGCACCGTACGGACACTGCTGTGCAAATGTGTTGGCAGCAATGGTTGCCGCGAGGAACCCATCGGCGTAATAAAAGCTCTGGAAGGCCAAGGTGCACGAATTCGAGGCAAGGTCGGTTGGTTGTGCAACAAGCCCGAGCTGACACAACAGCATCATTGTCCGCCATCCAGCGTGCTACAGTCTATTCCATACCACCCGTGGCACCTTCTACCATCTTACAACACTTGGCTGAGGTGGGGTTACGCTCACAATGGTCTTTAAGACGTCTGCTTTTAACCCCACACCATCGACAGAGTCGTCTGGAGTGGTGTCGTAGCCGATCATCGTGGCTGCCAGCAGATTAGTATCGCATAGTGTTCAGAGATGAATCCCGCTTCAGTCTTGGAGCAGATGACCATCGGATCCGTGTGTGGAGGTGTGGGGTGCTATCTCATACGACAGCAGGACGCTCCTAGTCATCCTACGTCCAACTTTAACAACTCAACGATATGTTGATGACATCCTGTGGCCGTTTACGTTACTCTTCATGACACGACAGCCTGGGGCCATTTTCCAACAAGATAATGCCAGGCCCCATACGGCTCGCATATCTGTGAGCTACCCCAGTGCTGTTGATACTCTTCCTTGACCAGCAAGATCACCAGACCTTTCGCCAATCGAACATGTATGGGACATGATATGCCGTCATACTACGTCATCGAGGCATGTAATATTAGGTCCTTGCCATAGAAATTGCAGTGAAGTCGGAGGAAGCGCCTTACGTTATGAAGACTTGGAACCTGCTTTGTTAGCTACTTCAGGTGGATGGCTGTTGAGGAAATCGTTCCTTTTATTAAAATAGAAACTTTTTTGCAGTTTTTCGCAAAAATTTTTCAAATTAATTAATTTTTAAATAATTTTCGAATTTAATGGAAAAAAATAAATCCAATATTTTTTAAATATAGAAATAAAATACAGGGTACCAGGGAGGAAATTACATAAAAAGGTTAAACACTGGTAAAATAGCAATGAAAAAGATCACTCAAGCTTTCGGACGCATCAGCAGCAGTCCTTCATCAGGAGTAATGACGATGTTATGTTTCTGTCTCTTTTTTATACTTGAAATTTCTGGAAAACCCTTCATCAGAGTAGTCCCGCAGAATGGGAAAACCCAATGAGAACCAATGGGAGGCCTCCAATAGAATCATGGAAGAACCCCAATAGGGACCAATGAGAAACCCACACTGCGGGTTACCTAATTTGGGGATGTCTCATACATTTCAGAGTAAGAGTTGTTTATAAGTTTCTGGAAGTGGTTGTGATGTATTAATGGCTTTCCCGTGTAGTTTGTAAGTTTCCCAAGATTCTAAGAAGAGTCTACTATTCTTGTTTGTGATGTGACGGTGTAGTATTTTTGTTGAGTCCCAGTCGGGTTCGTGTCCGTGTTGTAAAGCGTGTTCTGCCAGACGTGAGGCTATGTCTCCTTTCGCGAGTGCTTGTTTGTGTTCTTTTTTTCTTGTTTTGATCATTCTTTTTGTTTGTCCTATGTAATGTTTGTTGCAGTCTTTGCATGGTATTTGGTATATGGCGCCTGTGAGATCTTCTGGTGGAACTGGGTCTTTAACTTTTGTAAGTTGTTTGCGAAGTGTTGTGACAGGGGAATAGAATGTTTTGATATTTGCCTCTTTAAGGATGCGAGAGATTGTTTCGGAAATGCCGTGAATATATGGAATAGATATGCGGGTGTGAGATGTATTGTTTAAAGATGTACTATTGGGTCTACAGTTTCTGAGAATGAATCGTTTAGGGTATCCATTATTTTTAAGTGCCGTGTGTATGTGTTTTGTTTCTGTGTTTGACTTCGCACAACAACTGGAACAAGCAAGAAAACAAAAGCGAAAACTCAACACCGCATACATAGACTACAAGAAGGCTTTCGACTCTGTTCCGCACTCGTGGCTCCTTGAAATACTCAGCATATACAAAGTGCATCCCTCAATCATCCGATTCCTACAGAGCAGCATGAAACAATGGAGAACCCGGTTACAGCTAAACACGCCAGACAGTAAAATAGAAACGGCCGAGATCCCCATCCGCCGCGGAATCTTTCAAGGAGACGCACTAAGCCCCCAGTGGTTCTGCTTGGCGTTAAACCCCTTGTCAAGGATGCTGAACACAAGTAAATACGGATACATGCTGAAGAAAGACAAGAGAAACCTACATAAAGTCTCCCACCTCATGTACGTAGATGACATCAAGCTATACGCGCCAACAATCACCCAACTCCGACAACTCATCAGTATAACAGAGACATTCTCCAAGGACATAGGAATGGAATTCGGCCTCGATAAGTGCAAAATACAGAAGAATAGCAAAGAAGATTTACCAGGCATCGAACTCGAAGACGGGAGACTACTGAAGACCTTGGACGAGGGCGAAACCTACAAATACCTAGGGATAATGCAAAAACGGCAGCAGGAGCACAAGAAAGTCAAAGTCCAGCTCACGCAAGCATTCCAAGAAAGACTTAGAAGCATTGTGAAGACGAAACTGAGCGGGAAGAACACCACGCAAGCAATTAACGCATATGCGGTACCAGTGCTCACCTACTCCTTCGGGATCATCAAATGGTCCAACACTGAACTAGAACAACTCCAGCGGAAAATGAGAACCATCCAGAGAAGAGCCGGACAACTACACCCTGCAACGGCAATTGAACGGCAAACACTACCCCGGGAAGAAGGAGGACGCGGACAAGCGGACCTCAAAGACTTACATGACAAGCAGATCCAGAGCATGAGGCAATACTTCCAGTTGAAGAGTCCCCGATCGCCACTCATCCAAGCCATAATACAAGCAGATGCAAATTACACGCCACTAAACCTGTGTAGTACCGAAGAGCGTGTCCTCGAAACAGCCAACGAACAGAAACTGAGAACTTGGGCCGGAAAACCATTACATGGCAGGCACTACAATGACCTGCAACAACCACACGTTGACAAAAAGGCATCAAATTCTTGGCTGGCCAAAGGCACTCTCCAGCCAGAGACAGAAGGATTCATGCTAGCCATCCAAGACCAAGTGATCGCAACAAGGAACAATCAGAAATTCATCCAGAGAAAAGACATAGAAAGCGACAAATGCAGACACTGTCATGCGGCATCGGAGACAATCCAACACGTGATGGCAGGATGCAAGATCCTTGCGCAGTCAGACTACAAACATAGACACGATCAAGTAGCGAAAATAGTCCACCAGAAATTGGCAGCGAATGCTGGCTTTCTGACAGAAAAATGCCCGTACTACAAATATGAGCCAGAGACCGTGCATGAGAACGAAACACACAAGCTTTACTGGGATAGAGCAATCATAACAGACAAGACAGTCCCACATAACCGTCCTGACATAACCCTCGTCGATAAATCGAATAAGACCACGTACTTAATCGACATAGCAGTACCCAACACCAATAACATACAGACAACCTACACAACGAAAATCACCAAGTACCAAGATCTCAGACATGAAGTACGAGATATATGGGGTATGGAAAAGATCTTCATCATCCCGTTAGTCATCTCAGCAACAGGGATAGTACCAAAAACGCTTGCGACGAATTTGGAGATACTCAACATTGACCCAAACACCTACATTGAAATACAAAAAGCCACAATCCTAAACACGTGTCACATTGTCAGGAAGTTTCTAGACATGGCACATTAAGAAGTGATGTAAAAAAGAGGCTTGGGAACATGGCGCTCTGCCCGTCCCAAAGCCTGTTACCGCCAAGAATGGGCGAGGAAAACTTTTATATATATATATATGGCCTGCAAAAGGGTTGCTGGTATCTAACTGGAAGGAGACCCACACGCTGAACGTATGTGACGATGTGTGGAACCGGCCAGGCCAGTAACCTAGTGTCCTACCCCGCCTTCAAGTGGTGCAGGCTGAGCTTTCTATTTATGTGGCAAATTAATATTTGCTACACGGATAGAAAGGCGGAAGGGGATGGCTAAGTCCTCCATTATGTTGACACACCAGAAACCATGGCCCCTAGTCTCCAGGTGCTGGAGTGCTCCTGATCAAGGCAGCGGTCAGTGTGGCATGAAAGCAGGGGGTGCTAAGAATCACTGGAATGGCCCAGGCTGCCGTTTGTTATTGACCTTGGCTACGTTTAATGGACGATCCCTTGCTTCTGAAGCAAAACTTCAGGAATTGGAAGAGGAACTAGACAAGATCAAATGGGACATTGTAGGACTCAGTGAAATTAGAAGAAAAGGTGAAGAGTTGGTGGAACTGAAAAGCGGACATTTGTTTTACTATAGAGGAACGGAAACTGGAAGAACAAGTGGTGTTGGCTTCTTAATCAACAAAAGAATTAAAGACTGTCTTCTGGAAGTTGAAAGTACATCAGATCGAGCAGCGAGGCTTGTTGTTCAACTAACCCAGCGATACCAACTTCAAATAGTACAGGTATATGCACCAACATCAAGCCATACCGACGAAGAGGTTGAAGAATTTTATGAAGAAATCAAAGAGTTACACACCAAAGGGAAACAACATATCAAGCTCATCATGGGGGATTTCAATGCAAGAATTGGACAACAGGAACAAGGAGAGACATCGGTTGGTAAATACGGATATGGGGAAAGGAATGAACGTGGCGATCAACTCATCGAATTTGCAGAAGCTGAAAACCTTAGCATCATGAATTCATTTTTTAAGAAGAAACCGCAAAGAAAATGGACATGGAAACACCCAAATGGGGGAACTAGTGAAATTGACTATATCCTGGCAAACAAGAAATCAATTATTGAAGATTGCAGTGTACTGAACAGATTTAATACTGGAAGTGATCATCGAATGGTGAGATGTAAAGTGCACTTAAATACTAAATTAGAACGACAGAAGCTCATTAGGAAACAAGTAAGTAAGAGGGTGGATCTAATGAAACTGAAAGTAAATACCGAGGCATTCAAGTTGGAATTAAAAAATCGCTTTTCTGCACTGGAAGGACTTATTGATGAAAGTGATATCTCAGAAGCAAATGAAAACATTGTTAAGACAATAGTTGAAACTGCTGGGGAAATTGGTGGTGTAACCTGTAAAAAGCACAATAGCAAATTATCTGAGAAGACGAAACAGCTCATGAAAAGGCGAAGAGATATGAAGGTGGACAATCGAAATACCAGTTCCAGGATTGAGTACATAGAACTTTGTAAAACTCTGCGCAAAAGCATGAAAGAAGACATAAGAAAATTCAACTGTGAGCTAGTAAGGAAAGCCATTGAAAATAACAAGAGCCTTAGGGTTGTTAAAGGAAGTTTATCTGTTGGGAAGAAACACATCATTGCATTAAAAGGAGAGGATGGCACCGTAACAAGAAATAGGGAAGAAATACTTAGAAGAGTTGAAGAATTCTACAAAAATCTATACGAAAGTAACAGTGAATTAAACGAAGACATTGAAATAGTCGAAGGAACAGCTCCTAAAATCTTAAAAGAAGAAGTTTCATTTGCAATAAAAAATATGAAGAAAGGAAGAGCCCCTGGTGATGATGGTATTACATTAGATATCCTAAAAGAAGCTGGAGAATATGTAGAAGACATACTTGCAAAATTCTTTACCAAATGTCTTAACAGCGGTAACATACCAAACCAATGGGATTCTGCAACAGTAATTCTTTTGCATAAAAAAGGTGATAAAGAGGATTTGAAAAATTACCGACCAATTAGCTTGTTACCTGCTATTTATAAAATCTTCACAAAAGTTCTAACACATCGCCTGCAGAAAAAATTAGATGCAGCTCAACCAAGAGAACAAGCTGGATTTCGAAGTGGATTCAGTACAGTGGACCATATTCAAGTATTAAGAGAATTAATTGAAAGAACACATGAATATGAACTTCCATTGTGTGTTGCATTTATTGACTATGAGAAGGCCTTTGACTCTATAAAAACATCAGCAGTCATCAACTCTTTAAGATCAACAGACATTGAGGATGTGTACATTGACATGGTGAAACGTGTGTATAAAAATGCAAGTGCAAAATTTCGGTTACATAAAGATACCAAAACTATCAAACTTGGCAAAGGGGTGAGGCAGGGAGATACCATTTCTCCAAAACTTTTTACTTCAGCTTTACAGATGATTTTTCAGCTGATAAATTGGAATAACAAGGGAATAAAAATAAATGGTGAATATTTAAATCATCTGCGGTTTGCTGATGACATTGTTATTTTTTCAACGGACCCATTAGAACTCCAAGACATGGTACAAGAGCTCTCAACTAGAAGTGAAGAAGTTGGACTCAAGATGAACCTACAAAAAACTAAGATCATGTTCAATAATTTTGTAGAGGAAACAAAAATACAAGTTGACAACACTGAGCTAGAAATTGCTGATTCATATATTTACCTTGGCCAGCTGATTTCAATGGATGGCAACATTATGAAAGAACTCAACAGACGTATTAAACTTGGCTGGAGTGCATTTGGAAGAAACAGTTTTATCCTGAAGGGGAAATTGCCTTTGTGTCTAAAAAGAAAGGTCTTCAACCAGTGTGTATTGCCAGTCCTCTCTTATGGATCAGAGACATGGAGTCTAACAGTTGGAGCAATACGAAAGTTACAGACAACGCAAAGGAGCATGGAGAGGTGCATGCTTGGAATAACTAGGAGAGATCGAAAAAGAAACACTTGGGTGAGAGAGCAAACTAGAGTAGAGGACATCATTGTTAAAGTAAAAGGGCTGAAATGGCGATGGGCTGGGCATATTGCAAGAAGAACTGATCAACGATGGACAACAGAAATTCTGAACTGGATTCCAAGAGACCACCGAAGACCTAGAAAACGTCCTCAAACTAGATGGGTGGATGAAATAAGAAAACAGGTTGGGGTGACGTGGAAGCGAATTGCTCAGGATAGACTTGTGTGGAAAGCATTTGGAGAGACCTTCATCCAGCAGTGGATAGATAATGGTTGAATATGATGATGATGATGATGATATATATATATATATATATATATATATATATATATATATATATAGAGAGAGAGAGAGAGAGAGAGAGAGAGAGAGAGAGATTTTAAAAGCGACCTTTTGTGATAGCTTAACAATACATGAAAGTTTTCATTTCAAGTACCGTAATGCTATTTCTGTATTTCTGTGAATGAATGCAACATTCAATATGCAAATTTGGTATTCTGTTGCAAAATATTCATTCATAAAAAAAAATATTTTTCACTCAGATGCAAGACTTCGATAAAAGTTAGCATTTTTTACCAAGGAAAACTTTCTCAAAGCCCTAATGAGTATTTTATCGGAGGATATGCGAATTTTTAAAATCAATATATTGGAAAAAATTCCAAATTCCCGGATCTTGCCCTGTCTTTAACTAAAGGTATATGTAAGCTACATATCCGCGGAAAGTTTTTTGGACATGAAAAGTGGACATTAAGTCAGCAGATGTCACATCTTTGAGTGCAAAACGCTCTAGAGTTCTACTAAATGACTTGCTCCTGTCTACACGCGACAAGAAATGGCCAGAAGTGCCCACCGTCAGATCACGAACTATAACCGCTCCCTTTCAAATGGCTGAGTATCACGCACACCATATCTCCACATCGTAGTACTCGAGTTACAATAAGCTTCGGTCACAAAGTGTAGATTTTGTTGCACAGGGTCTAACTGCAACAAGTATTATTTTTTTTTATTACAACTGATGTCGTGTCTTGTATTGCGCGAATTTTCTCTTGGCACGAAACACTTTGTCAAAAGTTATGTTTTATCATCTATGTCTAAATGCAAATAGAAAATTGCACTGACTACGAATCTTGTGGGCTTATCAAAGTTGAGTGAAAAAGGAGTCAACCTCCTACATTAGCTTCAGAACCTGCTACACAGCCGAACTAACCCTGCCTTTGGAACACTTCTACCAAAAGGGAGTAAAATCGTTAATCAAATTTTAAACTAAATATTTTGTCAGCAGTACATTTAATAGACTATTCCAATATTAAACCACCTTTTGGGGAAAAATCTTTTTAATATCTAATCTATGTATACACTACAGTCAATTGTCAATGCCTGTTTGTTTTTGAATTGTGATCAAAAAAGAATATAGAGATTTGCCTTGACACGCATGACCTTAAATAGAAATTATTTTCCCCAGACCTCTCACGTTTTGGCTAGCAAATAAGTTTCACCATCAAAACGTCCTTCCTTATATTTAAAACGATGAAATTTCTTAATCAGCTTAGTATGTATATTCTATTGACTCATTTCTATTACTCTAATGCCTTTCTTTAAAAATTGTGCCCAGTAGTACACAACAGAGGTGGTTTAAGCCTGCTTTGAGTCCCTTGGCGACAAAATTTTCGAGGCCCTTAGATTCAAGCCCCAAAACAAAAA
>QLNU02015360.1:284758328-284805653 GCA_006491805.2 Dysdera silvatica
CCAGCATATGCACGTTCATGCGAAGCGGATGAGTGTAGCGTCTCCATCGCTAGTTTTTTTATGCTGGTGATCGTTTTCGGGTGTATTTCATATGCTGTAGCGTTTGAAAATGGGTGAACAGCTAAATTTTTTTCCCCGCATGAAGGAATTCCGTCGGCAAATAACACCATTTGGTTCATACTTCGACAGCCATTAAGACGACCTTTCCACCCCATACCTCCGATGCCGAAATATAGAGAAGTACTTTAAAAAACATTTTTTTTATTAAAGAATGGACGAACTGAAGGAGTTCCACAATTCATTAATGAGATAGGTCCCTCGCTAACGCTTGGATGTTCTGTGGTTATTTTTTTCTACGTGAACAGAAATGCTATTTTGAAATAAAGAATGGATGATTAAAGGGGTTTCGCTACATGTTTTGTGGTCCATCAATGATGCATGTCCCTCACTAGCTCTTGGGTGCTCTGTGGTTATTTTTTTATGTGAGTCCCCAAGCAAGCAAAAATAACACTATGGACACTTAGATAAGGGAGGATATAGAGTCACGCCGTGTCTTTACATTAAAAGGGTTGAATCTAAAATCATGATAAGCCAAACAAAGTAAGTTCTTATCAATTAAGTGTGGGGGGGAGGGGAGATAAATGCCTGGAAAAATTCTCGTACGCATGACAGGAAAACCCCACAGGCCTGCCACAATTAGCCCGACAGAAAAGTATGATCACAAGGTTCCTGGCAAGACTCTAACCTATAATCTTAGCTCCTAACGTCCATGGTTATGAGCACAATGCTCTATTCAAGGGGCCTTGATAGCCATATGGATAAAATAATTAATAAAACTCTTTGCAATCACAAAAAAATTGCGGACAACACAGAATAAAAAAATACATTCGCGGCATTCCACCAATCAATAACATACAATTCGCAGATTTCTACAAATTCGTTGAAAAATCATATCTCTGTTTCAAATATAACTATTAGGGCGAAATTTGAAAATTCTCTTTTTAAAAAATAAATAACTAATTATAGCTAAACACCCAGGAGCATATAAATAAATAAATAAAAAGCACACACACACTCTCTCTCTCTCTCTCTCACTATATTTAAATATCATATACTTAGATGTTATAAACTTTTTTTTTCGATATTCTGCCGCCTTTTATTTAATTTTTCAGATAGAATTGTACCTCAAGTTATTTGTACACTGCGTCTACATTTATGATGTCAGAGTAATTAACGTTCCTCAAGAGGCGACACCTTCGTCAAACGAAATCTTCATCATGGGCAGCAACCACACCAAAAGATCAAGAAGAGCGAAGATGATAATAAGAAGCAAACACGTTTCCTGTGCAGGACATGCATCCGGATAAAATAAAAATACTTTGTAAATTTTTTTCAAGAACTTTAAATTCAATCACTTTTTATGTGACTAACGAAAACGATGGTTAAAAATGCTTATTGAATTAACGAAGGCGTAAATTTTAAATTAATTCGATTTTTATTAGCACAGACATTATCACTTAAAATTTCTGTATATAAATAATATATCTATAATTAAATTTCTTTTTTTTTTAAACGCAGGACCCCTTAACATACAACTCCATCTTTTTTTTTCTACCTATTATATTTAATTTTTTAAACCCACTTTTAACTTACAAATAAAATAATTTTGGCCTATCATGGTACCTAAAATCTATTATTTCTCTCCCTGCAATATGTTTAATTTCCATCAACGATTGGCGCCAATGAAGTCTTAAGTTTAAACAAATTCCTGGTAGAAATTAAAGAGCGCAACAAGAATTAGCCAATACATAAACATTTGCAAAAAAATAGGTTAATTCAGGGCAGTGCCCTGTTCGAGACTACCAGAGGCGGCCGCTAATTTCAACATGGGTGTCCAAAGTTAACAAGGGCTAAATGAAGGTTGGCATTTTTTTTATTGGTGGCAAAGGTCTCTGGCAGTCCTTAGATCAGCAAATCATCAAGATGGCGTCTCATTAAAAAGAGGTGTGGACCTGAGTAAAGCTAGAGAGAGAAAAGATTTCCAAGCGGGACGTTCACGTAAGATAAACGCTCATAATGAAAACTCCAATAGGACGAGGGCAAAAATAATCCTTTCAAATGTATGTTAATGTTGCCTTTCTTTCTCTTCCTTTTAATCTGTAATTCCAAGTGCCTCCTCCCACACTAAACTTATAACATAATGGTTTTTTTTCTGGTGATTTATATACCCCAGTATAATTTTCATTATAAAATGAGTAATTGAACTTTTTCATAATTTAAAGTTCACTGATGTTTTCAATGGTAAATAAAATTATTTATACAAAGTTTAAACATATTAAGGATGTGTCAAGTGAAAAGTTGGTTGTATTCTAGAAATTTGTTAATAGCACCAAATGCTTATATAAATGGCACTGTTAAATTCTAAAGGCAGAGATGTGGTTATGACATTATCATGTTTATAATATAAAAGGCAGTAATTTTTTGAATAATTGTTTCATGTCTGTTTTAAAGAACCTGAGGTTATTTAACATAAATTATACTTAAATTTCGTTTAAAAAACATGTTATTGCATGTCCTAATTTTTTAGGTAAAAGTCAAGCAAAGTTTACTGACTTCTATTAACGGCCAACTTACTTTCTGGATAAAGAAATTTAATATTAAATGCTATGGAAATGAGGTTATCTAATTAATTTGTACTTAAATTTAAATAATTTTCACCATAACATAACTTATCTGATTCTTGGAAGAAGGGAGGGGGTGCAGATATCACATCTTAAATCTGCCCATGTTTAGAAAGGTCCTTTATATTTTATGTATAATTTGAAGTATGCACATGCGTACACATATAAAGATTTACAATAAGGAATATAGGCCTAAAACAGAAATCCGAATTTGATTGTATCCCTTGAAAGATTCCTGAAACCGTCATTGAATCGGCCTCTGCTTAGAACAGAGATGACAACCTTCTAAAACATTAGGCTATATCCATAATTATTAGCTTGATGGCAGTATGGCAAACAACGGTGTTACCAACCCCCCACCCGTCAGTATGAAGTTGTATTTTGTGCAAAACATTCAAAATTAAAATTTTAACAAAACCCACTAATCGAAACAAAGTCATGCCTACGTACACATGACTATCACTCAAAGAGAAGGTAAACATATTCTCCTTGTAATTCTAACCATTATTTGGAACTTACATGACTGATGTTCAATTGGTGAAAAAATTTCTATACATCAGCATAAACGCCAAAAAATCTGAAATACTCATAAACTATGCCAAAACTCTGGAATAATGATAGTCAAAATCCCTGTTAAAGTAGTAATAACCAGTGAACATAAAATGCTATTAAAGCAAAAAGGTTTTTAAGTTCTTGCCAGCTATTTTAAGTTACTGCAATTTGAACATACTACTATTTTGTAAAGCTTTAAACAGATTTTTCTTCAGTCATGTTTTATCAAAACTGTTAAATATTTAAGTTAATTTACACACGAACTTGAATATTTTATTTTTGGCTAGTGGCTATAGGATTATATATGATATTAATACATCGATTGTTTTTATGTTAGAAGAAAATAAAAGAACATGAGACGAAATTAATTAATGAAAAAACATCCGAAAACTTCCAGATTACCATGACATAAAAGTTGAACAGTTTACGAAACTCTAACATAATAAAAACCACTTACCAGTATCACAGTTTCTTCATAATCCACGTATATGTTCTACTCGATGAATTAAAAATAGGAACTTGGTGAATTTATTAAAATCAAACTGCAAAATTCGTAAAATTTAACTTATAAACGTTAAAATTGCAGCATAGCACGTGCACTTCGAAGCAAGCACTTAGCAACTGTAGTGGTACCACCAGACCCGAGCGGTCACATGCTTTTTAGGTATCCAAGCCCGTCTTTCTCGTTAGCCGCGGTTGAGACGCGAGTGACGTCATCCTGTCACTAAACAGGGTAGCAAGTACGACTCCATGCGTTGGAATGCCTTTTTTTTTCTTTTGCACTTAAAAAGGTAAATTTAATTATATGGAATGAAGCGACACGCCAGTTGAAAGGGAACAGTATTTAGGATTAGCACAGGGGGGAAAACTCTTATTTGTATTGCCATAGGATAAAAAAAAAGTTAAAGGGAAAACAATGCTTAAAAACGTGATTTTGCCCAAATTTTGAAAAATGACTTAAAAATGCGAAAAATATGCATTTTGTCGAGAAAAATACGTTATATTTTGTGCAACTTACAGCTGTTCAAACGAATGAAACTTTAAAAGCAGCGGCCTCTTCGGGAAGTGGACTGAAATTAAGTTTGGTTTCGTGAAATGAAGCGACACATTGAATGAAAGGGAAATAACATTTAAGAGCAGGTATTGTGTGGGCGCAACGACGGGGAATTCATATTTGCATGAACATTAAAAATAAAGAAATAGGTGTAAAAAAGCGTTAAAAATGCGATTTTGGGCTACATTTAAAAATGGGTTCAAAAATGACGTATCAGTCTTAAAATATGTAAAAATATGCATTATGTCCAGGACAATGCATTCTATTTTATGAAATTTACAGTTTGTCAAATGGATGAAACTTGAAAAAATGGTGACAATGGCTTCTGCGTGAAGGGAACTCGAACCCGCGACCTCTTGTCTGAGAGACGAGTAACGTCATGGGGTCACTCACTACAAAGGGTGGAAAGTTCGAATCCCGGAATGGGATTTTTTTTTTTAATTTTGCACATAAAAATGGTAGTTTGGTTTTTCGAAAAGAAGCAATACACTTAAAGAAAGTGAAATGACGTTTAACAGAAGGAATTGGGTGGGTAGCAGCGAGGGAGAACTCTTATTTGCATAAATATTATAAACATAAAAAATAGGCAGAAAGACGCGTTTGAAAATACGATTTTACGGGACTTTAAAAATGGATTTATAAATGACATATCCGTCTTAAAAATATGTAAAAACGTACACTATATCCAGAAAACTTGTTCTATTTTACGAAATTTACATCTTTTTAAAGAGCTGAAACATAAAAAATGGTGACAATGGCTTCTACGTGAAGAAGACTCGAACTTGCGACCTCTTAGCTGACAGTCGAGTGACGTCATCGGGTCTTTACAAAGGGCAGCAAGTACGAATCCGGGGATGGGAATTCTTTTTTCGCCGAAATGAAGCGACCCACTGAATTAAAGGGAAATGACGTTTAACATCAGGCATTGGGTGGATAGCAGCGAGGGGGAACTCTTATTTGCATAAACATTATAAACTTAAGAAAACAGGTAGAAAAGGTCGCTGAAACATACGATTTTACGGGACTTTAAAAATGGGCTTATAAATGACATATTCGTCTCAAAATTGTGTAAAAATGTACACCATATCAAGAAAGCTTGTTCTATTTTACGCAATTTACAGCTGGTCAGAGAGTTGAAACATGAAAAGATGGAAAGAATGTCTTCTTCGTGAAGGGCACTCAAAAATGGGCTGAGAAGCTGGCAAGTGACGTCATAGGATCAGCACAAAAGGTAGAAGGTACAATCCACGACATGGGAATGTGTTGTGTTTTAATTCTCAGGCTAAACATGGAGGATTAGTTCTACAGAATGACGCGCCACACCGTCTGGAAAGGAACTAACGTTCAAGTGTAGGCAAGGGAGAAAAAACACTTATTTGCATTACCCTAGGGTAAAAAATGAATTAAAGGGAAAGAATGATTATAAATGTGATTTTGCCTCATTTTTAAATTGACTTAAAAATGACTATCCGGCTTAAAAATATGTAAAAATGTGCATTATGTCCAAAGAAATGCATTCTATTTTATGTAATTTACATCTTGTCATACGAAGGAAACTTGAAAATAAGGTGACAATGACCTCTGGAGAAAAGGATTGAAATTAACTTCAGTTTTATGAAATAGACCGAAGCATTGAATAAAAGGGAAATAATGTTTTAGAGCGCGCATTGCGTGGAGGCGACGAGGTAGAACTCTTATATGCATAAACATTAAAAAGAGAAGAAAGAAGTGGAAAAGAGTGCTCAAAAAAGGTAATTTTGCGGGACTGTTAAACATGAATTTAAAAATGACATATTCGTCTTAAAAATATGTAAAAATATGCATTATGTCCAGAAAAATGCGTTCGATTTTATGAAATTTACATATTGTCAAAGGGATGAAACTCGAAAAAATGGTGACAATGGCTTTTACATGAAGGAGACGAACCAGCGACCTCTTGGCTGAGAGTTGAGTGACGTCATCGGGCCATTACAAAGAGTAGCAAGTACGAATCCTGGAATGAGATTTTTTTTTTAATTTTGAGCATAAAATGGAAGTTCGGTTCTACGAAATGAAGCGGCACACTGAAGGGAAGTGAAATGGCATTTAACAGCACGCATTGGGTGAGGGGCAGCGAGGGGGAACTCTTATTTCCATAATCATTATAAACATAAAAAATTGGAAAAGCGCGCTAATCCGATTTTGCAGGACTTTTAAAAATGGGTTTATGAATGACATATCCGTCTTAAAAATGTGTAAAAATGTACACTAGATCCAGAAAAATTTGCTCAATTTCACGTCGTTTACATCTTGTCAAACACATGAAATATGAAAAATCGTGACACTGTCTTCTGCGTGAAGGGGACTCGAAGCCGGGACTTTTGGGTGAGAGGCAAGTGACTTTGTAGGATCACCATGAAGGGTAGCAATTGCAACCCTCACCATGAGAATGCTTTTTCTTTTAATTTTCTGCCTATATGTGGAAGTTTGGTTCTATAAAATGAAGCTCCACACCGATTAAAAGGGAACTAACGTTTAAGAGTAGGCATATGGGAAAAAAAATTTTATTACCATAGGATAAAAAAAAGTTAAAGGGAAAGAATTGTGAAAAATGTGATTTTGCCTAACTTTTGAAAATTGACTTAAATCTCAAAAATATGTAAAAATATGCAAATAAATAAAAAATAAACTCAAAAATATGTAAAAATATGCATTTTGTCCAGAAAAATACGTTATATTTTATGAAATTTAAAGCTTGTCATACGAATCAAACTTGAAAATATGGTGACCATGGCCTCTGCGGGAAAGGCACTAAAACTAACTTCAGTTTTTTATGAAATGAACCGACACATTAAATGGAAGGGAAATAGCGTTCAAGAGCAGGCATTGCGTGAGGGCAACGAGGCGGAACTCTTATTTATATAGACATTAAATATTAAAACAATAGGTGGAAAAGAGCACTTAAAAATGCAATTTTGCGAGACTTTTAAAAATGAGTTTTAAAATGACATAGACGTCTTAAAGATATGTAAAAATGGGCATTATGTCCAGCGTTCTAGCAGCCAGTAATGCGTTCTATTTTATGAAATTTACAGCTTGTTAAAAGAATGAAACTTAAAAAAAATAGTGACAATGGCTTCTGCATGAAGGGGACTCGAACCCGCGACCTCTTGGCTGAGAGACGAGTGACGTCATCGGGTCACTACAGAGTAATGATCGTGAATCTCAAGAACTTGAATCTCAGAATGAGAATGGTTTTTTGCTGTTTTTTATTTTGCACATATAAATGGAAGTTTGGTTCTACAAATTGATAATAATACTTTATTTATTCTTCTTGGAACAGTCGTTGTGACAATACATGACCACACAAAGAAAGGTCCTAAGTAAATATCTATAATGAATATAACAGGAATAATGATTCAATATAACAATTCACCCAAACAATAAATTCGGCCATCAGGCTATTTCCACATATTTCAACACACCTCACTCGTTACTAAAGATCACGCATATGTAATGCACTTCTTATATGAGTTGTTTTTATAATTTGTCTTTAATTGATTTTTTTTTAATTATCGATAAATTGTTAGACATTACTGAGTATCAAGTATCTTTTAAGCTTTTTTTTTAAATTTTACTATATTATTTAACCGCTTTAGTTTATCTGGTATTCCATTCTAATATTTAGGTCCTATGTAATTTATGTTGCATCTTCCCAATTCTGTTCTTATTTTGGGTAATATTAATTCGTTATAGTTTCGATATCTACTTCTTTTTCGTTTAATTGAATTTTTATAAGATCTGTATGTTTATTTCTCTCATCCTTTCAAACATTTTAATTAGTATACAGTATTTATGAATCTGTTCAATTTGCAATATATTAGAATTTATTAAAAAATTCTTTAAGTCTATTCTATTGTCTCTATTAATCAGTTTGATTGATTTATTTTGCAACTTTTTCATAATATCATTGTTAACAATACCCAAATTACCCCAAACGCAGTTTCAATATACTAGATGACAATTAATCAGAGAATTATTGAGTTCATTATTTATTTTTGGGAATAGATTTTTACTTATCCGTCGTAGAATTCCTATACCTTTACATATATTTTTTGTTATTTTGTTTATATGACCATTCCAATTTAATTTATTTGTAAGTTGAACTTCTAAGAAATAAATTTTATCCACTATTTCTATTTTCTTATTATTAACTGTTATAGATTTATTAATCATATCGTCATCTATTTTTTTATTTTTACCTGAAAAAGTTATTAATTTTGATTTGTCTACATTTAACTTCAGTTGATTAATAGTAAACCATTTTTCATATTTTTTTATTTCAATAATACCTGTTTCCATTACCTTAGTTAAATCCTCATCAGTAATAATGACACTTGTATCATCAGCAAATAATGTGATGTTTCCTATATCAAACACGTTGAGTATATCGTTAACGTATAAGGAATACAATAATAACCCCAAATTGGAGCCATGAGGTATTCAGTAATTATTAACCAAAACTTAGATTTCTTTCTCTTAATATATACAACTTGTTTTCCAGCCTTTAAATAACTGCTCAATAAATTTTTGATCTTCTCCCTTAATTCGCAAATTTTAATTTTTTTAATTAATATTTCTCTATTTATTACATCAAATGCTTTATTCAGATAAAAAAATGCCAATACCCTGTTCCTTGTTTTCTATTGCCTCCTATATTCTTTTTATTGTTCTCAATAGCGCCCCTGCAGTTGATTTGCCCTTTCTAAACCCAAATTAGGAATTATCTATTATATACTCATTGTCTATAAAATCAATTATTCTTTAGTAAAGTAATTTTTCAAATGATTTCGCGAAGACGGAGGTTATTGTTATTGTTATTGGTCTATAGTTTTCTTTGTTATATATAAGCGAAACACTAAATGAAAGGGATGTTTGTTTGTGGTTTTACGGCTCAAAGACTACAATGGTCATGCTGCGCCGGGACCTACTGTTTTCCGAGGAATTTGAACATCTGGACCTATGATTTTCCGAGGAATCCAAACCTCTTAAGGCCTAGGGAACCAAACCCCAGACAGTGAGCAGTGCGATCTTCATGAGATCTCTGAATAAGCGTTCTTTGCACCGTTGGGGGTCGAACTCAAGTTAAACGGCGCACTGGTGGGCGACTTGGTTAAGTACCTACGGGCCCTGGGACTCCTAAGTCCGGCTCTGAATATTCCATATTATGATTTGAAATCAGTAACAGACGAGAGTAGCCCGCAAACTATTGATTCTAGACGGTGTCGTACTTTATTATCATCATTGTTACACGTTGTCATAGCTATATTTAAAAAATAGCCTTAATATTCTTAAAAATAGTTTTAATGCGCTAGTTCGTAATCTTTTGTATTATCTTTAAAAGAAGGCCCTGCTATAGCGCAGTGGTAGCGTGTTCTACTAGTATGCGATTAATCCAGATTTAACTCCTAGCAGTGCCCCCCCCCAAAAAGTGCGCTTTTAGATTAATTGCTTGCTGTAGTCTTGGGTTAGTTCCTTAGGCCAGAGGCTTCCGTACTTTTTGAATCGCCGAGCAATTTTCAGGAGAAAAATTTGTCACGAAGCACTATTTCCGCCCATATGCCAAAGAGACAAAGGTGCATTTTTTTTAATTCAACTATGCTTTTCAAGCTGTTAGTCGGTATTTTATCGTATAACAAAAGTATGAATTAATTTTAGACTTCTAAATAGATTGAATTTTGGTCTAAACTTAATTTTTCATATTAAAAAAGGAACGGAACTTCCATTTTTTTTTCCTAAAACATCGATTTTGCACATACGTTTCTTTAATATAGTGGTTCTCAAACTTTTTGAAATCGTGGCATACTTGAAGTCCTACAAGAAATCGTAGGTGTATTACACACAAAATGATAGTAAATAAGATGCAAAAATTATTTTTATTTATATTAATATTAATTTTATCAATATTAATTTTATAGGTGCGTATATTTTCCACAGGTGCGTCAACTACCATATAGCCCTGAATTTAGCTATATAACAAAAAAATCATTTTAATAATAGCTCCACACATATCTATCTGGGATTTCCTAGGGAGCACCTGGAATGTCGCCTGGCACACTGGTGCGCCTGGGCACACCCTTTGAGAATCACTACTTTAATAGAAGGACGACGATATCTTTCACTAACACGTATATCTGTTTTAAGCCGAATGACAGCAGTATTGACTATGGGAGGAATTTTCGAGCATTTAGTCATGCGAATCATTAAATTTTATTTCATTGGAAAACCCGTTATTTTCTCCGCTAATTGAAGGTAGACAAGGGTCTTACTTAAAAACAAAAAAAAAAGTATGCAGCGATGCAAAACACTAAGAATAAATTCAAACTAGGTATTGTAAATGCAGAATATGTATATATTTTAATATTTTTTTGAGCTTGGCGAATCACCAAGCGCTCCATGGATCATAGCTAGGGAATAGCTGCCCTGGTCTTTAATTAAGAGTTTCAGATTCTTCGGAAAACTGTAGGTCCATGACTTTTACTTTAGGCAAAAAGACCTTTTGCTGTCCTTGTGCCATAAAGCACCAACAAACAAATGTTCAAAAGAAAATAAAAAATATACTCTTTTTCTACCAAATGAAGCAACGTCATCGGCAAAAATCGGTTTAGTCATGTTTTGGGATTGAATTTTCTTGTAATGTTTCGTGTCTTTAAGTTTCGATCGTCAAATTATTTCGGGCACACTATCAGCGATTAGAAATAGCCGCCATGAGATACTTCTTCCTTCCCAGGGTGCCTCGCGACGCCCTTCTGCGTTGGCATGGTAACAAAGTAAATAAACAAGGCTTTGAGCGTCAGTTTTCTTTTAAAAGGACTGACATCCCCTCTTTCCGGGGCTTGAATGAAGAATTATCAGTATCCTAAGAAGAAATATCGCTTTCCGATTAGGGGCATCTTCTAGGAGATTAATAGATTGACCAAGCCGTTAATGCATTTTTATTGATTCTCCTAACATCATTGTTGCCGCCATTACTTATTCAGGAGAATCTCTAATGAAATGTTTGTACAATACGTCTCTCTTGCTTTGGCATTTACCACGCTTTGATGCATATGAAGAAGGAGTCGAAAATTTATTGATGAGGGGCAGAGAAATACGTACTTCTAATTAATTATATTAGAAAATAATTAATGGGTAGACTTTGCTTGTAATTAACATAAACAGCTTTGCATATGTTTGTATCAAGGTTGCTGTGTTTCCTCTTCCTTTCACCGCAGGAAGCGCATTGACGATCTCAAACAATAGCCATTGAATTATCAATTACCAATTTCCCTAAGTAAAAGCAATTTGGATGATTAATATGTAATTTTTTCTTTCCCTGTAAAATATTATAGACTTTCCTATTGATAAGATATATTTCGATTATATTTTACTTATTTTTATAAGATTATATATATATATATATATATGGCCTGCAAAAGGGTTGCTGGTATCTAACTGGAAGGAGACCCACACGCTGAAAGTATGTGACGATGTGTGGAACCGGCCAGGCCAGTAACCTAGTGTCCTACCCCGCCTTCAAGTGGTGCAGGCTGAGCTTTCTATTTATGAGGCAAATTAATATTTGCTGCACGGATAGAAAGGCGGAAGGGGAGGGCTAATTCACCAACCCGTCTAGCCAGCGTGGTGAAATTATGGCTAATTCCTCCATTATGTTGACACACCAGAAACCATGGCCCCTAGTCTCCAGGTGCTGGAGTGCTCCTGATCAAGGCAGCGGTCAGCGTGGCATGAAAGCAGGGGGTGCTAAGAATCACTGGAATGGCCCAGGCTGCCGTTTGTTATTGACCTTGGCAACGTATAATGGACGATCCCTTGCTTCTGAAGCAAAACTTCAAGAATTGGAAGAAGAACTTGACAAGATCAAATGGGACATTGTAGGACTCAGTGAAGTTAGAAGAAAAGGTGAAGAGTTGGTGGAACTTAAAAGTGGACATTTGTTTTATTATAGAGGAACGGAAACTGGAAGAACAAGTGGTGTTGGCTTCTTAATCAACAAAAGAATTAAAGACTACCTTCTTGAAGTCGAAAGCACGTCAGATCGAGCAGCGAGGCTCGTTGTTCAACTAACCCAGCGATACCAACTTCAGATAGTACAGGCATATGCACCAACATCAAGCCATACCGACGAGGAGGTTGAGGAATTCTATGAAGAAATCAAACAGCTACATACCAAGGGGAAACAACACATCAAGCTCATCATGGGAGATTTTAATGCAAGAATTGGACAACAGGAACAAGGAGAGACATCGGTTGGTAAATACGGATACGGGGAAAGGAATGAACGTGGCGATCAACTCATAGAATTTGCCGAAGCTGAAAATCTTAGCATCATGAATTCATTTTTTAAGAAGAAACTACAAAGAAAATGGACATGGAAACACCCCAATGGAGGAACCAGCGAAATTGACTATATACTGGCAAACAAGAAATCAATTATTGAAGATTGCAGTGTACTGAACAGATTTAATACTGGAAGTGATCATCGAATGGTGAGATGTAAAGTGCACTTAAATACTAAATTAGAACGACAGAAGCTCATTAGGAAACAAGTAATTAAGAGGGTGGATCTAATGAAACTGAAAGTAAATACCGAGGCATTCAAGTTGGAATTAAAAAATCGCTTTTCTGCACTGGAAGGACTTATTGATGAAAGTGATATCTCAGAAGCAAATGAAAACATTGTTAAGACAATAGTTGAAACTGCTGGGGAAATTGGTGGTGTAACCTGTAAAAAGCACAATAGCAAATTATCTGAGAAGACGAAACAGCTCATGAAAAGGCGAAGAGATATGAAGGTGGACAATCGAAATACCAGTTCCAGGATTGAGTACATAGAACTTTGTAAAACTCTGCGCAAAAGCATGAAAGAAGACATAAGAAAATTCAACTGTGAGCTAGTAAGGAAGGCCATTGAAAACAGCAGGAGTCTTAGGGTTGTTAAAGGAAATTTGTCTGTTGGGAAGAAACACATCATTGCATTAAAAGGAGAGGATGGCACCGTAACAAGAAATAGGGAAGAAATACTTAGAAGAGTTGAAGAATTCTACAAAAAACTATATGAAAGTAACAGTGGATTAAACGAAGACGCCGAAATAGTCGAAGGAACAGCTCCTAAAATCTTAAAAGAAGAAGTTTCATTTGCAATAAAAAATATGAAGAAAGGAAGAGCCCCTGGTGATGATGGTATTACATTAGATATCTTAAAAGAAGCTGGAGAACATGTAGAAGACATACTCGCAAAATTCTTTACCAAATGCCTTAACAGTGGTAACATACCAAACCAATGGGATTCTGCAACAGTAATTCTTTTGCATAAAAAAGGTGATAAAGAGGATTTAAAAAATTACCGACCAATTAGCTTGTTACCTGCTATTTATAAAATCTTCACAAAAGTGCTAACACATCGCCTGCAGAAAAAATTAGATGCAGCTCAACCAAGAGAACAAGCTGGATTTCGAAGTGGATTCAGTACAGTGGACCATATTCAAGTATTAAGAGAATTAATTGAAAGAACACATGAATATGAACTTCCATTGTGTGTGGCATTTATTGACTATGAGAAGGCCTTTGACTCTATTAAAACATCAGCAGTCATCAACTCTTTAAGATCAGCAGACATCGAGGATGTGTACATTGACATGGTGAAATGTGTGTATAAAAATGCAAGTGC
Source organism: Dysdera silvatica (assembly GCA_006491805.2). NCBI lineage: Eukaryota > Metazoa > Arthropoda > Arachnida > Araneae > Dysderidae > Dysdera > Dysdera silvatica. Next base: position 284,772,325 of record QLNU02015360.1, read on the forward strand.
AAAATTTCGGTTACATAAAGATACCAAAACTATCAAAATTGGTAAAGGTGTGAGGCAGGGAGATACCATTTCTCCAAAACTTTTTACTTCAGCTTTACAGATGATTTTTCAGCAGATAAATTGGAATGACAAGGGAATAAAAATAAATGGTGAATATTTAAATCATTTGCGGTTTGCTGATGACATTGTTATTTTTTCAACGAACCCATTAGAACTCCAAGATATGGTACAGGAGCTCTCAACTAGAAGTAAAGAAGTTGGACTCAAGATGAACCTACAAAAAACTAAAATCATGTTCAATAATTTCGTAGAGGAAACAAAAATACAAGTTGACAACATTGAGCTAGAAATTGCTGATTCATATATTTACCTTGGCCAGCTGATTTCAATGGATGGCAACATTATGAAAGAACTCAACAGACGTATTAAACTTGGCTGGAGTGCATTTGGAAGAAACAGTTTTATCCTGAAGGGGAAATTGCCTTTGTGTCTAAAAAGAAAGGTCTTCAACCAGTGTGTATTGCCAGTCCTCTCTTATGGATCAGAGACATGGAGTCTAACAGTTGGAGCAATACGAAAGTTACAGACAACGCAAAGGAGCATGGAGAGGTGCATGCTTGGAATAACTAGGAGAGATCGAAAAAGGAACACTTGGGTGAGAGAGCAAACTAGAGTGGAGGACATCATTGTTAAAGTAAAAGGACTGAAATGGCGATGGGCTGGGCATATTGCAAGAAGAACTGATCAACGATGGACAACAGAAATTCTGAACTGGATTCCAAGAGACCACCGAAGACCTAGAAAACGTCCTCAAACTAGATGGGTGGATGAAATAAGAAAACAGGTTGGGGTGACTTGGAAGCGAATTGCTCAGGATAGACTTGTGTGGAAAGCATTTGGAGAGACCTTCATCCAGCAGTGGATAGATAATGGTTGAATATGATGATGATGATATATATATATATATATATATATTTGTGTATGTGTGTTACCGGCAAAGTATGAAATGCAGACTTTGCATAGAATGCCTGGACGTTTTTAGGCAAAGTACGAAATGGATATTTTATTTTAATATTCCACATTCTTTGCCTTTGCATTCTATAGAATGCATAGACATTTTAGTCAAAGTATGAAATTAACTCAAATAGTGATATACTGCGCAAAATTATATAAATAGTATAAAAACACAAATTATCGCAGCTAAATTTGAATCATTGACAGCCGTTTCAATAGCACATAGGCAATATTCTTTAGAATGAATACAATTAATTTGTTGGCTAACGATGTCAGCAAACATTAACATCATGCAACACGTAAATATGTTGAAAATGAAAATTATATATAAAATTAAACTAAAAAATTAACAATTGCAGACTTCTGTGGTTGCGGAGTAAAGAAAAAGTAAGCATGTCAATGGAAAACATTAATGTAGTAGCATATCGTTAAGTAAAAGGTAGTTAAAGGAAAAGGGTGAAAAATTGAAATATAAGCGAAAGTTAAAATAAAATCAACTGTCCATTAATTTCGCTTGTATTTTAATTTTTAACCCTTTTTCTTTAACTATTTTTTTCTTATTTTTACACTACTACGTTGATGTTTTACACACACTTACTTTATTTTTTTTCTTACTCTGCAACCAGAGATGTTTCCAATCCTTAATTTTAATTATTTTATAATTTTCACTTTCAACGGATTTACATGCTGCATGATGTTACTGTTTACTGGCATCGTTAGCCAGCAAATTAATTGTATTCTTCGTTCTGAAGAAAATAGTCTAGGTGCTATTGAAACGGCTATCAATGTATTAAAATTTAATAATTTGTTTTTTATATTATTTATATAAAGTATGAAATATCTATTTTATTTTAATATTTTACGATTAATGACGTATTTATTATTATCGTATCGTATACGATTGTTGCCGTAAGAAATAGGCTGAATAACACATTTTCCTTTAAGTGGATTGGGAGAAGGTGTTATCTGGAATGAACTACCATACCTCCCGATTTAACCCCTTCGATTTTTTTCTGTGGGGCTACTTAAAAACTCAAGTATACGTTACTCCCCAAACTGATATTAATGACCTCAAAAGCAGGATAGTTAGAGAATGTAGAAATATTCCCCGAGAAGCATTCAGAAAAGTTCGAAAAGAATTCGAACATAGACTTTATTACTGTCTACAAAGAAATGGAAAAAAGTTTGAACATTTAATAAAGTTTGGGCATTTAATTTGAGATTTCTGTCAAAACTTATTTGCCATTATTTCGGAATGGATGCATGTATTTACTTTTCCTTCAGCAAAAGCATTGCATTTTTTTTCTGTTTCAAATGCTATATCACAAGGTGGGGGTTGCCATTCGAATTTTCAAAGTTGTGATCGGCAGGGGATTGAAGGACCTCTCACCCTCTCACCCGCCTCCCCCCGCTCTCATCGCAAATAAACCACAATTTCTTTGGCGTAATTTAACTTTCTGTTTATGCCAAAAGCGCCAAAGCCTACACCAAAAAATATTTAATTTGAGTTTTCGGTCAAAATATATTTGCCATTATTTCTGAAACGGATTCACGGATTTACTTTTCCTTCCGTAGAAGCACTGCATTTTTTTTCTGCTTCAAATAATATATCCAAAGTGGAGGTTACCATTCGAATTTTCAAAGTTGTGGTCGGTAGGAGGCTGGGGGCCCTCCCTAAAATTCCTCTCACACTGTTTTCCAACTTCCTCCCCCGCAAATAAACGTTGACTTTTTTTTTGTTTTGTTTTTCAAATTTCTACTCAACTCCTATCAAAAGTTATACAGGGTGTTACCTTTCCAACTGAACATACGGTATATACCACTGGCGTAGCGTGACATCAGATAGTGAGTAATTTCCAAAAAATTTGCTCGTTAAATTCCCGTTTCAAAATTATTTGTTCGTTAAAAGTTGTTAAACTGTATTGCGTTTAATCATTGTATCACACAAAATCCATATTTTCCTCACTATATTCGGAAACTCTCGAAATACTGGTTGGTTATACGTGTATCCTACTGTATTTTACATTCCCCCTAAAGTGTCCTCTCTAAATTCGCCACTATTTGATAGGTGCTGAATTGTTTTTTAAAATTTTAAAACGCGACTCTTCCTTGACAAGGTTTATTTTTAATGCCGGTATTTGAAGGTTACGATACTTTTATTTTTTCTAACTGTTGAATTTCGTGGTTTTTTCCCGTGAACAAACGCGTATATGTATAGCAAGACTGTTACTTCTGCTAAAATTTATGCAAATAACTAAATATATGTAACAATAAGCATTTGAATTTTTAAGTCTTTGGGATGCTATTTCTTGGAAGTTGTGGAGGTCCGCGCAAGCTGGATCTCCTTACTTTATATAATAGAAAGCTCTTTTCCTATGCTGAAAAGAATAAAGACCTTTTAAAGATTTATCACGCCAGATAATCGTCTATCAATACTAACTATTCTGAGATTGCAGGGAAGAGTCTAATATATGAAATAAAAAAAGTGAAAGTTTTTAAAATGTTTGTTCGTCGAAAGGAGAGGGGAATGTCTTTTTGTACAGTTCGAGATACAATTTCTTTGCAACACTACCACGTTTTCAACTGATGAGCCATCGGTGCTGTTTCTTCAGTCTTTATAGAAAGCATCTTTTCCATGATGAATAATAATTTTATTAAGGACATGAATGGGTGTTCTCTCAATTTAATTAAATCAAAATCAATAATTAATATAAATTTCCATAACAAGTGTGTTTATCGTTTTTCAATATACAAAAAGTAATATGCGCTTATTAAAATCTACCAAGAGCAATAAAAATGATATTTAGAATCTCATTACATTAGTTGACAATTATTTATGATAATGCATATATTTTATAACGAAAGTAGTATTTTTTAATTTTATATGTTATCAGAATAAGTATTATTAAAATTAATAAAACTTACGTTCATTTTTATTGAAGTATACAATTGAACATCCTTAACCCGAAAGCTCTTCATGTGAATTCCTTTTAATATCTACTGTTTCTTGAATCTCCGTCAAATCGTATAGCAGTATTAATACAATCCTATCCTTTCCGAATAATGTAAATTATTTTTAACGTGAACAAATGTTTTGTCACCTCGAACGTTCACGTTAACGAAACTCGACCGCATATTTTTAAATAGTTGCACAATGTGTTACTGCGCTCATTCTTTGGGATATTTAAAATACGGCAACCGCTATATTGGTGAACCTCTCTATAGAAGTTGTGTGAAGGATTTTTTTTTACTTAGCAAACTTATTTAAGCATTTAACTCGTAACGTAGTAAATTTAGGGAATTCTCGGTGACTGAAGTACAAATAAGCAACGATATAATTTTAAAACTGGTTTATTAGTTCCAAGTCTATAAACATCGTTAGACAAAAGCTTGATGACTGACAGAGCACATAACAGAAAGAGAATCAAATCGTCAGGTAAGAGTGCAGTATTCTCTCTCTCAGGCACTAGTGCAGTTTTCTCCCCTTCGGGCATTTTCTCGTTTAGACGACAGGCATATGAAGAACTAGAAATATTTAAACACACTTTAATTACATTTGATAAGTATCACTAAACATAAATAACTTCTAAACCAGTGTTTCTCAAACTTTGGTCACTCACGTATCGCTTCAAGCATTCCTTTACTTATCGCAGAACACCGGACGATTTCTCCGCCGACAATATATTTTTTAATGGATTTCAGTATGGTGGTGGCAAATTAAGGTTTCCAAATATGGTTAAAAATATTTAGCACCACTTAGCCACCACCATACGGATTCCCAAAAGGAAAAACATAAAGTAACCTTCGATTTATGTGATTTATTGGCAGGCTTATATACGTATATAAGGGCTCCGGTAGGAGAGATTTATTCATTCCTTGAAATATAATTTGTAGTTAATTTTAACTTCTTTTGTGGTAAATTTTAAGCTTTTTAAGAAAAAGCACCAGCTTTTGTCAGAAAATCTCTGAAATCTTCGACCATAGTTTTTGGAAAATTTGGAAAAGATTAAAAATACAATTATTAAAAGATCAGGATCTGCGATAGAGAGGTTGGCCAAATTTAACGAGGTCAGATGACTTAACATTTTGTTTTACATCTGCCCCTTCTGTGACATGTGAATTATAAAAGATAATATTTTATATAAAATATATTGTATATAAAAGATAAATATTCTATAAACGATAAATATTCTATATAAACGATAAATGTTATCTATACAGTTGTATATGTTTTGAGAACGTGTAAACATGAAAATATAAAGGTATTGTACTATTTATATCTTAAAATATGGGTTGGTTGCCAATCCTCCCCCACCCCAAAACAAAATAATTTTTAGAGCAACGCTATTTGATAAAGAGAGTGTGAGTTACGATCTTATTTTGTCAAATTTGCAATGAAAATGACGTCATTAAATTAGTTAAATAATAATAAGCAATGTAGACAGCAAGGGTGTATTTAGAGGATTCAAATCTTTCACGAAACGCCGTAAGGTAAGGTTTATAACAAGTAATATTTATGAGAAATTCCTTAAATCTCGCACGAACCTAAATTCTAGCTACACCGGCAATTTCTCGTCATTTTTTTTCCTGAAATTTGGTAATCATCCTGCGGACCACTTAATAAGCCGTCGCGGACCACACTTTGAGAAGCACTGTTCTGGACTATAATATTCAAACTCAGCCAACTTAGATGTCCCATTGAACTCTTTAACCCGTCTCAAGAGGTAGAAGGACGTTTGGCTCTCCTTAGGGTAGGCCCAAGCCTAAGAAACTAATAACGGTACATCCAACTGTTCAACAGCCAGAACACATTAAATTAGTAGTACTTTAACCTTGGAACAATTATTTTACTTATGGCGCAACAAATAAACGTCTTTAGTGTTAAAGGTTTAACAGAATAATCACAAAACACTCTAGTAACTAACGCAACGGTCAATAACCATATAGCCACACAAGTACGCTACGCTATCTAAGAGTTACTTATTGCAATAAAACTACAAAGTATAAATATATTAGTTAAACCGATTAGTCCAAACTCAACATTAATCAACGTTAAAGAGTAAATTGACTAATTTGCTAATACTCCCTTTACGATCAACCAATTAGTCCAGCAAAACAAGAAAACATAAACTTCGGACAGGCTTCTTCCTACGCCACAAAAACACCAGTAGTCCACAGGTCGGTTGTAGAAATGAGTTCAGGAATACCAGAGCACCTCCAAGTAGCTCTCCTAAGACAACGTAGACTTCTGAACGGCCGAATTCCAAGAACACGGCAAATGCCACAGTTAGTAGTTACTGCTTCAAATCATGTCAGCTACAGACTTCATAATGGTCCGCATCCAACACGTACCCACTTCGACCTTTTCTCGTAAGTACAGCTCGACATCCTTGAACGCAGTTGCAGACATTGCACTTAATACCAACGTACATCACAGCGACGAAGCTTTTGGCCGAACAGAATACAAGCCACCATATTCATTCCATCAAGCGAATCGCTGCTAAGTAATTGTGAGTAGAAGCCCTGCTCTAAACAGATCGGGAAATCACTCTGATCCATACTTTGTTTTGCTGCTGCTTGCTTGCTTTATATCGGGTTGGAAACATCTTCCAACTGAATAAGTTAAAAACCGAATTAAATGGGTAATATGGTGTTTTGAACTATCCAAGGGGGGCGTCGGAGACAGGATTACGTCATTCCGGTCTCTATGTATGTTTGTATAATGATATCGGACTATTTAACTCTGATCTGCCAAGGAGCAAGGGCGGAGGTTAGCCAAAGTTGGAAAGTGTCCGCTTGATGGTTAGCTGTAACAAAGAGAACGACTTGAGGGACAAAGCTAAGAACCGTCGGATGGAAGTATGCGTTCAAACAGAGATTCAGCGTGTTGTAGAGACAGGGGGAACTTACTAGTTGTGATTGCCAAATAGCAGTATAAGATGTTTTTAATTGTTTATTTTTCTATCAAACCCGAAGCTACGGAAAGGCAACTATCAAAGGAAACTATTTCCACGTATCTGGACGGGATAATTATTGTAAATGCCACTTTTTCGAGCGTTCTAGGTTTCCAACGGATACGAAGCAGTAACGTACTAATTTTGATATTATTGAATTAAGATACTTACTAATTACTTGTTCTAATGTTAGTTTGCTGTTTTAATGTGTTTCAATGCCGGTGTTATTGTTAATCATATAAGAAAAGGGTTGTGTTAATTCAATGTTTACGGTGAATATATGCGAACTATTGAACTATTACCGACTCACACATGAACTAATGACCGAGTGAATTGGGTTAAAACTATTGTTTTGAGTTTCAGAGAGTTCCAGGGTTCCAGTTACCAAGACAGAGTTTTGTTGTTCGAGTTAACTATATTCCTCCAGTTTGTTTGTGGTTTTATGGCTTAAGGACTACAATGGTCATGCTGTGCCGGGACCTACTGTTTTCCGAGGAATCTAAACCTCTGGACCTACAATTTTCCGAGGAATACAACCTCTTAAGGCCTAGGGAACCAAACGCCGGACTACAGTGAGCAGTGCAATCTTTTTATAAGAGCTCTGAGTAAGCGTTCTGTGTACACTGTTGAGAGTCGAACCCGGATTGACGGCGCACTAGGCGAACGCGTTACCACACTGCGCCACAACAGGGCCTATTCCTCCACTTAAGCTATATGAGTTCCAGCTGGGGAATCAAGCGTTCTAGCCTCGTTCGTCCTGGATTTGCCAATCCAGGTTATTAACGGTTATGTTTCTAGTTATTGATATAGTTAATTTAGTTCAGATATTATACGTAATTTGAATTAATGAGTTCTATCATTTTTATAGCTCATATTTCTGGTAATGTTGTATAGAAGAGGTGTCCTCCTCCTGTGTTCCTTTAGGCGATAGTAGACTCCTGAACTCTGGTTTCGGTTCCCGATTGTCATGTGTTTACTGAGACGATTTAATAGATGGCTGTATTTACGAGATAAGCACGATGTTTTCTATGTTGTAACCTTGCGCCACAAAAAAACTACTGATCACGCTATTGCATTTTTAATACCTTTCGAATCACTTACGAGACAAACGGATTGAGTTACGAAAGCAACAAAATGAGAAATAACCATGTCGTCAAGACTAGTGTAAAAGAAAAGAGAGAGAGGGGGGAGAGCTCTCTCTCTCATTTATATCTACTATAATGTATTATTTGTACATGTAAAATACTTAGCGAAAAATAGATCTCATTTTTTCCATTATTGCTAAATATGAGAATTATAATAATGATAAGAATAATACGCAGGTATCCAGCATGAATAATATAAAAAAAATTATATTCACTGTGTTGCCGTATATAATACCAAAAGAGACAATACGGGAACGAAAATAATAATTATAAAAATAATGCAAATTGCATAAATTTGGTAGTAACGGTTCGTGATGATGGAGACTACAAAACGAAGGGTTACATGTTTGATATTTCCCGTAGAATGTAGTTCTCCACGTCATCAAGGGAGACCTTCATCCAGCAGTGGATATGTAATGGTTGAATATGATGATGTTAAAAGTAATTTATCTTCTTTAGAAAAACAGTATTTTATTCACATTAATATAAAGATATCTGTTTAATTTTTATTTCCTCAATAAAAATTACACATCCGTAACATACGAGTTCAATTGCGTGACAATGAATCCTTTAACTCACAACAGAGCAATAACATCTCAATTAGGTTCCCATATAACAAACGGACAAATTGAACTTCAAAGAGAATATCTGTTGAACAATGTCTCCCCCTGTCGTTTCGGGGGAATGGCTCGAGCTCTCTTTCTCAACCCTTGAAATTAATATCAGGCCCCCCCAAATCCAGTCCTCCCTCTCCCTTCATCCAGCCGAACTAAACCTTGGTTCCAATCATTACTCAGGCAGCTGCCTTTCTCCCTATTTACCTCTTTGCCATGAAACCACTAAAGCTAATTAAAGACGACTTGGCGGATTTTGGCGATAAACTAAAAATTGCTACGAATTAAATATATTCATTACGTTAAATTTCACAATCATTTCTTAAATTGTAAATTTTATGTTTAAATATTTTAAATTCTTCATTTAAAAAAAAATCAAAACTTGCATTAACTATTTTCGCAAATAATTTGAGCAAACTAAAATTTTGGTCCTAATAATCAATATAATTCAATTTTCAATCCATTTATTTATTTCCTATATTTTTCAGCTGAGCGAAAATTTTGAGGTTCACCGTTCAGGGCGAAATTCAGTTGACTTCTAAAAACATTTTTGCACTTGCACTAATTTTTAAACCCGGTGCGCCGTTTCCTTCAATCATGGCGATCGAAATTTGATTTTGGCGACTAAATCCAGAATTAAATTATTGCATGTTTTATTATCTTAGAACGCTAGAATTAAAGTCTGGTTAAAGATAATCTATTCCTTGTGTAAACTTTACTAATTAAAGCGCTTTTAATAAGGTATGGACATGGTAAAATACAACTGCGCAAATGCTTTTAGATCCCCACAATTGAATTTATTTCGGGAATAGTTATCAGTTGTTTGCGGGCCCCACCCTATTTAGCGCATCAGGGTGCCCTAGCCAATCAGGAAATGGTCATTAAATATTCATTTTGTTGTTTAGGAATGGCAACATTCCAGTGTCCAATTGGGTTTCAGTATGCGCGCACCATAATTAGAATAACATTGTCCTTCTAATAACATAATGCCAAAGAAACGCTTATTATGATGTCTTTTATGCGATAAGTATAGAAACAGCAAGTTTAGAGATGTGAATGTTTTTAAATAATCTTTGAAAATTAAAAGAAAAAAGAGGAAAAATTCTGGAAACTAAATATAGAAAGAAGGAAAAAAATGGTGACTTTTGGGGTTTTTCAGGTTTGAATAACATTACTTTCGATATTCTAATAAATAACAACTATCAAACGAACAGAGATTTTATATAAATAAATGAATGAGCGATACATTGTGAAACGAAATATTAAGTAAATTAATAATAATAATAAATTTTATTCAACCTATTTACAATTGTGCTGATACACTTTACCATATGATATATTTGATGTTACATCGATGTTCTTAAATTTGAGGTTTAAGAAGTTAACTGGTGATAAGATTAGAAATGGAGAAGAGCAGAAAGCTATAGATTGTTACACTCTGGATCTCCTCCAAATGGATACAACATATCTCATAAATCGCTTTTACAGACTTGTTGCTTTGATATTTTTAAGGTAGTATAAAAAAAATTTGGAGTAAATTTGGGAAATAGAAAATTTGGAGAGGAAAAACTTTAATTTTGTGTTGATTCGTGACCGCATTGGAGAAACTGTGGAAAGGAGCGGACATTATTTTATTAATAAATTGAAAAATTAATAAAATTTAAATTAATTTAATAAAATTCCAAATTTAAAAATAAAAATTTAAAAATAAGATTTAAATTTAAAAATAAAATTTAAATTAATAAAATTTATCAATGCCAGCATTATTTTATCAGTAAAATAAAATAAATAACAACACAGTTTTTATAAAGCTGCCTTCGTCAGAAGCTCTATATCCAGACAGCTCTGGGTGTAAATTCTGGCGAAAGCAGGCAGTATCCCTGTCGAAACAACGGTAAACGATGTGTCAACTTACAAAAACTGCGTTTATATTTATTTACAATTTAATAGAGCTTTTATAGTTCTATTTTTACTTACTATTGGCAATGACTCAAAATTAGATTTGTTTTTGAAACCTTTCCTATTTCAAAGTTGAAATATATCAAGGCCGTGCATAAGGGGGCAGTCAGATAAGCCCCTCATTTGAACAATTTTATTGGCTGTAAAATCGAATTCCTTGTGAGAGAAAAGAAATTTCCTATAATATCCCCTCCGTTTCGAAATCACGTGATTAAAGGCTGATATCTTTCTTATCAGTATATTTCTCACATTTTATAAATTTATCTATCCATAAACATGTCGATAGTTTGATAGATTATCGGACACACATTTATTGATGCTTTTAACGCATGATTTTTAGATTAAGCGTAAAAATGGAGATTCTGAACTGATATAACAACAAGGCAACTTTTAATTGTTACTTTTTCGAAAATTTTAACACAAAACATGGAAAATATTTTTAATCTATAATCACACATATATTTCTGTTTCTTCACTTCAAAATTATTGCGTTCATATAACTTCCTTTAGAAAATTTCATATTCGTCGTTGAACTTCACTAGGTATTATTCATCGCATCGGTATTATAATATGCAAAAAACACTTTACGAAACTTCATGTGAATCGAATAATGAAACAAAAGAAAACGTTGTCATGCGAGCAACCAAATCATGCAAACAAAAAGCGATGTTCGAAAGAAATTGCTTTTTGCTTCGTGGCAACATTCGTGCATGTTCTTGGTGGTTACGGTGGCTTAATTATTTATGAAGTGGCGGTTTTTTGCGTGCGGATGTTTAGCCATCTTTAATCGACATTGGATTTAGCGCCATTTGGCGCTAAGTTGCCACTTTGATGCCAAAGTAGGCAAAAATTGGAATAACTTTAATTTTCACGTATCGTGACTTTTCTCGCTTCATATAACTTTGTGATATTTTATGAATATGGCACTCATTGAAAAAAGCGTAAATAAAATTTATTATAATTTAATTTTTATTAGATTACTATAACTTTAATATAGAGTAAGCCATATCTTTCGTTTGAATTGTATGTTAGATGCCTTTTTGGAAATTATTATGTGCTTTGTTTAAGAAAACTCTTGAGCATTAAATTTTCACACCGCTATTCTATGATGAACACTAACATTCATCATTCCTTACAAAATAGTATTAATTATTAAAATATACAACTGATGCATAATCGTTTTTGATAAATAAACGCACTCCTTGTTTCCCTCGCCAAAAGGTTGACGCGTTGCCTAAAGTAGCAAACCCGATCAGTTACAAAGATATTTTCCTGCAATCGGGAAATAATATCCGAAATTGGCATACAGCAAATCCAGGAAAGAATCCCAGCGTTTTCAATAATAGGAGGGAGAGGAGAATGAAGAACAATCGAGTTTAGCTATCCAAGCGAATGTGTATTTCTAATAGCAGCAAGCAAGTAAACTGAGGTACATAAATATTATATCTCAGTGCCAGAATTTAATTTGTGACTCTGAAAGGAAAAGGGGCAGTACAACGTCTGCTTATGGATGTCACATTTCACAAATAACGCCATATTTTTCAAACCTCATTCATGGATTGAGTGGCAATTGCTTGTGCAGGGGTGATATTGTGCAGCTGCCAGATAATTATCGCTTACTATATACTGTATAAGGTGATCGCCTTCGTTCCCCCACCCCCCCACTTAAGCTTTACCGTAATGTATTAAAGAAGAAGTAGTTACTTGACTTCTTACGATTTTATAAGTAGCGAACATCGTAATCTACGAATTTTATCATATTTAAGCGCTCACATTTTAAAGCCAAAATTAACGTTCCATCAACTTGGAGGTTGACAAGCATTTACCTTTCGTTGAAGCATACTCGAATCATTATGAACTTCAGTATTTGTAAATGGGTGAAGGTTCGAAATTCACGTTAAGCCACTGAGCAATTCCAAAAAAAATGACAGTAATTAGAGAAAAAATACGAGTGCTATTAAGTTGTAATTGAGAGCTAAGAACTTTTTGAATTTTAGCATGTTCAAACATGAAATCGAACCTTAACATGTTTACAGATGAGGTTGAACCTTAAAATGTTTATAGATGAGGTTGGGCCTTAAAATGTTTACAGATGAGGTTGAAGCTTAACATGTCTACATAAGACGGGGTATACAAGCTTTGAAATAATAATAATAAGCAGAACATGGATGATTCTGTAGAAATTTCAACACATGTGCGTTCAATATCAATGGACGAAGCAGAATATGGATAGGTTTAATAAAACAATTATTAATAATTACATATAATGCCATAAAATATTAGTTTAAGAGTACATTAAATATATAAATATATTAAATCAAAACTGCATCAAAATCCCCGAAACGTTTCGTTATTTCTACATGCATTCCAAATTTCTTTTTTTTATGAAATAACCGACACTTCAAAGACATATGCCAAAGTACAAATGATTACGCATAATAAAATTGCTCGAGTCCCAAAAATGCCGATTATCGATAAAATAAAGTCATAAAATTCCCTCGCCTTTACTTTCTTTTTTTAAAATAGAGGTCAATCTAGCTAAAATGGTTTTAACCACTCCATTTGCCCTATTAGCATACCAGCCACCCTCTCGTCGTCGATAACGGAATACGTTCGCATCCCACCCCTCCATGGGGAACGTTTCGAGACTCGATGTCGGCCTCACCCCACCTTGAAGTTTTAAAAGCTCCATCAAAGATTAAATTTTTCCTCTTCGAAGGTTATGCGGACACTTGATAAAAAAGAGAGGGCGTTCACCATTAGTACGAAATAACCCTCATCCACACAAGCGGTCCTTTTATTTTGTTTCATAATTTTTACAGAAATCTTTATGTTATTCTAACCCAATTGCAAGCCCAGGGAGATTTGGAAGGTTCAGTATCAGAACGCCGAAATGAAAGCAATATGCAATCCAAAATGTTTGCTAAAATAAGCAAATTTTAACGGATTAAGTAGAATTTAGAGCAATTGCAATTTTGATCCTATTGCGAACGGACTAAAACATAAATAAGAAATCAATATTCAACTTTTTATATTTGAGATATCTTAACTTAGGAATCAGAGATTTTAACCTTAAGTTAGGAATCAAAAATATTTACCTTGATTTAGCTGTCAAAGAATTTGGATTTAACTTAGGAGTCAGAGATTTTATCCTTAAGTTAGGAGTCAATAATTTTGACCTTAATTTAGCAGTCAAAGAATTTGGCTTTAACTTAGGAGTCAGAGATTTTAACCTTCATTTATAAGAGTTAAAATGTAATCTCAATTTAAGAGCTATAAATATTGAATTTAATGTATGTGTTCACTAATACAATTGCTTCGAAATTCCTTGATGCAAGGAGAGCGAGATTTAACAGACATACATTCATTTCAACAAGTATTAAAGCTGCTCTTCGATAAAAGGTGCATAATATTTTGTTTTAAATAATAACATTCAATTTCTTGATTTCCTTAATTTCATTTTAGTTCATCTGTGTGGGAAGAGGTAAAATATTTAATGCAAATCAGTCAATAACTACCGATATGATTAATTTAACATAATCAACAGAGAACTAATTTTACAGTAGATTAAACAGAAATTTAGTATGTAATTAACAATAATTTAGTAGGTTATTTAAATTAGAGTGTATTAATAAATATTAAATTTGCTACATTTTTTAATTTTCTCATACATTAAACGTTTCCAGAAAATTTTATACCACAAAAAAGAAAGCTAATTTTTCCCACTCATCTTCAAAATCTCTTTATTGTCATTTTTACAATCTCGCAAAACGAAGTCCGAATATATTAAATACAAATTATTAAAACAAACTAGTTTTATATAAATGCTTTCATTCTTTCAATTTCTTAGCTTTTTTCTCTTCAAATTTTTACATTTCTAATTACTTAAAATAATCCGGGCCCGTGAAATACTCGATAGCGATAGAATGCGCAAACAAAAATTCCAATAAAAGTATCAACTCTTTTTAATCACAGTTCTCCCTATTTTGGTATGCCCCTGTAGCAGCTATTTCTCTTTTTTCGGGGCCTCGAAAACGCACAGTTCCGACAGCAGTAGACACACGCACTAGTTGCTCTGGTACAAAAGGAACCAACCCAAGCTCCTCTCCAACCCTCATCCCCCTACACAGATAACAAAGGTCCCAATTCGGAACAAAGAATGACTCATATTTGACCCCCTATTCCCTTCACCTTCCCTCTAGATTCCCTATCCCTTTTTTGCGTTTTTTACTTTTTCCATCCCTGAACTTTGCCGCGAATTTTAGGGCGGCACTTATATCCATCGGACAAATATAGGGGGCCCTCGGGATTTGACTTGAGTTCAGATATGGGGGGAAAGAGAACCGACCTGCACATCTGCCTAGGACACGCGCCCTGCCACGCGCCTGCATCGACTTTTTTTTTTTACTTATTCCATGCTTTTTCGAGGCGTACACGTTTATATTTATTTTTCCCATAGAGTACGACGAAAATCCTTTGGTTGTCCACGTGGTGCCATCATAAATCGATAGCCCTATTATAAACGAAAATTCATTTGTGTCACACTTTGCGTGACACAGCACTATCTAACATGACCAAAGATAAGGCACATGGCAATTGGTAATAAACCCGCTAAAATATTCCTCATGTACAAATGAGAGAGAAACCTTGTAACACGATGACATACTGATATTTATTTTTTAAATACTTTTATTCCCTTATAGATAGTTTACTTGTGATATAGCTCGATATATATATATATATACAGATCAGTTTCACAAACTCAATGTAAATCAACAAAACATTGTTATTTATTTTCGGCAAATTTAACATTCGTTTTTGTTTTTTGTTTTTTAAGTGACTGCAGCATCTTTTTCCTATATTTCACAATATTGTCTCTAAATGGTAAACACTCCGGAATTGTAGCGATGTAATTTCTATAATTCAGATGTTTACTAGAAAATACTTTCTGTTCGGCTGTGTGTTGGCATAAACAGTTCCAACGAGAAATTTCTTTCAATACATAATTTTTGATTTTTCAAAAAGCGCTTGGCAAACATTTTGAGTTTTGTTTTTCACATGTTTTACGATTCTAAAGATCAATACATAAATTCAGAAGTGATTCTTTTTTCTTTATTGCAAGAGGTCTGTATTTTTATTTATTTTTTGTTTTTTCATTGCAAATAATTTGACAATTTTTACTATCATTATCGATTAATATGCAATGATATATAATTAATATATTAATAATTTATGTGTTCATTATCTCGTTCTAAAAATAAACTAGTCCTAATTATTATTTGATACAAGAAACAGCATAGTTTTCGGATAAATATCACATGATTTTCAATTGTCTAATTATATATTCTAAATCAGAGGTTTTCGAACTTTGCGTCGCGAAGTGGGCTAACATTTCATATAACATATTATATGAAAATATTCATAACATGTAATTGGTACATTTTGTACATTCGCGAGTCGATTTATGAAAGATAAAAGCAGTTGTATGCAAAAAAAAAAAAAAAAATTCTAATGCATTTGGCTGAATTTCAAGTATTCGCTTATGTGTGTGTGTGTGTTAAAACTAATGTAACTACCACCAGGTTGTAAAAACCTATAAAATTAACGCTTCATAATACATAAAACTGATTGTTGGAATGGGATCGAAAGATCAGTGAGGGGGGGGAGGAGGCGGATGGGAAAAGAGGCGGAAGGGCGGAAATTGATTAACCCGTAGGGCTTGGAACCTATCGACGGATTAAACAGGGAGATCAAATGCCTGAACTGACCACAGATGTCATTACATGAAAACAATTGTCCCTTTCTAAGCAACAAGCCGATATATCCTGTGCTTCCCGAATACTTTCATTCAACTTGCCGAAACATGGTTTAATTGATTATAATGAGATAAAGCCGCAAAATTCAATTTTTATTAACTGTATATAAATGGTGTCATTAAATTCTAATTATTAATTAATAGGTAAGTTAATTTGCGTCTACTCAGTTAAGGACTTTTTATTTATAAGGTCCGCACCTATTCTATATACATTAACGCATTATTACTATAGAAATTTCCTTGATACAGTTTACAGCTAGCAAAATTTGTGCGAAAAAAAAGGCAATTGCTTTTTCGATCGATGAGTCATTGGGAACGTATTCGTTTTCTGTGCTCTTTCTTAAAATATAACGCAAATAGCTGCACATGATGTAATTGTAAAAATTTACATAATCTGAATCATAAATGGTTCTGATGACATAATGAGGTTGAGGATTATTTAGAACTAGAAATATTTATATAACTTTCTTCTATTTAGAATTCAAATCTTAAGAAATTAAACCAATGGTTTTACTTAAAGCGTATATTCTCTTTCTTTAAGTTTACAGTGGGTGGCGAAAGTATGTTTACACTGGAATGTTAACACTTCCCACCCGTATAGCAAAAAAAATATTAACAGTAGAATTTTTCAAATTTAATGGAATAAGTACAAATCATATGTTTTTATTTCTTGAAAATTACAAACTTGTAACACAAATTGGTTTCATATATTTAAACAAGATTTGAACCCCCTCCAGAATTTGAAGAGCAAAATTAAGTTTACAAATAAATCAAGCATAAAAAAAAAGTAAAAGTCTAGTACTTGATAGGGCCTCTCTAGGCCCGAATAACTTCACGGAGCCGTTGAGGAATGCTGTGGATCAAGTTAGTCATAACGGTTGGTGGGATGCTGCTCCAAGCTTCCTGCAATGCAGTCTTGAATGCGGGGATGTTTGTGCGACATGATAATGGCACACGGCTGCTAAAATCCCCCAAAGATGCTCAATGGGGTTCAAATCAGGTGACTGAGATTGTCATTCAAGCACCTTTATCTTCTTAGAGGCAAAATAAGCAACTAAAATACGAGATTTATGTTTGGGGTCATTGTCTTGTTGGAAAGACCAACCCCTTTTCAATCCCAACTTCATCTTTCATTGAGCCAAATTTGATTCCAAAATCTCCTTATACTTGTGGGAGTTCATAAGGCCATCAATGAATACCAGATTTCCCGTTGCATTATTGGTAAAACAACCACAAACCGTAACTGATGATGGGTGTTTGATTGTTGGCTGCAAATTCTTGACATTAAACGCTGTTCCATCTTTTCTAAACACTATTTTCTTCTGTTGTTTTAAAGGTTCAAACTTGCTTTCATCGCTCCACATCACATTTTCCCAGAATTTGAGTAGCTTATCAGCATGTTGAATTGCAAATTTTGAACTCCTTTGTTTATTTTTGGAAGAGATATAAGGTTTCTTACGTGTAATTCTTTCTTTATATCCCACCTTGTTTAACACCCTTGAAATTTGTCTCCGTGATATTGTCTTTTTGAATTGATCTTGAAATTCTTCTTGGATTTCCCTTCTCGATGTAAATGGGTTTTTGTTTATGGTTCTCATAATCGTCTTGCGCTCCCTTTCTGTGAACTTTGGTTTTCGACCTGTCCTTTGGGTGCTTACAACGTGTCCATTGATTTCATATCTTTTCACTATTTTCTGAGCTCCCATTGCACTTATTTCATACTTTTCTCCTAACTGTCTGTAGGATAATTTGCCATCCACTCTGTCTTTAGTTAAGGCTGTTCTTTCAATCACCGATAGTTCCCGTGTTTTCACCATTTTCACTCTACACTTCATCAATCCATGACTCACACATTCTCATAAATCGTTGATTATGCAAATTAGATAATAAGGAAATTACATGGACACAGAAATTTGCTTTTAATTTTACTTTTATTGATGTTTTATTTATTTGTAAACTTAATTTTGCTCTTCATATTCTGGAGAGGGTTCAAATTTTGTTTAAATACATAAGATCAATGTGTGTTATAAGTCTGTAACTTTCAAGAAATAAAGACATTTGATTTGTACTTATTCCATTAAATTTGAAAAATTCTACTGTTATAGTTTTTTGTTAAACGGGTGAGAAGTGTGAACATTCCAGTGTAAACATATTTTCGCCCCCCACTGTATATTCAATGCTTATTTCCTTTAAGGCAAAGTTCGCAGCCTCTGAGTATAGGTTATGTTAGGGAGCTATTTGGAGAAACACAAAGGTGTTAATTATATGCATATTTATACAAAAACTCCCTGATAGTTTTGCTTGTGTTTGGGGTTTCCATATTCTGAAATGTAGGACAGAGAAGGAGAAAGCACATTTATGTTGGTTTCAGGTTTTTAAATACTTTATTTGGCATTAAGTTTATTATGGATAGGACTAGGACGGTTATTTAATGTCCACCCTCACCATATTTATTTAATTTCGTACCTAAAGTCTCAATGTTTATCATTTTCCTTATATGTATGATGCACATGTTAGTATTGAATATAACTGTGCCTATTGTATAGATGACATTTTATTTACTTTATTATTTAAAATTACGCCTGGTCTGTGTTGTGCGATTTAACCTTTCGTTATATAAGTCGTAGTAGAGCTTATATATATATATGTGCAAGTGGCGTATTCTCCAGGTTACCAAGGCTACTTTGGAAGCCCAGGGAATACAAACGGCAAACGCCGATTATGCGACAAATGAAAACCGACGTTAAATAAAAGTTGATAAATAAAACTCGATGTGAAATAAAAATTCACAAATCAAAGTGAATCGACAACAAGGGGTGTCAGTGGTTCCATTGCCAAAGAAGCAAAAGTATATCTCGTACGACTCGTTGGCGAAAAAAATGTACCGAGACTATCCAAACCACTTCGGATAGCTTTTTCCCCCTTTCCTGTTGCTGGGAAGAAAACGATGTTGCCATAGTAATAATATTGAAGGCCCGTTGAAAGGGTCGCTTCTTTTTTTGGCGAAAGTATTCGTTTGGAAAAACGAAGAGCTGGCGACTAATATTTGGTGTTGTAAAATAGATGTTATGGCGATTATCTTTTTAACAGTTGGTTGTATAAGCATACTTCCATTTATAAATAGTTTCCAAATCATGTATAAATGTTGGACATAACTCATAACATATATTCTACAATGAACTGTATATATATATAAACTTTTAGACTCAACACCTTTTCAATTTTTTAGACGGGCCCTCTACTGAGAAACTTCAAATATGAAAAATGTTCTTCTACATATGGTCAGTCAAATATAATTATTCTCATGTTTCTAAGTGGAATATTCGAGGAATAACTGAAAGTTGGATTTTTTTTGTTTATCGGCTGTAATTATTGTTTAGGCAACAGTCACTAAAAGCGGAAATGTGTTCGGAAAGGGCTTAAGGCAAGGGGACTTAAAGAACCTTATGCTTTACGTTTCAATAGAGTTGGATTCAAAAATGAATGCAGGGTGTTTTATTTCTTTGACGAATTAAAAAAAAAATCAGTAACAGATATTACTTGTTACAGGAAGTTGAATAAATTGGAGATTATGTTTAGTAAGCTGTACAAATTATCATCAGAACTAGTATTAACTTTTCCATCGACTACTGAAACTGTCAAAAGAAGTTTTTCTGCATTAAGATGAATCAAGATGTACCTTAGAGCTACACAAGGATAAATACGCTTGAGAAATTTGGCTGTTTTGTCAACAGAAAAAAACAGTCTTTTAAATATGAAAAAGTATTTTTGAAGAAACTTTTATGAAAATGTAGCCTTAAATTCACACAAAAGAAAAGAAGAATGGAGTTTATGTACAATAATGTATTTTAAGATGAAGTGTTAACATTCTAATATTCGCTTTAATTTCAGCATTTTTATAATTTAATTATATTAAACATTTAATTACTTCATATAATTAAATAATAATAATAAAATAATAATATTGTATATAAAGGTTACTTCTATTTTTTATAACTGGAAAATAAGCTTTAATTTTTATTTTTTAAAACAGCATGGGAGGAGTTAGCCCAGGTATTGAACTGGCACTACGCCACTGATATATATATATATATCCATTATTAAATTATAACAAAAGACGACACTGCATAACAGATCAAATATGATCATCGCCCTGTAAAGCAGCCCAAAACAAGCCTACAACATCACGCGAAACACAACCAATAATTACAGTAATCACAGTCACTAATAAACACAATCTTTACCAGTCTAAGGCTGGTTCATATTTTAAACGATTTAAATTTGATTATGAAAAAATCGATTAAAGGTGAAGCAAATTATTTTCAGTTAGAAGATTTTATGTCAATAAGATAAAAACATTACAATTGACAGGGCTGGCCATATATCGATTCAACCGATTTGACTTAATTGGGCCCCGCATCTAAAAGATGCCAAGCGCTTGGGAAGGAGAATTTTTTTAATTGCAAATTAAGACTATTTTTGCAGCGGACACAACCAACCAAAATATCTAAATCGGGCTTACAATGGGAACACACAGTGAGTGCCCCGCCGATTTTGATGAAATGTTTTGATGAAAGTAGAGCCAAAATAAGGAAATACGTGTCTCGGCATTCGTGCCAATGCGGCTTATTTCCAGAGATATGCATTTTTAAAGATTTTGCATCCGATATATGAGCTTAAAACACGACATCCTCTGCAAGCCAATCGGTAGCTTGGGCGGTAAGTTGTCGGCTCTTCGCGCCGTGTTTTTGTGTTCAATGCCTGGGGAAATCGATAAGCTACTGTTCTTTATGTATTCTTTTGCATATTTATTTATATATTTTAGAAGCAAAATACTTTGCATACTCGGAGTTTGTTCATAGAAGCTTACTTTAATAAAATTCGTATTTATGTAGTTATATGTTAATTGTATGCTTATTGGCAGTGATAATTTCTACTCAAATTTTAATTGTTGATTATCAAAAAGTTGAAAAGTAGAAAAAGTTTTGGTGTAGCCATCCAGCCTGTTATGTAGTTAAGTAGATCCAGCACACTTTAATAATGTTTTTACAAATGACGACGGCACCTCTTCTTCTACTGTTGAAGTAATTCCACCTCATTGTACCCCATACTGTCAACCTCGTGATGTGTACTTCTTCCGTCAAGTAAAAAATTTCATTAAAAGGTTACAAAATTGTGTTGAAATCTTACAAGAAAATAGTCATTTAAACACGCGAGCAGATAGATGCTTTGAAGATCCATTCACTTATTTATAATCAACTTTCGGCGCCGAATTTTAAGAATATGTTACAGTACACTTGGTTTGTTGCAAAGTTAACAAACGAAAGAAGCGTTTTTGAAAATGTAGATGGTATTTGTTTTCCAGATGATATTAGACAAAGAAAATCAGTTGTTCGAACAATTCATTTATAAAATGCTCACGTTGTAGAAATATTTTATGTTTTTATTATTTTTATGATAATTATCATCCAAAACTGTGTACCAGTATACAATTCCGACACCTCCGATAGTGATACACAAAAAATATGTTCACGTCAGTCAGTTTTAAAATAAAATTGATTGCATTTTATAAAATAAAATGTTTCTATATAAATAAAATGCACATAAATGAGATGCACATAAAATGTTTATATGTTATAAAATAAAATGATGTTTATATGTTATAAAATAAAATATTACATACTAAAAATACATTTTTCAATAGATAAATATATTTAAAAAAATATTAGGCGTAATAGATGCTAATAGAGGATGACTGCAAAGGCTAATAATGACAAAATAAGACGAATTAACGCAGTTTTCTTTTTTATTTAATGGAATTGTTAAAAGTTTTCAGAAAAAATCTTTCAATCCTTAAATAAAACAAAACTGCATTATTGGTGTAATTCTATCCCTTCACAGGTTGACAATGAGTACGCAAATTTTATAAAAGTTATATTCACATAAAAACTTACAGCTAACTCCTAAACTTTTTGTACCTTTACAACTATTCAATAAAATATTAAAATTCGTGTAAAAATTATAACTGCGAAAAATAGTATCACAGAATTAAATATGTAAATATGAATTTTATTAAAGTAAGTTTATGAACAAAATCCGATTGTAAGCAAAGTATTTTTACTAATAAAAATACATAAACAAACATGTAAAAAGGATACATAAAAATAGAGATCGATTTCCTCAGTCATCGAACACAAAATCACGGGGCGAAAAGCCGCAACTTACCGCGCAGGCTACCGATTGGCTTGCAGAAGGCGTTGTGTTTTAAGCTCATATATAGTATCAAAATCTTTAAAAATTCATATCTCCGAAAATAAGCCGCATTGACATGAATGCCGATACACGCATTTCCTTATTTTGGCTCTGCTCTCATAAAAAAAAAAAATTTCATCAAATTCGGCGGGGCACTCACTGTGGATTCCCCTTGTTAGAGTGATAAGCTGGCTACCCGTCTTAAAACAAAATCGATCAACCAATAAATAATCAAACAACAAATGAGTAAAAAAATATTAAAATCCCAAAGCCCAAACATCAAATACAGTGAAACCCCTCCTTAGCGGACACTCGTCGGAGAAAAAAAAATGTCCACAAAGAAGGAAATAGTTCGGAAGTTGAGCTTCTTGTTTTGAAATTTTTATTTGACCGTTAAAAAAAAACAACATGTGATCAGGATGTCCGTTAAAAAGATTGTTACTGCATAAAAAAAACCTCCAAAAATTAATAATTAACTAAACAAAAAGTAAAATTATGCGAATTTTTTTAAAATAGTACTACAACACTTTATATTTTATTTAACTCTAAACATAAAATTAAACATATTATAAATTAACAGAATTTTAAAAACTACAATCTACTGGTTATTCATCAATTAGAAATAATAAAGAAGAACGAAGAAGGAATATATAATTTGTAATACAAATATGAATATAATAAAACCTCCTAATAGCGGAGGTCGCAGGACTTAAGTATTTGCCCCAGTCCTGTAGCCAGAACGAAGGGGCAATTGGGGCAAGGCAAAGGACATGTGGGGCACAGAGCACCCGGGTATTTTTCTATATATAAAAATAGCTCGATGGGGTGAGTGGGGCACACGTATGGGGCAACTGGAGCCACTCCCCTACTGGCCCCGGTTTGGCTAGAGGCCTGATTTATCCACTATTTGGAGGTGTCCGTTATTTCGAAGGGATGCATACACATAAAATAAACAGCGCTGGATAATAAGAATTGGAAAAGTGTCCGCTTTTCAAGGGTTTGCGTTAAGGAGGTTATATATACATAATGGGCCCCGCAAAAGTGATCCAAATCGGACCCCGCACTAACTAAAGACGGGCCTGACAACAGACTCTCTATAATACAGCTATTCATTGCATAAAAGAAAACTAGATTACTCAGGGCATATAAAAAGCTTAGATTAATTCTTCATTAAATCTCTTCAATGGCCGTGGACTATTTAGTATATTATTTTATTGTTTTGTATTTAGTATCAAAGACAAAATTAGTATACTTTGTTTTAGTTTATGAAAACAAGATCAAAAGTATTTCTCTTTTGCATGATAACTGTTGAAAACTACTTATATAGAGATATAAAAGTAAACACTTTCGCATATAAAAATTCTTTTGATCAAATCAAATTAAATTAATAAAAGCGGCGATACGGTTTTGCACCTGGCATGGCGCCGATGGCATAAAATATTGGTGGGGGACAATATACCAGTAGAAGGCATTTTGTTTGAAATTGGAGGGGGATATGGAACCTTAATACAAATATTGGAGGGCGGGTCCCCCCTGTCCCCCCCGCTAACGGCGCCCGTGGCACCTGGGCGGCCAACAACCCGAGAACGGTCCTGATCATGTTATCTAATATCTAATTACATAAATGTTGCATTTTTCTAACTAGAATCAATTTTTTAAAAATTCCAAAGTAAACTTTTCGGATTTGCTCTTCGTCTGTGGCGTCATCTAGTGTAGCTTTTTTTAAACAAAACTAATTTATATTTAAAAATCGTAATGAGTAGCCTACACTTCTATCTATTATCTTAAGCCATTGGCGTACGCAGAGGGGTGTTGATGGGGGGTGGACACCCCCCATTGCGATGAAATTTTGTATTTAACATAGGAATATGTGATTTGCGGCTCTGTAACCCCCCCATTGAATCTATAACCCCCCATTACGAATTTTCTGCGTACAAGTATGTCTTAAACATGCCCGTATCCAGGGGGGGGGGGAGGATCTTAGGGACCAATCCCCCCCGAAACTAAATTTATAATAGGCCCGCACAAAATACATATATGTATTTACTTGTGAAACGTATAAAAAAAGGGGAGGAAAAACCTCTCAAATCTTGAATAATTATCAAAATTCTGTCCACAAGACCTCGTTTTGTAGACCACTAATTCGAGAATACTTTAGGGGGAAAAATTATAAACCATTTTCGCTAAATGGCGAACATTATACAAAATCAAATTTTGATGGGAAAACTACAAGCAAAACTTTACAATGATGTCTGATGGCAAAACTGGTATTTTCTCATTTATTTTTGCGTATTGTATTTGTATTTCTTCTTTACCACAAAGGTGACATATCTTTATTCAACGTTATTTTGTCAAAAAAATTGAATCACCTCCCCCCGAAATTAAATCCTGGCTACGACCTTGATCTTAAGTCATTATTACTGTGATTGATTGATTGATTGTTTGGCTTTTTTATGGCGCAAGAGCATCTGGGCTATACTGCGCCATTATTACTGTGAGTACTTTTAAGTGCTAGAATCTGTCCTTTCTATTATTGGTTTTTAATATTATATATTTATACGCGTTTAAGAAAACAATTACATTTTATCTGAATTTAGTATCGAATATAAAATAACCGTGCATTATTTCAATTGCTTACAAAATAGGACTTGCCAATTTTGCTGACTAAAGTAGATTTTTATTCTGTGAACGATTTTAAAATTTAATGAGCAATTTTAGCTTGGACGGACTAATTTTTTAAAACAATTTACATACTTCGAGATACGTCTTATTGTTAAAAAATATTTATAAAGGAAATGCATCACCAAACACGCAATTTTTTTTTTTTTTTCAATTCTAACGTGAACTGGAATGAAAAGATAAAACTACTTATAATCTGACCTCGTTGAGACGAAATAATTTTACTACGGACTGCTTCCTGAATCCCCGTCAAACTGTATAGAATATATATACTACGTATAAGCATATTCCTATACCTTTAGTTTTTTTAATACGAACGAACACGGTTAACACGAAATACCGTGTAATCCGAACGGATAACCAATAGCCCTTAGAAAAGTTCCACGAACTAAACGCGCTTTATCAAACCTCTAGAAATATTTATTTTCGAAAAAGAGGCGGGACAAGGCAAGGTGTATTGCGCGAGACCCTGTACACGAGAACCCGTATATTATGAGGACTTCGGGATCAAAGAAAATGGTCACTATATATACGACCTGGAAATTTTCTTCTTTTTTTTTTTTTGCTCACTAAAAGCGATTAGATTTTATTGTATTTAATCATCATACCAAATAAAATTTGTATTTTTCTCGCTATATCCGGAAACATGCTAAGTGTGTGCTCGTTGTGAGTTCTACTGTATTTGAAAGTTCTTCTAAATATTTTTGATTGAGAGGAGAGGACGAAGGGAAAGAGAAACAAATTAATAAAGAAAATGAAATACACTCTGTTGCAATAAAATATATACACCCAGGAAGAATTTAGCCACAACTACGAAACTCGGCACATCTATAGTGTTCGAGTAGTCGAACAAATGTTCAAAACATCAAAGCAAAACAAAACACCGTTTTATTGACGTGTAGCAGTACAAAGAATGTGCTTTTCAATAGGTGGTAAAACCACCCCTGGCAACCGTAAAAGCCGATACTCGGTGGGACATGGAGTCAATTAAGTGGCCGATGTTCCACTGCGATAGATCCTACCATAAACGCAGCAACTGCTGAAAGAGTTCGGAGGTATTCTGAGACGACTGAAGTTGCCTACATAACATGTCCCAAACAAGTTCGATAGGCGAAAGGTCTGGAAACCTGGCAGGTCTCTCGAGGACATTAACACCTCGAAGACATTGTTGCGACAGCGAAGTAGTATGTGGCCAATCGTTGTCCTACTGGTAAACAGTACCTGGGCGGCCAGATACAATAGGCAGTACCACCGGCTGCAAAATATCGTTGACGTATCTGCTAGCGGTGAGAGTCCCTCGTAGCACGACTAAAGGTGACCGGCTGTCCCAGGAGATCGCTCCCCAGACTGTCACACCAGGTGTAATGGCTGTGTACCGCTTAGTAACGAATATTGGATTCGACCGCTGACCTCCTTGTCTCCACACACGTGTACGGCGGTCATCAGCATCGAGTAAAATGAGGGATTCGTCACTAAATATAACATTCCTCCAATCTTACACTGTCCAGCTTGACAGTGAATGGCATCATTCCAGACGACATTGCCTATGGTGGGGTGTCAGAGGTAAGCGCCATAATGGTCGTCGAGACCTGAGCCCAGCGTCAGCTAATCATCGCCGAATGGTATCCCTTGATATCAATGGACCCCTACGAGTTGGCAAATGGAGTCGAATTATTGATAGCGTCAGTGTTGGTGCTGACATGGCTGCTCTCCTGATTGCGCGATCTTCTCGCGCATTGGTGGCTCGGGGATGTTCAGAGCCACTGTGACGGCTGACCCATTGAATGACGACTTTACGTGAACGTGCATCTATGAATGCCGTGTTGATCGGCAATCCATCTCCCCCTCAGCCGCCTCGGCGGCTGATTACGCTGTTCAAGCGTCCTGTCTGGGATTACAGCGCCGCCCCCGGCGGCCACCCTTCCCAATGAAACCCTTGCAAAAAAAGAGAGAGAGTGACGGCTGACCGTACCTTCTCTGAGCCGCTGGTTCCAACACCAGGAAACTACCATATTGCTTCGTCTAATATGCCAGCCGATTTGTCTATTCGACCAACCGGTCTCTCTGAGGCTTATAATCCGCCCCCTCTCAAAGTCGGACAAATGTTTGTAATGCCGTAGGGAACGTCTGTAAAGCATCTTTCGTGTCAATATCGTGTATCTGAGCTGCTAATCCAGTTGTAAATGCCCATCACTGAGCACACAGTTTCTTTTGAATTCTACTCCCGTCACAGTTCATACACGCGTTACATACCTCCACAATGCTCATTGGTGCTGTACGTTTGATCATTTGCATAACTCGCCAAACCACATTTGCATGCTGAGTTTCGTAGTTGTGGCTCAATTCTTTCTGGGTGCACATATTTTATTGCATCAAAGTGTATATATTTAAATATCATATTCAATCAACGACTCAAGTGTCTGCAACAGAAATACTAACATTTAATTTAAACACTGTGACTTACTTTTACAAACTTGCTTGGGCTTATTAATCAAATAACGTCATGCCGGAATTTTTGCTTAAATCATGATTCTCCCGTTCGATAAAATTAATTCTAATAATTCATAAACGCTCGATAAGCTAATTCATAACTAAAATTGTACTGTTTACTTACTTTTTACGACTATAGCGTGATAGGATGGGATCGATGAAAAAAAAGACCTTAAAAAAGATTACGCTTACACGTAGGTCTTTACAATGTCAGTAATATTTATTATAACTCCTTTTTTTCGCTGCAGTTATTTCAAAATCCATAAATAACTAAACTAATCCAAACTTGTTATAACTGCTAAGATTCATTTTAGTGACAGTATGGAAACTCTTCCCTAAAAAATTGTTTCCTTTTCAAACTCATACCTAACACCTGTTTACAATTTCTTTCCCCTTTTCGCGTTAGATGTCAGACTCCCTTTCCCCTGTTCACAGTCCTTAAATTAAACTTCATTTTTTGTTGCAGAGACATTATATTTTGTAGTAATTCCCTGCTTTTTTTAAATAGAGAAATTTTACATTATTTGAAATTGTTATTTGTAAACTTATTTCGTTTTTTTCGTTTTGTTCTTTATAAGAACAATATTTAAATTTTTATGTAGCTTTTCGAAGTTTAGAAAAAACACAACTAATGACGTATTAATGCGGTTGCTTGACTCGCCTTAGACTAAGGCCGCCTCTGTTTGAAAATAGGTACTTCCTAAATAGTGTGTCCCAAAAAGAGATCAAATTAATATTTTCTTGTATGTATGTTCTATGATGCAATCATTAAATGGATATTTACACTTCTCTTTATTTCCTTTAGTAAATGAATTTGATTAATATATGAAAGTAGTATAGGGATTCCTTGCACCCAGTTTTAAAATGGCCGCCGTTTCCAAGATGACCGACATGGCTGGCTATGTCCTTAACCTCCAAAATAGTGGTCGCGTCTCTCCCCCCCACAGTACGAACGTGTTTTTTAATTCTTGATTTTTTTAATGAGTGTCCTTCGCATAGACTCGGCCTAATTATTTTAATTATTCCTATTTTATTATTTTTTTTAATTTCTACAGGAATTTATTAAATCCATATTATTTTGATCTAGTTGCTTTTATATTAATACCTATATTTTCCTCAAAGGTTTTTTAATTATCAGATTGTTAAAATTCGGGAATTACCGTATATTTTCCGTTTTAACTTGTATTTTCTGATTTATATTAATTAGTATGGTTGTCATGGATGGGTTTATTTTTCTCATTTGTATCGGAGTTTTCATCGAACTAATTTTCATTATTTTTAATTTTTCCTATTTATTTAATTATTTTTATTCCAAGAAGAGTCCGCTACTTTATTAAATCTTTATTTTGATCGAGCTAATTTTATAGGAATATTAATTTTCCTCTAAGTTAATTTGTAAATATTAAATTGTTAAAATTCGGGGCTTACCTTTTTTTTACTTTCTGATTATATTTAATACTGCAGAGAAAGTTTTTTCTATTTTTATTCCAAAAGAAGTCCTTTGTTTTACTAAATCCCTATTTTGATCGAGTTAATTTTACATAAATATCAATTTTCCTGTAAAAGTTTCTTTTGTAATTATCAGATTGCTAAAAATCGGGGGATTATTTACTCGCTGATTATTTTTACTGCAATGGAAGTATTTATCTCGGGCGAACTACGAAGCGTACTCTGTTAGTTTTCGATGCTGAATGGAGAGAAAGAGCGTTCTTCAGTAGTTATCCCCCTCTCTTTTTTTCTTATTCTTAGAGTCCAATCAGAAAAAGTTTCAGCAATCCTACAATTCTGTTTATACGTGCGCCTCTTTTTTATAAATCCGACGTTTTGCTTCCTGCCCTTTGACCCCGGTGGCTTATATAGTCCTAAAAAGATTCTTTTGCCGCAGAGCTATTTCTTATATCAGTGTGCGGCCAATTATAGTAAAAGTATTCAAGTGTTTCTCCCTTAACTGCTGAAATTTTCCCCCAAAAAGATAAATTTTTCTCGAATGTCCCTCTGTGGTAGGTAAGCATTTATTTATATCCACGCTTTGTTTGGAGGTCGGAGTAGCATCAAACGTTCTTTCCACTTGCCGCTATTCATGTTTTCCTTTTAACTGTCCTGGGTGATGAGTTTATTCCAGTTTAGGGGCATTAATTTTTCTTTGGTCGGTGATTCCTTGTTTACAAATAAGCAAGTTTGGTCTGAGAAAAGCGATTTAAATTTCCTTTAAAAAGGTAATATCTTCTTCGAATGCCTCCCTCTAATTGGGTTCCATTCCTCGTCGCACTTCAAATTGCATTCTGTCTGTCTGCAATGAAATGTTTATTATCCATAGTGAGGAGTAATGTTTCTGAAAACCGCGTACATCTTGTTTACAAACAACCCAAGTTCCGGGTACGGGGGATGAGTTCCTCCCGTCTTCTCAGACACAGAGGACATGTACCATCTGAGATGTGTTTTTCCCCTGCTCGGGGGTAGCGTATTCGTAGGGGGGTTAGGAGTTCACCTCGTCATCGTATTGGTATAAGGATTTTTGTATTTGTCTCCAAGTTATACATTACATGTTTTTTACTTTGCATTGATTTCATCCCTTTCCTCATTTTCGTGTTTTCGAAGAGTGAAGTTTTACAGTGTTTGGAATTTTAGATGATTTTTAACTAAAACCTAGCTCATACCTTTAGCTCTCTCTTCACTTCTTCTTTATTAAAACTAAAGACATGCACTTTCGGTCTCTTCTCACACAGGACAGTTAAAAGGAAAACATGAATAGCGGAAGATGGAAAGAACGTTTGACGCTACCCAACTTCCAAAAAAAGCGTGGATATCAATAAATGATGACCTGTCGTAGAGGGACATTCGAGAAGAATTTATTTTTTTAGGGGAAATTTTAGCAGCTAGGTAGGAACACTTCAATACTTTTTATAATTGACAGCACACTGTTATAGGAATTAGCTCTGTGGTAAAAGTATCTTTTTAAGACTATATAAGCCACCGGGGTCAAAGGACAGGAAGCGAAACGTCGGATTTCTAAGAAACAGGCGCACGTATAAACAAACTTATAGGATTGCTGAAACTTTTCTGATTGGACCTTAAGGGTGAAAAAAAAGGAGAGGAGGATGACTACTAAAGAACGCTCTTTCTCTCCATTCAGCTTCGAAAATTAACAGAGTTCGCTTCCTTGTCCGCCTGAGATAAATACTTCCATTGCAGTAAAAATAATCCCCCGATTTTTAGCAATCTGATAATTACAAAAGAAACTTTTACAGTAAAATTGATATTCATATAAAATTAACTCGATCAAAATCGGGATTTAATAAAACAGAGGACTCCTGTAATGAAGTGACCGCTAGCACGGCCCCCTCAAAGCGGCGCTCTTCCGTGTGCCGGTATTCTTGGCATAGGACGGCTGTGGGACAGACAGACAGACAGATCCAGGAAAATTATTGTGGAATATCCTTGTTAGTCTAGATTTAAATACATCAAATTTTGAAATTTTGTAGAAAAGGCATCAAAAGTTTTCAAAATAAATATTTTAATTTATTAGTTAAATTATATTTTTATTATTACTCTATTATATTTAAATTATTTTTTTTTAATTTTGTTTATTGCTGGAGTCCTGAGCTGATTATGTTCTGCATTTTCGCAGGACCCACACATGCAAAAATGTTAATTAAAGATGCATATGATTGTTTCTGTAATTTGTGAAGCATGTGTAAATAAATAAATTATATTTGAAAAAAATAGCAGTTAAATTTATATGTTTAAAATACTCATTTTAAAAATAAATATCGGGTATCCTCCT
This sequence comes from Dysdera silvatica, assembly GCA_006491805.2. NCBI lineage: Eukaryota > Metazoa > Arthropoda > Arachnida > Araneae > Dysderidae > Dysdera > Dysdera silvatica. The sequence continues at coordinate 284,804,031 of QLNU02015360.1, forward strand.
ATGCAAGTTATAACCTTATTTTAATAAAAGTATGAAACTTATAAACATTATAATAATAGATTTGAAGAAAGCAGAACCGTTTTACAGTCACAGAAACTTAACTGTTATATACTTGATATAAAAATTAAATAGCAAGTGATGGCATGGAAAAATAACATTTAAAATGGTATTGCGTATGCAAATTTAATGTAATACTAGACAACTGTGATCAATATATCACACTCATCGAAATTCAATCCGGAGGTCTTGAATTTCAAGTTCCCTAAATGCTAAAAACAAATTTTCCTGCTTGAACAGCAAGCACTGCTTCACTTTATTCGCATCATTATACACCCTTTTCGACGGTTCATACAGAGTACGTATCATTACCTCCTCTCATACAGGGAGGAAAGGGCTGAGGATAGGGCTTCCATGGTTTGGTTTTCGCCCTTTTCCCTCTGCTTTTACACAAGCGTTAATGAAGTGTATAGAAACCAAAAACTTTCCTCCCTTCAGATTTAAAATGCCCAATAGATAAAATTTCTTGTTTGCTTTTAATTCCCGCCAGAAAACAAACTTTCATGAACCTGGCATCAGATACTTATTAAAATGCTTCAGCAATTTTAAATTGTTTGGACAGAAACGTACGAGTTTTCAAAATTATTGTTGGAGGTGGGGGGTGGGGGGGAAGCAAGTTTTGTATAAATTTATGCATTACAATATATATAAAATTGCAATTTCCTTAAAATTAATGGGGACTCCGTGGGTCCATATAACTATACGCCTATAGGGTCACGGATAAAATTCTACATGTTCCATCAAAATAATCATTGCTATGATATTACATAATGAACTAGTGATCATAATTTATAATTTACAAGGAGAAACTACGTGCCACAAATATATTTTAGAAAACTTACATTTTGCCTGTAAAGGAATGTTGCAATACATGTTTTTAAATTTTTTAATAATAGTTTCAGGGAAATTGCGTTCCGCTACGCACATTTCCGGCTCAAACTTGAGCTCTCTGAGCCACATACTGTAGGACCTGTGTCTAACGGGCAGCTTGAGGCCGGTAAAAATTATCGCTACATCCGTTCCTTGCTAAATCCATTTTAGAATTTAAGATGCCAAATTTTACAACTGAAGTCTGTATAGGTCACATATGTAATAAGAATACAATAATATTCGGCTTCGAATTCGCTTAAAATATAGTGAGCAACTTATTATTAACAGGCTGTGGGTATTCACATCCTCCAACAGAAACTGATTAAAGGCATGTCGTGTTTAGCAAAATCAATTGTTTATACATCGTAAAAATTGTTCTGTGTATGGGGGCGTCTTTCTGTTTGATCTTAATGGCGCAAAAGAAATTCTCGTCAAATGTTTGTGGGTTGAGCAGACCAACGTTTTCTGCCAGATATAAAGCCAATTGGCCATTTTTCTTCATTCAGGGGTTACGCAAAAGCCTTGCTTGTTCAAAGTGTTTAAAGTTGAATTGCACTATAATATTGTACCAAACAAAATCCATGTTTTCCTCGCTAAATCAGGAAACTTGTTATATGCGGGCTCATTTTTAATCGAATGACCCTTATGCAGAAAGTTAGTAATTTACCTTCATTAGAGAGTTAAACGTTCATTGCT
>QLNU02015360.1:284813517-284825482 GCA_006491805.2 Dysdera silvatica
TTTTGATAAGTTTCAATTTAGAGAATGGAAGTTCTGCTTAAGCTAAAATAATAGGGGCCGTCAGCAAAATTCTGAGGGCGATTGCAAATTTGGTAAAGCATCCTGGGAACCCTTTTCAAATAAGTACTTAACAATGATCAGTGGTGAAGAAGCTAGTGTTTCCGGAATCGATCAAACAAGAACTACCAGTTCTGTGTACAAGTCTAATCTGTTCAAATCGTCTAAAGAAATGGTCAGCTGCTTACAGTAGTTCAATATTTCACCGTCTTCTCATTTTTTTTTAACACCGGAATATGAAAAAGAAATTCAAACATCATGCTAAAGTTTGAACATGCTAAATTTATTGTAACCACCATTTTGAAACTACATGAGCATTATGGAAGGCATGATGTCATACTCAAAATGTCAACTGACCAAATACTTTATCGAAAGTATATTAAAGGTCACTAAAAACTAATCACTTGGTACTTGCACTACACATTTTTAGCGACCCTGGGCTGCGGCCCGGCTCATCCCACTAAGAACGGCCCTGCACTGAACTATTAGGGCAAAAAATCGCCTCAGTAGTCTAGTAGTTACTACGACTTATGAACATACTAGAATATGTTTGATTTCCCGTAAGTTTAGTTTCATATAAGCGTGTTGCGGTTTGCAGATTACGTTAAACAGTTGGTCACACTCCAATGACTCCTTATGTAATCATGGGAAATAAGGAAAAAACGAGTTGGTTAATTCCTCAGCTTAGCCAAATTTTCCGTGTAACTATAATTTTACGTCGCAGTTTAAATTAGTAAACAAGACGAACAGGGGAAATGGGTATATTTAAAATAATATTTCAATGAATTTTATTTCTTAATTGTGTGTGATGTGCATGTGTGACAAATACTAATCAGTTATAAAAGGTAATTTTTTCAAGTGGGAATAATGTTCTATTTTCTGTAATTAAGAACGCATGTACGAAACTGTTTAGCTTTTGATAAACATTTATAATTATTTTCTTCAACATTCTCTTTACTTCAGATTTATTGCCTTCAATGATTGGAATATTATTAAAACAAACCTCAGTTATTTGAAAATAATTCATACAATATATCAATAATTGAAAATACGTGTAGTTTAATAATGATATTAAGAAAAATGTACTACATAATGTAATATTCTAAACTACACATATAACTTCCACACTCCCGCAGTTAATTAAAAGAGAACAAATTAAACACCATTGCTAAATGTTTCGCAACAAAGAATAAAACCTAGGCAGTTCGAGCTTTGTTAAACTTCGTCATTATCCGCTATTGCCCAGGCAGACATGGATTCATGTTTACACTAACTATCTAAATTTCGTATATGCTCATGTTACGCCAAAATAAAATTGCTTAAAACACACGCTTCAAAAATGTTAAATGAACATTAAGCATAAATTGGAAATTAATATTCTCATTGACGATACCCTCTACCCATTCCGAAAAAAACAAATAAACTATTTACCCTTTTTTGAACAGGGCTTTATAGCTTTGTATACTTTTAAGTGCATCCTGCGCCTTGCATACCATTTCACTAACCACGTGTTCAGTCAGAACTTCGTGCACGAAACTTTATTAATAAATTTATCCAGAGTGCCATAACTTATTTTTTCCTAAAACAATTTGAAGATTCTGAACAAACCGCAACCTACATGTCTACAAACTCCATCCTGGTTGGATGGTTCGGGTCACACGTGATTAATGAGTCACCCAATCAAGGCCAAAGGGTTATTCACGCGGTTACATTACAATTTCCCCCCTCAACTCATTGTACTCCGTTAAAAATTACTCTGGATACCTGGGATTCGATGAAATGCAAAGAGATTGGATACGCGGAACCCAAAGCACTCTAGGATTTCAAACAAGGCGCATGCCTAAAGGGTTGGGGCAGATCTCTCCAGTTTCTCACATGGGTATTTGCAATTTATTTATTTTAAGTGAGGAATTTGAAGTTTCAAGTTTTTCGTAGATAAAATAAATTAAGAGTAAGAGCAAATGTCGTAAGAGAATTATGTAAATACCAAAATGATCTAGGAAAAGTAGTAAAAGATATAGATTAAAAAGAGACAGAAGGGTTAAGAACTGAAATGAATAATAAGCTAATTTTTTTTTTTTTCTTCGGCATACAAATATTTTTTAAAAACAGAATAAAAATAAAATATCAATAAAATAAATTATCAATAAAAATAAATTATCAATAAAAATAAATTATCAATAAAAATAAATTATCAATAAAATAAATTATCGATAAAAAATTGTCAATACAAATAATATCAGGAAAAATTATTTTATTAATATATAATTAAATAGGTCTGTAAAATTCATTAAGTTTTTAGATTGTTAAAAATAATGGTTGTTTATCCTACACAATACTCATTTATGATCATTAAATGAGATGTGTAAAATAAACAAAAAGAACTCCTACTAAAACAAACTAAATGTAAAAAAAAAAATCTATTCCCTGCATAAAGGACTTTGCATCCTAGAACAACTTTTAAGTATACATGGGAAGAAAGTATAATCCTTATAAAAGATATATTCAAATAAAAAATGTGCGGATGCACTGCAGATTTTCTTTTGAAATTATGACTTGCAATTTACAAATTTGTTCTCTAGTATCAGAACATTTTCTTTAAAAAGTCTCTCAGTCATAGCTTTACCCTTAAAAGCTTCAATAAAAACACTTCAATCTTTGTTTTTACATTGAGACTAAATTCACAAATTTTGCCTCTTTTGTATATTCTTATAAATCTACTTTTCTTTTTTCTCTCTTTCTTTAAAAACTCTAACCATAGAAAATAGATATGACGTCATTTTCCACAGTGTTATATTTGTCTGAAGAAAGGCGGTATAGCTAAAATTAAAATGGTTATATAGGATATATTCATTCAATATACTTATGAACTCAGCTAAGCCCAATTTGATCATAATTATAATATATTACGACCTATTTGTGAAACTTGTTACAAAATGTTTGTAAATAAACTCACAACTTTTATTCATTAGTTTCCATTTCAAGTCATTAGAAACGAAAGTCAAAACTAAATATTTTCCAGGTTGCAGTTTACAATACAATATTAACTTTATTTAGGCAGCTACGATTACAATATGCAATTTGTTATGCATTAAATTATCCAAATTGATCCGCCTGAGCAGCAGCGGGTAGCATGGACGCTGATATATAAGTGCTTCTAAAAGTGGGTGCTGAGAAATATTATTACTTTCTTCTCAAGACTGTCAAACATTTTAGTGAATGTACAAGATACTAAAATGCTACAAAAATAATTGATACTGCTTGACAATTAGTAATGAGCTAAAAAGTACCTTATTTTAAAATGTGACTGTACAGATTTTTAAAGTAAATGCATAGCAGAACCGGGCAAATCAAAAATTTGAATGGCTAGGGGTGGCTTGAGTCCCCCCATATAGGCGCCTAGGATGTTGTGCCGACGTTATACGGCCACCTTAAATTTGACATGTCAGCTTATACCCACTAAATTGTGAATGTTTATTTTGCTACCCAACTTTCTATACAAATTAAGTAGATATTTTGTGATATTCCTGCTACATTAAAAGAATTTAATTTCTTAAAACTATCCTTATGTATTTAACGCCTGTGAATTATAACAATCTTGTATGAAATTTTTCACGAATTGACAACAATTTCTTGTGCACAATTTTTCAAGAATTGATAGCAATTTCTATCGTCAATTGTTGTAATTTTTTATTACAACAATTTTACTTATAAACATAAAACACAAGAATTAAATCTACGTGAACATATTTTATTTATTATTTGTCAAACGTAATCTCTCATGCAATGCTTGGCAATTTATGAGATGGACGGACAGTAATAACCGAATGATCATCGTTTAAACATTACTTTGTTGGCATTTAGTTTATTATGACCGTCATGGGATCACCAACTAAAAATCAGACATCTGTCGAAACATAAGTCAAGCAAGGCTTGAAACGGTTGAAGTTCCAAATGGGCTAAACACAAATGAACCAGAAATATAAACTGAAATCACAAACAAAAAAAATTGTGGCCGTCATAAAATTTCAATCATTCATTGACCCTGTAGTTTTGAAGGAAGGAGAGAGACTGCGGGTCTTTTATCTACAGTACAATCGTGAGCAAAGTAAACTTATTTTATTGTTTACAGGTAACTACTACATCGTCAGTAAGTGAATTTTATAATTGAAAACTTTGCGTAATTTTTCAATTTGTATTCATCGCTCATTGTCATTCAGAATCAATTATTTTGGAAATGGTTTAAGTTTTCAAAAATGAGATTAAATGTTAGGAATATTCCATGCAATTCCCAAGTGATGCCTGGCGTTAAGTTTTAATAGAATTTTTATTGTATAGGGTTTCGTAATGCCTACAAAGAGATCAAATTAATTTGTTTATTTAATGAAGCAAGGACAATTAAGAACGTGCTGCGCTAAGACTTGCACACATCTTCGAGGAATCTGAACTTTTGTAACCAAGGAGATTAAACACAGAACTACAGCTCAGTAGGAAAGACCAACAAACGTTAAATATCATTGGGACTCAAACTCGGATTTTCGGGGTGGTAGACAAACGTGTGTTGCCGCTACGCCACCTTAGGGCGAAGAGAATGGAATAAGACTAGAATAAGAAATAAATTTATTCAACCTACATACAGTTATTGTTGATACATCTTTTTCAAAACTATTTTAAGGTTTTAGGAGAAATTCCAGTGATTCAGATATGATTAGATTAGAAATGGAGGAGAGCAGAAAGAAAAAGCTTGTTTCGAGGCTCTCCACCAATTAGATACGTACTACATAAATCAATAGTTTCTTCGTTTTAGGTTCAATACACATTATTTTCCTAGTATTAAAGAATAGGAAAAATAAATTTTTATTATCAGCATATATATCGAAATGTACTATAAGAAAAACATTGTTTTATGTGGATTTATGGCCTCATTAGAGAAACTGCGATATAGAGCAGGATGAAACATTGAGTTGACGCATGCATTTCCACTTAGACAGAGAGGTGAGTTGGAGACTGGGTAGAGAATTTTTAATTTAATTCTTTTGTAAAACCATATTGACTTGCTTTTTTAGTATAATTGTGCCCATTAGATTCAGACCATGTCATTTACCCTTATGAGTAGAAAATAAATAAATATTGGGAGGATGGAGGGAGATTGCTATATCCTGCAAATATATCGCAGTTTTGTCTGGGAAAAAAACACATTTGCAGACAGTTAAAATTTTTTTAATTGGATATAGCTGCGCATCTGAGATTTCAAGATATATGGGGAAAAAAACCTAGACAGCCATATTAACTGATTGTATTTTGTCAGATTCTTTTTTAGTGGCGTGGTTCAATATTCATTATTTGATGCTCGAAAAAATAGAAAATATTGGAACAATTTATGCAAGTCAGTTTGTAAAAAAATCAGTTCTGTTTGTTTTTTCTCTCTGCCGTGAAGTCACATTTCCTCGTCCTGCCGGTGGGAGGTTTGGCGAAGCAGTATGGCCCCAGATGCTCTTGCCAAAAGAAGCCAAACCAAATCAATCAATATTCATTGTTGATGCTCGAAAGAATAGAAAATATTGGAAACAATTTATCCGAGTCGGTTTGTAAAAGAATCCAGTTCTGTTTGTTTTCTCTCTGCCGTGAAGTCACACATTTCCTCGTCCTGCCAGTGGGGGAGAGGGGCAGCAAAAAGAGATAGGTGCTTCAGTAATATGAGTTAGAGTTTGAGTGAGGCTCAAAGTAAATCACACTAAGGGGCGAGGGCTTGCAGTTTCAGGGAGGAAAAATCCTGGCTCAGGAACATAGGATACAAGGCAAATCCGCTCTAAAAGCAAGAGCAAATAATTTATTTTACAGGACATAAATGGGGCACTTTTGATTTCAGAGTTTTAATTCATTCCACTTCTTCACTTGCCAAGGTAATTTAGGCTTACAAGTTTATAATTCGTTCCTCGCGTGGGTAGAGCTAAAGAAGTTGAGGAGAATCTTGTCAGGTATGCATGTTCCGGGGGCTGAAATTGTTCTGAAATGTCGAATTTGTGGTTACGATTTTTGTGCATAAGTAATGAAATTTTTTAGGGTGACAAGTTGTTGAAAGGGAAGGGAGTCACAAAATATCTGAGAAGGTGGGGGAGAGTGTGAGTTGTATTTGGAAGGTCATTATTCTAATAATTCTTTTCTACACCCAGCATAATAGGCTGCAAGTTTCCTGTGTTTGCAGTTCCATAGGCTCCTATGAGAGATATATAGAAAAGCTTAGGGAATAAAGTGAGGGAGTAGTAAAGCATACGTAAAACATGTGGAGGTATGAAATATCGTATTTTATGAAGTAATACATGTATGAGGGAATGCTCTAAAGATTTTGATAGTTCTGATATATGTTTAGGACCATGATGGGTGTGCATCAATTTATTGCTCTAGATTGGGATATATGTTTTCTTTCTTGAGTTTGCCTTGAAATAATATAGGGCCAAATCAGGAAGCTCTTTTTATTTGGATCGAAAATTGTATATAATGATTTCGATATATTTAATTCAAGATGATTTCTCTTGAGCCAAATTTCCAAATTATAAAGGTCACTGTTAATGTCTCTTACTAAGTTTAGGATATTTTTCCCTGAGTGAATAAGCGTCGCATCGTCTGCATACAGAACAATGTCACAGTGTTTAATACAACTTGAGAGGTCGTTAATAAATATTAAAAATAATAAAGAATCCAAACAAGAACTTCGTGGGACGCCTGTGGGTATTATTTTATTTCGAGAGGTTACCTCACCCAGAGTTATAAACTTCTCTCTACTACTCAAATAACTCTCAAAGAGATTCCACGGTATTCCTCTTATTCCCAAAAGTTTTCAATTTATTTAGAAGAATTCTATGATTTACATTATCAAAAGCTCGCCTCAGGTCCAAAAATAGCCCATATGTGAATTTATTGTCGTCGTTTGAAAGCTTGATTTGTTCAACAAGTTCTAATATTGTCAATTTCGTTGAAAGTTTTTTACGGAAGTCAAAATGTTTTTTGTAGAAGAGCTCATGAAATTCAAGATAATTTTCAAGTCTTTTGTAAATTGTTTTTTCAAATATTTTGCTAAATACTGGCCTATAAATAACAGGAAGAATTTCGTCATCTTTTTTAAATAATAGAATGATTTTAGCTATTTTTAATTTGTTAGGGAAAACTCCATGCTGAGAGGAAAGGTTTATTAGAAATGTAAGAGTTTTGGAAAAGAACTCCGCATTTTCTTTAATAATACAGGGGGAAATATTGTCATAACCGGGTGATATTTTGTACCTAGTTGTTTGATAAAATTGTTAATTTCTTTGACATTTACTGGAAGGAGATAGAAGGAGTTAGAGTTTCTTACACCAGAATGAAACTAGTACACACCCAGATAATATAATATGTCGTTCTACCCTCTGCTGTACTAACAATATCAATATTTCTTATCCCTCATTATCATCTTTTTACACTGTGTCTCTTCCACTTACTTCGAATCATTGTCTCACCTCGTCTAAGATGTACTCCTGTCACGGCATAGCCTTTATTGTTCTTGCGGCATAAAAATAATGTAAAATAAATGGCTCGATGCCAGAATTTCCAACCTCTTTTACAAATACAATATACGTACCAGGTTTTTAAAATCTTTTTCATTTGCATTCATATATTGGTGTCACTGCATAACACGTTACCTACTGCATTTTTTTTAATGTTGCCAAAAAAAAAAAAGGACCGGCAACAGGCAAAGTGATCAGCCTCCATGTTGCTTGCGGCGGTGTTTTGTTTTTTTTTGTAATTTTCGTGAATCAGTGAAGGTCGCAGACGGACACTTCTCCATCTGCGTTGTTAAATGCGCTATTTCATTATTGTTTCTTCCGATATTTCCTGAAGATCCTTCGAACCTCTTCATACTACTCTGCCACGGACCATACTTTGAATAAGACTGCGGTAGGCCGAAAGATGATTTTTTCGTTTCGTAAGTTTTGGGTTGATTCGAACGTCCCGGTAAGCTCACGCTCCCGTCTTCGATACCCTGTGCAAACGTAAATTTTAAAATAAATACAAAATTAAGTTTCAACGCAATCACATAAAAGTGCAATCACACAACGACCAAATTTCAAGGAAGTTGATGCTTTTTATTTTAGTAATTTAATTTTTAAAAGTCCTTTGCTTGCATTTTTCGGCGCAAGATCATTTAAGGGCATGCTGCGCTGAATCTCTTTTACCTAAAAAATAAAACCCCGGACTACGGTGACTAGAAAAAAGATGCGTTCTATAGTACCATTGGAATCAAACCTGAGTTAACGGCATGATGATCGAACACGTTAACCCTGTGAGACAGTAGGGCTTAAACAAATAATGATTTTCAGGTGATATTGAGGTAATGGCGTAGTGAATTTTCAGAGTGCCATGATCCACCATTTGTCATCCATCTCCAATGGTGTCTTTCAAGACAACATGCGTAGATTACCATAAACGTCGATTTATTTGCCTTTTATTCGAGTACGTTTTACGGCGAAAGGGCAGCTAAGGTCATACTCTGCTAAGACCTATAATTTTCTTAGGAATCCGAACTTGTTGCCCAGGGGAAAAAAACCCGGATTACGTTAGCCAGAAAAGAGACACGCGGTCTAGGGTACCATTGGAATTGAGCACGGGTTGACGGCAAAATAGAAGAATGCGTTGCCGTTACGCCACCATAAGGCCTATTTGTGTTTTATGGCGAAAGGACAACCAAGATCATACTATGCTAGGACCTACACAGTTTCGTCGAGAAATCTGAATTTCTTTTGGCATAAGGGATCAAACCTCGAAGTAGGTTCAGATGCTCTTGCGCCATAGAAACCAAACAAACAACAAAAGCCGGTTTCTGGAAAACCCTAGCAACGCTGAAATTAACAGGAATGATAATTGTGTTGCCATGCCACACCACTTGCGATGACAGAGAAATCTTCGTCATGTAGTGAGTTGATAATAATCGTTGATGAAGATAGCGTAGACATTATAATATATATATATATATATATTGCATATATAATATATATATTGCATATATAATATATATATTGCATATATAATATATATATTGCATATATAATATTAATATATATATTGCATATATCATATATATATATATATATATATATATAAAAGTTTTCCTCGCCCATTCTTGGCGGAAACAGGCTTTGGGACGGGCAGAGCGCCATGTTCCCAAGCCTCTTTTTACATCACTTCTTAATGTGCCATGTCTAGAAACTTCCTGACAATGTGACACGTGTTTAGGATTGTGGCTTTTTGTATTTCAATGTAGGTGTTTGGGTCAATGTTGAGTATCTCCAAATTCGTCGCAAGCGTTTTTGGTACTATCCCTGTTGCTGAGATGACTAACGGGATGATGAAGATCTTTTCCATACCCCATATATCTCGTACTTCATGTCTGAGATCTTGGTACTTGGTGATTTTCGTTGTGTAGGTTGTCTGTATGTTATTGGTGTTGGGTACTGCTATGTCGATTAAGTACGTGGTCTTATTCGATTTATCGACGAGGGTTATGTCAGGACGGTTATGTGGGACTGTCTTGTCTGTTATGATTGCTCTATCCCAGTAAAGCTTGTGTGTTTCGTTCTCATGCACGGTCTCTGGCTCATATTTGTAGTACGGGCATTTTTCTGTCAGAAAGCCAGCATTCGCTGCCAATTTCTGGTGGACTATTTTCGCTACTTGATCGTGTCTATGTTTGTAGTCTGACTGCGCAAGGATCTTGCATCCTGCCATCACGTGTTGGATTGTCTCCGATGCCGCATGACAGTGTCTGCATTTGTCGCTTTCTATGTCTTTTCTCTGGATGAATTTCTGATTGTTCCTTGTTGCGATCACTTGGTCTTGGATGGCTAGCATGAATCCTTCTGTCTCTGGCTGGAGAGTGCCTTTGGCCAGCCAAGAATTTGATGCCTTTTTGTCAACGTGTGGTTGTTGCAGGTCATTGTAGTGCCTGCCATGTAATGGTTTTCCGGCCCAAGTTCTCAGTTTCTGTTCGTTGGCTGTTTCCAGGACACGCTCTTCGGTACTACACAGGTTTAGTGGCGTGTAATTTGCATCTGCTTGTATTATGGCTTGGATGAGTGGCGATCGGGGACTCTTCAACTGGAAGTATTGCCTCATGCTCTGGATCTGCTTGTCATGTAAGTCTTTGAGGTCCGCTTGTCCGCGTCCTCCTTCTTCCCGGGGTAGTGTTTGCCGTTCAATTGCCGTTGCAGGGTGTAGTTGTCCGGCTCTTCTCTGGATGGTTCTCATTTTCCGCTGGAGTTGTTCTAGTTCAGTGTTGGACCATTTGATGATCCCGAAGGAGTAGGTGAGCACTGGTACCGCATATGCGTTAATTGCTTGCGTGGTGTTCTTCCCGCTCAGTTTCGTCTTCACAATGCTTCTAAGTCTTTCTTGGAATGCTTGCGTGAGCTGGACTTTGACTTTCTTGTGCTCCTGCTGCCGTTTTTGCATTATCCCTAGGTATTTGTAGGTTTCGCCCTCGTCCAAGGTCTTCAGTAGTCTCCCGTCTTCGAGTTCGATGCCTGGTAAATCTTCTTTGCTATTCTTCTGTATTTTGCACTTATCGAGGCCGAATTCCATTCCTATGTCCTTGGAGAATGTCTCTGTTATACTGATGAGTTGTCGGAGTTGGGTGATTGTTGGCGCGTATAGCTTGATGTCATCTACGTACATGAGGTGGGAGACTTTATGTAGGTTTCTCTTGTCTTTCTTCAGCATGTATCCGTATTTACTTGTGTTCAGCATCCTTGACAAGGGGTTTAACGCCAAGCAGAACCACTGGGGGCTTAGTGCGTCTCCTTGAAAGATTCCGCGGCGGATGGGGATCTCGGCCGTTTCTATTTTACTGTCTGGCGTGTTTAGCTGTAACCGGGTTCTCCATTGTTTCATGCTGCTCTGTAGGAATCGGATGATTGAGGGATGCACTTTGTATATGCTGAGTATTTCAAGGAGCCACGAGTGCGGAACAGAGTCGAAAGCCTTCTTGTAGTCTATGTATGCGGTGTTGAGTTTTCGCTTTTGTTTTCTTGCTTGTTCCAGGATAACTGAGTCGATGGTAAGCTGCTCTTTACATCCCAGAGTCCCTTTCTGGCATCCCTTTTGTTCTTCCGTCATTAAGTTGTTGCTTTCGCTGTGCCGGCTTATTTTTTCAGAGATGCACCCCGTGAGTATCTTGTACAGGGTGTTAAGGCACGTAATGGGTCGGTATTTCGCTGGGTTACTGGTATCCTGGTCCTTCGGTAGGAGGTAAGTTATTCCCTTGCAGAGGAATTCAGGCATTTTGCTGGGGTCTTCAATTATCGCCGTAAGTTCCTTGGCTAATGGGCCATGGGCGCTGGTAAATTTCTTGTACCAGAAGTTGTGTATGCCGTCAATACCGGGTGCTTTCCAGTTGTGCGTACGTTGGATTACCTGCTGGAGTTCCTCTATCGTGATGCCCGTGTACTCCATCTCCTCTATTCCTCTCGTAGCCTCCATTTCTTGCTGAATCCAGGGGGCGCTTTTGTGCTGTACTTCATTGGACCATAGTGTCTTCCAGAAGGTCTCTATTTCTGCTGGCTTTGGGGCTTCGTACTTGTCTTTGTTCGCTGGGGTCTCTCGAAGCTTCCTGTAGAAGGCCTTCTGGTTTGCTTGGAATTGCATGTTCTGTTGTTTTTTGTTGGTACAGTCTTTGTATCTTCGGAGTCTTCTGGCGTATACACCCAGTTTTTGTTTGAGGGTATCCAGATATTCGCTGATATGTTTATTGGGCTCTTCGTGTCTTGTATGGATCCTATTTCTCTTAAGGGCCATCTTCACTTTCCTCACTAATTTCTTACCCCTATTTCCCTGCATGTACTGGGTTATTCGCCCTATGCTGCTGCGGAGCTCTTCTATT
>QLNU02015360.1:284825582-284855827 GCA_006491805.2 Dysdera silvatica
CAGAAGGTATCTATTTCTGCTGGCTGTGGGGATTCGTATTTGTCTTGGTTCGCTGATGTCTCTTGGAGCTTCCTGTAGATGGCCTTCTGGTTTGTTTGGAATTTCTTGTTTTGTTGTTTTCTGTTGGTATAGTCTTTGTATCTTCGGAGTCTTCTGGCGTATACACTCAGTTTTTGTTTGAGGGTATCCAGATATTCGCTGATGTGTTTATTGGGCTCTTCGTGTCTTGTATGAATCCTATTTCTCTTAAGGGCCATCTTCACTTTCCTCACTAATTTCTTACTCCTATTTCCCTGCATGTACTGGGTTATTCGCCCTATGCTGCTGCGGAGCTCTTCTATTCTTTTTTGCAGTCTCACTTGCCATGGTGGTTGGGCTTTGTTTCCTCTGTTACTTCGGCCTTCGTTCCTTACTTCGTACCCATTGGCGCGTGATGCCGCTACTGCTGCACAGTATATGGCGGTGTGTATTTCCTGTAGGGAGTTGTGGTTCTGTAGGTGTAGTGGTAGAGTATGTTCATTGAGGATCTTGGTTGCTTTGCAGAGTTTCCAAGATGCCGGTTGGCGTGGTATTCTTGGCCTTGTTGCGGCATCCGAGCCTTCATATTCCGCCAGGGCACATTGGAAACCTTCTTCCATTTTCTCCACGTCCCTCCTCTCTTCTTCTTCTATGCTTGGTTGGAGCGGTTCTCTTGCGCCAATAGCTGGTGCTTCAGGGTTGGCCACACTGGTTGAAGTGTTTGCCAGGTCATTGGCGACTTCATCTCTTAACCTTTGTAGTATGGGCTCTGCTAAGAGATTTCTGGTTATTATGTTCCTGCGTTGGGTTGTTATCCTTTCTATACTGATGTCCAGGTGTGGGTACTGTTGTGCGAATTTGGCGTGAAGTGTGGGTCTGTAATTTGTCATGTCTGTTTCCAGCTTTGTAATCGTATAGTAGGTGCGCATGATGTAGGTGTTCATATCTATTGTCCATGACATGCGCTGGCGTGGTCTTTCAGCCCTAGTGGTTGCACCTATACTAGGCTGCAAAGCACTTTGGGCTGTGTTGGTTCTAGTAGCCGTACAGTTGGAGGCGCCGCTACAACCGCCGACACCTCCAAGGAGAGACTGTTGCATATTTTTCGAACTGGCCCCTCTGCTTAAAACTCGAACGCGGTTCTGATTTAAGAGCGAGACAACCGATGCTCCATTCATATTTTCATTATGGTTCATATCATCAGAGTCTGAGATAGCCTTTTTCACGTCGCTGGGTTACCGATAGTTATCCCAACGGCGTTCCGGATGCTGGCATGTCGTCAGCAGGCTACAAATCCGGTTTTAATGGCCCAATGGGCAATTCATATATATATATAATAAAGTAAATGGTGAATATTTAAATCATCTGCGGTTTGCTGATGACATTGTTATTTTTTCAACGAACCCATCAGAACTCCAAGACATGGTACAGGAGCTCTCAACTAGAAGTAAAGAAGTTGGACTCAAGATGAACCTACAAAAAACTAAGATCATGTTCAATAATTTCGTAGAGGAAACAAAAATACAAGTTGACAACACTGAGCTAGAAATTGCTGATTCATATATTTACCTTGGCCAGCTGATTTCAATGGATGGCAACATTATGAAAGAACTCAACAGACGTATTAAACTTGGCTGGAGTGCATTTGGAAGAAACAGTTTTATCCTGAAGGGGAAATTGATGAGGACGGTGTCTCTTTTTCTCCTAAACAAAAACAGATCTAGTTTGAGCTTGTTTCTATGTAGGTGTCGAAAATTATTGAGTAAAAATGAATTCCTCCGCGAAAACTCACAAAAACTCGCCCCGGAGGCTTTGTGTGTTGACAATTATTTGGCAATTGTGTAATCCCTGAGAAGGGTAATAATATCTTACATCCTTATATACGGAGAAAGAGAGCGTTGTTTATGTCCTCTTTCATCTAGCAGTCAAGACACTCAGAATAGCTCAACGGAGGGACCCTGGTTCGAATCCAGGATGAGGACGGCGTCTCCTTTTCTCCAAAATCAAAAAAGATCCATCTTGAGCTATTTATACATGGGTGGTGAAAATTATTGTATAAAGCTATTATACTGGGTAAATTTCGGACTCGTATTTGGCAACACATGTTAAATCAAACATCTTGAACTTTTTTAGTGTGAATTAAACATACGAAACACTAAAAAAAAGAAAGAAAAAAAAAATTGCACTTTTAGTTTTACTAATAAATACCTTGAGCCGTATATGTACATTTATTTTAGCCCTTTATATGGATTTTGATACCCCATCATCAACTAACCTAAGTCAAACATTGAATTCTTCTGCTGGCTTTAGTTACCCCATATTGAGAGGTAACTTGAGAAACCATTTTTTTTTTGTCTTTAACATACATGTTGTAGAAGACTTTCATACATCTGAACATAGAGCGTAACTTTAGACACAAGTTTTACAACAATTAATTAATCTCTAAAGTAAATGATGTTGAATTCGCAGATGTTTTAAATTGAAAAGTGGCTTAAGTAACCCCGAGATACGGTACTAAGAAACCCCGATTGTTAATAAACAGTGTGTTATGACGTAATTTTAGAAGTTCTAAGTGGAATATAACCAGGGGCGGACTGGGCCGCCGGTGCGCCGTCATTGGCTATAAGACTCGCGCCCTCCGATAATCTAAGGTATGCGTCCTTTGAGAGAACCTAGTCCGCCTCTGAATATAACCATTAAAATATATATATCCACAATAATATAACCATTAAAATATAAAACATATACAAATTATACAAATGGAAGCAGCAGGAGCACAAAACAAAATACACCCCCCCCCATGCAAAATTCCTGAAACTTTAATACGACGTATGATTATACATGGTATGTTATGGGACTTTCGCAGTGATTCCTCGTAAATTTTACGAATCTTAATTTGTAATTTGTATGGCGCAAGGACAGCAAAGTTTCTGCTAGGCACGGGACCCTCAATTTTCCGAGAAATCCAAACCTCCGTGCCAAGGGAATCACACCCAGAGTACGGTGGTCAGAAAATCGGCACTCGTTCTACGATACCATCGCGAGTCAAACCCGGGTTGATGACACGATAAACGAATGCATTGCCACTACGCCATGGTAAAGCAGTGTACCGACATTTTCCGAAAGATCTGAATGTCTTAAGATCAGCCAGTAGGTCCCGGCGCAGCATGACCATTGTAGTCCTTGAACCGTAAAACCACAAACAAACATCTTAAGATCAGGGAACCAACCCCGGAAGTGCAATAAGCAGCTAAACGGTGATTTTGATTTTGTTTACGGGGGGAAGACACCATTGGGTGTCAAACCCAGATTAATAATATACCAGATGAATGGCATTGCAGTATGCAGATGAAATAGCACTTCAGTACCACAGTGCCATTTAACGAGTTCTTGTGGATGTTGATGCATTTGCATCTTAACTACATTTAATTATACTATTTTTTATACAGGGTGTCTTAACACTAGGGTTAAAAACTTCAAGGATCATAGTACTTTTCAAGTTGAACGATATTTGTCATAGAACCTAGGGTCGCAAACCACTCACAGCGCTAGTTCTAAAATCGTCCAGCATGCACAAATATTTACAACCAGTGTATGAGAAGCGCAATATGCTTTATCCTAATCAACTATACACTTGATCAGCTGACCTGAGTAGTATCTGGTGCTTTTCACGCACTGGTTGTAAATATTTGTGCATGCTGGACGGTTTTAGAACTGGCGCTGTGGGTGGTTTGCGACTTTAGATTCTATGACATATTATCGTTCACCTTGATGAGTACTATGACCCCTTGAAGTTTGTAACCCTGGTGCTGAGACACCCTGTATATTGTTATCACGTATGGTATTGTAGATTTTCCTTTATTTCTTAGAACTGTTGCAGGGGGTCAATGGACTTTTAGAGTTTATTTGCCTTCGACGGCGCGAGGATACCCACGGCAATGTTGCGCCAGGCATTCAGTTTTTCGGACGAATTTGAACCTCTGTTGGCCAAGAAACTAAAACCCGCTCCACGGTGAGCAGAAAAAAGACATGTGTCATACGATAATATTGGAATCGAACCCGCGTTAGAACTGTAGGGTCGAAACTTTATAAGGATGCTGTATCTAAATAATGCCACACTTATACCCACAATGACAGCTTACATCCATTAAATTGTCGATGTTTATATCACTATTCAATTCAAATTTATTTTCCAACTATTAATTACTATCCAACTAATTACTCAACTAATTACTATCCAACTATTAATTACTCAACTATTAATTACTATCCAACTATTAATTACTATCCAACTATTGAATGCAAATTAAGTATATCTTGTATTATGTTCCTAATACATTAAAAGGACTCTTTGCACATTTGGCGTACGATTTATAGTAGTTTAAGAAAACAAAGCCGAAGCACCGTGATTCTTTTACAGTATCAATGCGCATTTACTAGTCCAAAAATTTTGAAAAGAACATATATCAAACTTTTACTTGTTTGCGGCAAGCATTTTGACAGTACTCACAGCACAACTTCATTCGAGCACTGCCTAGATCAGTTGTTCCCAACCTGGGGGTCATGAACAAGTTTCCCGGGGGTCACCTCACCTATTTTTAGTTGAAATTATTTTCATCAGGAATTGGATACTGAAAAAGTAAATAAGAAATTTCATCCAAATGTTTCCAAGGCTTTTATATTTCAACATGGCTACACACATTGCAATATTCTACTAATGGTAATCTTACTCGTATTCTTACTTTTAACTCTTCATCACTGTCTGACATTTTAAATGACCATGCTGACCACACACGTTTTAAACTTTTTACAGAGAACTGGCTTTTACTACAGTCTTTGATTTTACCATGTTTGGCGCAGTATAGCCCAGATGCTCTCGTGAAATAAAAATCCAAATAAACAAATACTAATGGTCGTTAACTTTATATCTATAATGACTATAATATATGTAATGTAACAGAATATACACAATGTAACATAATTAATAGAATATACACAATGCAACATAATTAATGGAATATAATTTTATATATTTTCTTTACTCCGTTAAAAATGCTTTTATTATGCAAATGTGGCGGCGGCGGACAGAGGGGTCGCAGATCTTTTGATTACTATAAAAGGGGGTCGCGGATTACTTGGTTACTATAAAAATGGGTCGCGGCTTGAAAAAGGTTGGGAACCACTGGCCTAGATGGTGGAAATAGAACTAATGATCGTTCACGAGGTCATTCTGACTGCAGATTTGTTTGTTTAGATTTTTTATGGCGCAAGAGCATCTGGGCTATACTGCGCCAAGAAATGAATGCAGATTTACTGTTTTGTAAACTTTTCCAACAAATATTTAACTACATTCCTCTTTAAGTGACATGAAAACAGGGATGGGTTTATTTAAAAAGAAATACAATTGTTCTTCTGAATTTTAGAAACACTATTTGGAATCATAATTTTGTTTTGAAATCACCTCGCATGCCGTTACAATATGAACTAGATGCTACATAAAGCAGGGCCGTGCTTACCGTGTTAGCGGCCCTGGGCAAAAGCAGATTTTAGCGGCCCTTAAAAATATTTTGACATATAAATAACACAACGATAAAAAGATTTACCGGGGTTTAGCATTGGGTCCTTTATAAAGCATAAAGTCCTTTACTGGTCTAAACGCTGTAGGTAAAAATAAAGAGCAGATAATGAAGTTAAATTGAAAATAGGGGATAAAAATTAAATAAAATACGAATCATTGTAATTTATTATTACTCTAATTATTATAATTATAACGAATTAATGAAAAGTTTCTCAACGAACAAAGCCGCTTTTTTATACTATTAGAACTTACAAAGTAATTTTTCTAGTCTTTTATGCTGCCACGAGTCTCTGCAGTGGCCATATTGCCACCACAATAAACATGATAATGTACATAGGCTCCTGATGATAACACATTTGACTAATAACACGTGTATTTATTCTGACCACCATTTAGAGGTTGCATTATGGGAAGTATGACGTCACACGCAAAAGGTGAGTTGACCAAATACTCTGTCGAAAGTATATGGAGTTGCTAAAAACTGATTTCTTGGTATTTGCACTACAATTTTTGGCGACCCTGGGCGACCGCCCAGCTCGCACCCTCCTAAGCACGGTCCTGGTTGTCGGCCTTTGGGATAAACTACCAAGTCTGGCGAGACCCATGTTTTTTTAATTAACAATATACATAAATTTTAATATACATCGTATCTCAAATTGCATCTATGATCCGAGATCGTTTTAAAATAAGATAATTTTCTCACCTTCAAGCATACAAATTCAACGGTAAGCTGAAAGCAGATTAGTAAGAAAAGTCTCTGCTAATTAGAGCAAAAATAATCTTACTGGGATATATATAGCTAAATAAAAAAAAAAAGGTAGAGAGAACTAAAACACAAGGGAAGTAGGAAAAAAAGACAAATTTTGAAAAAGAAGTTATTTAGCAAACCATCCTTTTATGCACTCATTTTTGAAAACGTTGATTATAATAATACAGTAAAATCTCTCATGAGAAGACACCCACCAAACAAGAAAATTTGCCCGTGAAAAAAAAGAAGGATATTATGAAGGAGTTGCTTACAGGGGAATTTTATCTGGCCGTAAAAACGGGGTGATCGTATCTACATGATATCCGTTGAAAGGGGTTTTACTGCGTTTAATTTTTAAATATAAAAAGAGTCATTTTCCAAGATTCATGTGTATTTATTAACAATTGTCATCTCAGTTATTTGCTAGATCACGATTATTATTAATAGTATTATTGTTTATGTGAATTAATGACTGTTTGTGCTTAACTTATCGCTTATTAGTCTACATGTAAAAAAAAAGATAAATTGCAATGAAGACTGAAATATATGAAATATAATTGATAATTTAAATAACATAATTTCTAACATTAAGCAGACCGATATCATTAAAGCGA
This sequence comes from Dysdera silvatica, assembly GCA_006491805.2. NCBI lineage: Eukaryota > Metazoa > Arthropoda > Arachnida > Araneae > Dysderidae > Dysdera > Dysdera silvatica. The sequence continues at coordinate 284,832,541 of QLNU02015360.1, forward strand.
TGGATATTCCTTTGTCAATTCGACACTCTTATCACCCCTTGGGTTAATCGTTTCTTCCTATATTCCAGTTTTCAACCCTTTCAACTGGCATAAAAAAAAGGAAACCCCACGGGCTTCCCTCCAAACGGGTTACTCATGAATTAACTTCCACTGGATATGTTTTTTTTTATTCATAAACATTTTTCCTACTGGTGGGGTTGAAAGGGTAAATTTTTGGGCAGGGAAGTGTTAGCTGTCTGAATTGGAAAATGCATAAATTGTAATGCAAATGGGGTGTGTCATTATAGGCTGCAGAACAGTTTACGGGTGTACTTTTTTTAACTGTATTTGGTACGAAATTTTTTCGCTCCGTGTACGAATAACTTTAGCTTCATTCCGGCATCGGACTTTAATTAATTTTAGGGGAAGGAAGCTTTTTTCCTACAGATGATGGACAGACAGAAGTATTTTTTTTTTTCTGGCACATTTCCCTAGAGGCACGACATCATTTGCATCATTGCCAAATGGCTTTGATGTATTCAATTTAAGAGTTGTCCATTTAATCTGGAATAGGGAAAGATTCATATTTCCTTTGTTTTTCAAATTATGAATTATCATATATTTATTTTTAGAAAATTTTGATTAGATATTTGGGATTTATGTCTCAAAACTGCACAATAAGGGATCTGAAGTGAGGTCAATGGCCAATGTAAGAGTCGAACACTTTCGAACAAAATTAAATTCATGATTTCAGACATTCATTTGTTTTAGCGTTAAAATAAAATTAGGCACTAAATCCTCAAAATTAATTACAACGAAGAATTATTAAACAACCCGAACTAAAATAAAATGTTCGTTTTAATTATACTGTTAAATCGCCGTATTTTTTTAAATAATCCAATAGCCGTGCAGTAAAACCTCTGACAAAAGAACACCTCGAGACCGACCTACCTACACATCTGTCTATCCATCCATCCATCTATCTATCTATCTAAAAATTAAGTTTACTTGTTAGTTTACTAGTTAAGCTTACAATGGGAACACACAGTGAGTGCCCCGCCGATTTTGATGAAATTTTTTGATGAAAGTAGAGCCAAAATAAGGAAATACGTGTCTCGGCATTCGCGCCAATGCGGCTTATTTTCGGAGATACGAATTTTTAAAGATTTAAAGATTATTCATCCTATATATAAGCTTAAAATAAGACATCCTTTGCAAACTAATCGGTAGCTTAGTTGGTAAGTTACCGGCCTAGTACTTCGTGTGTTTGCGTTTGATGCCCGCGGAAATCGATTACATTTTTTTAATATGTATCCTTTTTACATGTTTATTTATGTATTTTTATTAGTAAAAATACTTTGCTTACAATCGGATTTTGCTCATAAACTTACTTTAATAAAATTCATATTTACATATTTAATTCTGTGATACTATTTTTCGCAGTTATAATTTTTACACGAATTTTAATTTTTAATTGAAGAGTTGTAAAGGTACAAAAAGTTTAGGAGTTAGCTGTAAGTTTTTATGTGAATATACCTTTTATAAAATTTGCGTACTCATTGTCAACCTGTGAAGGGATGGAATTACACCAATAACGCAGTTTTGTTTTATTTAAGGATGGAAAGATTTTTTCTGAAAACTTTTAACAATTCCATTAAATAAAAAAGAAAACTGCGTTAATTCGTCTTATTTTGTCATTATTAGCCTTTGCAGTCATCCACTATTAGCATCTATTATGCCTAATATTTTTTTAAATATATTTATCTATTGAAAAATGTATTTTTAGTATGTAATATTTTATTTTATAACATATAAACATCATTTTATTTTATAACATATAAACATAATTTTATTTTATAACATATAAACATTTTATGTGCATCTCATTTATGTGCATTTTATTTATATAGAAACATTTTATTTTATAAAATGCAATCAATTTTATTTTAAAACTGACTGACGTGAACATATTTTTTGTGTATCACTATCGGAGGTGTCGGAATTGTTTACTGGTACACAATTTTGGATGACAATTATCATAAAAACAATAAAAACATAAAAAAAATTCTACAACGTGAGCATTTTATAAATGAATTGTTCGAACAACTGATTTTCTTTGTCTAATATCATCTGGAAAACAAATACCATCTACATTTTCAAAAACGCTTCTTTCGTTTGTTAACTTTGCAACAAACCAAGAGTACTGTAACATATTCTTAAAATTCGGCGCCGAAAGTTGATTGTGAATAAGTGAATGGATCTTCAAAGCATCTATCTGCTCGCATGTTTAAATGACTATTTTCTTGTAAGATTTCAACACAATTTTGTAACCTTTTAATGAAATTTTTTACTTGACGGAAGAAGTACACATCACGAGGTTAACAGTATGGGGTACAATGAGGTGGAATTACTTCAACAGTAGAAGAAGAGGTGCCGTCGTCATTTGTAAAAACATTATTAAAGTGTGCTGGATCTACTTAACTACATAACAGGCTGGATGGCTACACCAAAACTTTTTCTACTTTTCAACTTTTTAATAATCAACAATTAAAATTCGAGTAGAAATTATCACTGCCAATAAGCATACAATTAACATAACTACATAAATATGAATTTTATTAAAGTAAGTTTATGAACAAAATCCGATTGTAAGCGAAGTATTTTTACTAATAAAAATACATAAATGAACATGTAAAAAGGATATATATTAACAACCGATTTCCACGGGCATCGAACGCAAAAACACGAAGCGCTAGGCCGGTAACTTACCAACTAGGCTACCGATTCGGTTGCGGAGGAGGTCGTATTTTAAGCTTATATATCGGATGCAAAATCTTTAAAAATGCATATCTCTGAAAATAAGCCGCGTTAACAAATGACAAGATGAGATATTTTATTTTAGCTCCCACGTTCATCAGAAAACACGTCCCACTGACACTTGAGAGAAAGTACTAGGATAAATAAATGGAGACCTCAGATTCGACTTTCATAAATTCGAGAAATTCGAGTATTAACCGATGTTGTCAGAGGGGCGTACTCGGGGACTTCGTTTGGATGAGGACACCGAACTGAAGTAAAGTTCAACATTTTTAATTGACACAACAGTAGAAAATCTGTCTAAAAAGAGACGTTTAGAAACATTTTTAGAGAAATCCTTTCAGAGACTTTTGGCAACATTTATACGGTATACGGCTAATTGTGGATCTGTGGAAATCTTCTGTTTTCGCCAGAGGTGGGGGCACTGGCAGATCCAGCAAGGAGCGGAGGGGCGATCGTCCCCCAGTCAGGGTTAAATAGGAAAAAAATAAAGACGAAGAATATTCTATGTTTTGTTTGTTGCGACTGTAATAAACGAAAACTATATTAATCTGTGACATCACCCCTCACGAACTCTTCTTCTTAACCAAATTTTAGTTTTGAGCCAAACCACGTTTAGGCCACTTGCTAGGGAACCCTAAATTTAAATATCGACCTTAAACAGTTTTCTTTCACTTGCTTGTTAATTATTATTATTACTATATCACTATGTTTATTTTTTTTTAATTTAATTTTACCATTCATCATAACTTGTGAGTGTAATTTCATTATAAATAATATATTTCATAATAAATAAATTATTTAATTAATAATTTCATAATATTTTATAATTAAATGATTTAATTCGTAATAATCCCATTACGCCTATACACAGCTTTATTATATTTGAAAAAATCCCTTTTCATATCACTTTTGTCCTGGGGTCCCGCAAAAGTCCCAAAAGCGGTCAATGGGTCATTATTTAAAAATAAAAAAACTCTTATAGAAATTATTAAATATTAAATTAATAAATCGCATTTGCAATATTTTACAACCTAACGGAACTTCAGAAAATGGTTCGTATTAAAAGTATTTCGTCTTACGCGTGTTCGTCTCAGTTCGAATCAGTGAGAGCCTAGTAGGGGTGTGCCCTCAACCTGCCACCATAAGAACATCAGTAGAGAACGGAGCCGTACTCTCCTGCAATTCAAAAGCTTGCAATAGTAAAAAAACCTCGCCCCTGTACATGCAGCAGTCGTTAACGTCGATGAAAGGAAAACAGGACATGTTTACCCAACAGAACGAAACCCCAATGGTCACATTGCGACTTTAGGAAACTTCATGCCATAACATCGGTGAGTTTTTTCAAAACATTTACAAAAATTCGCAATTCGCAGAACATCAATCCATGATGACATCATCCGAGAACGTTTACCAGAGAAGGAAGTTAGTGTCTTTGGCGACCATGATAATTCTAAAGTGTGGCCAATAATTTAAAATAAAAATGACCTTTTGGCCACACTGCATATTACGTTCTTGTTTTTGTCGCCAATCACTTCCTTCTTGGATTACGTCATCATGACACCGTTTTGCATGTATTTCCGGTCGCCATGATGAAATACCGTTTGCAAACGGAGCTACTTTTATATTTTTGAATTTTTTTTTTTTTATATTTCGGTAAAATTACAGATATATCCCCTGTTTTGTCGCCAACTCGTCTCCAAAACTGATGCTATACTCTTAAAATGGAGGGAAAGTTTTGTGAAGCGTTAAAAATGTGCGTGGTAGTTGTATTGTAGTGTCGTAGCGTCCGTTCGTGCTGGTGGTTTGTGAGTTGAAGCGATAGGATGAGCAAACATTTAAATGTTTTTGTTTTTGTAACGGAGTGGAATTGATAGTATGTTTGGGACGGAGAGGGGGTATAGGAGGAAGAGGTTAGAGGAGGTATGGAGGGTAAAAGGGGAGAGGAGGTATGGGGAAGATGAGTGGAATGTGGAGTATCGCAATGTCGGCGATGAAAAGCTGTTGGACTCGTACTTTGCAGAAGGTATGAAGGGAGGAAAAGGGGAGAGTAGGTATGAGGGAAACGTGGAGCATCGCAGTGTCGGCGCTGAAAAGCTGTTTGACTCATACTACGCAGAGTATATGTGGAGGCGGCGTCACAAAGACGAAGTGGAGGAAATGACTCCAAAGGCAATAAAAGCTCAGAAGCTTAAAGACAGAAGTTTTTTTTTTTTGTTAAAAAAATCTGAAAAGAGTATAATAGGTAGTAAACTCAGTATAACAGGTAATTACTCCTTAAAAAAGTATGGCGGCCGGGAAGCGAGCGCACGATGACGTAATCCGGAAAGGAGGTTGCCGCGACAGGGTTGCCACGTCTTGACGACAAATCGCACAGGGGATATACGTGTAGTTTGGCCAATATTTCTTATTCTTTTAAAACAAAACTTATATATATATATAAAGCATCTTCTCCACCTCCCCCATGTTAACTCCTCCTAAAACCTATCCCTCTTTCCTCTCCCTAACTTCTACAACTTATCCCTCATTCCTCCATAACTCCTCCTAAAACCTATCTCTCATTCACCCGTCTCCCTTTTTTTTTGTACTTTCTTTTACCAAACGTACTTTCCTCTGTATAAAACTGAAATGAAAACTTTAAGGTACTTATCTAAGTGTTGCTGTCGGACGTATGTGGAGGAAAAATAGTTTTTACGGCCGCCATTTCCTTTCGCTGCAGCACACAACAGACGCCCAAAATTCTATACAGCTCCAAGACTAAATGGCGATGGGGACGCTATGTCTAGACGATTCTTATCGAATGCAAGCGTGCTCTGGGCACATGATAGGAGCGGAGCTATGTCAGAAAAAATTCTTCCCTTCATTTCTAAAGTACAGCGTTAGTTTTGGCGACGCAGCATCGTTTTGCCAAAATAGGACGTAATATACTAATATACAGTTTCCCCGACCAGGATTTAAGCTGCAGTCGCATTTTTCGCAAAATGCGACGAGTTGCTCGAAAATGCGAAGAAAAAATTATTGCCCATCGCGAAAATGCGACAGGCATTTTTAACCACAGTTTATTCTCTGAAAACAGGATTCCTCGATTCCAGAATATCCGTTTTGCACTTCAGCGATCTTTTCTTGTTCCTTTTTGTTTCCTCTTCAAAATTCTTAACAGCACCTGTTAAGCATCGTTGATATAAATAATTTCATGGATAGGATTTTTCGAGCAACGAAAGCAACTAATATTTTTTAGCATTTGGCTACAAATTATTTTCCCATTTTAGCATTTTTGCGACAGCATGTTTTGAGCCAGCTTAAACCCTGCCCCCGACCTTTTTATCATTTTGTAAAACGCAGTATATGCAAAAACTACCTTTGGACATGAGTGCAGAAGAAAAGCTTGTCTTTGTCGCCAATCGCGCCAACTTCCTTCTCGGGTTTGAAACAGCGTCATCATCAGTAATAATCTGAGAGACCGGTCTGAATTTTTAAAAATCATTTTTTTTTACCGTCTGAATTTTTTGAAAATCATTATTTTAAGGTACTTACTTGCGTCTGAGTTTTGGGGAGGGAATATCCTTTTCATAGCAACTAGAAATGCTTGGAACATCTTTTCCGGCTTGTCTGCATGCCTTCTCCCCACCCCCCCAACGTCTACTCTCCCTTAATTCCTCCAAACACTCTCCATTCACCCGCTTTCCTTTGTTATATTTCTTTTTGCTAAATATACTCTCATCTACTTCCACAACCTCATTCTTTTCCCCAAGCATGTCTTTCTTCCACACACACATATCTATGCTCACCTCACAACAACACATTCTCCAATCAACCCACGTATGGTTACTTTGAATATCCAAGCCTGAAGCAGGGGTTTCCTCCGCCACCACTATCCATTCACCGATTCAGGAAAATTGCAGGGGCCAAAAAACGGCATAATGGATTTACCTCCGTGTTTCAACGTCGAAAATTAATGGCCGCCGTCGACCGCCGATCTTTCTGGCAACGTTTAAAAAAATAAATAAACAGGGATGCTCTGATAACGCTATGATAAGCTCGCGGCCAACAAATTTCCTTCACTTCATTTTTAGAGTGTAGGAGTTTTGGCGACAGGCCTGGCGACAAACCTTTCTTCTGCACTATTCCCTACCTTTCTGATGATTTCATTATAATTATTTACATAGAGTTCACCGTCAACTGTATCTAAAGGTCAAAATAGTATGTGTTTATTAGGCATTTCCTTAATCTGACATAATGGAAACGTATTATTCAAATTAACAAACATTTTCATAACCATCATTTTGCTGGAGCCAGATATAATGAATTGAGTGGCACGGGATTGCATATACCAAGAAAAGTGTGTTGTAATTCTGTGTGTGATCGTTTAAAGAGTTATATTAAGAAATGGCCAATTTTTATACAGATAGTTGAAGAAAATGGAGATGTAATAGATGCAAAAATAAGGTCAAAAGTCATGAACATTGGTGTAAAGAGGATTGATGAAAACTTCGCCTTTAGTTGAAACCAATTTCTGTTACTTTAAATAAAGTTTTAAAAAAATAGTTACAGTATTTCTAAAGTAGTATAAATTTGGAAAGATCTAGAGGAGAGTATAAGAGACATTGCTTTTGATACACCTTCGTATGTTAAGATGTTCCATATACACAATGAGCAAGCTGTATCTCCAGCTCACCATTTGATATATTATCACCAAACTTTAAAGCAGAATGCTTGTCAAAAAGCGAGAAGAGCAAGCAATAGATTTTAATAAAAGAAATACAAGGTTACTTCATTATTAGGCGTTGTTCTTATATTTATTGTCTATGTCATTCTGTCAATCCACCTGTCAATGGTGCTTCATTTGAAGAAGAGACAGTGAAATCTATTTCTACTCTTCAGTCGTAGAAATCACTGGCCCTCATAGAAGTATGTGTTGGCCAAAAGGAATTGGATGCTATTGAGGAACTATGCACAGCTGAGAGACTCTCTGCTGGAGATGAAAGGGTACTACCAGAGACATTTCTTCTAACTCACGTTCTAATTTCTTGGATACTGTACATTTACCTGTAACTGTCGTTTGTAACACTTGATGGCATTGCATGCTGTGTTGTATAGGCTGCCATTCTGATGAAAATATTCTAGTGCTATTGAAACAGCTGTAAACATTTAAATAGATGCCACTCTGTTAATTTCAGGGTGTCTACTCATCTGGAATACCTGGAAAAATCAGGGAAATTTGAAATACAAAGGCCTGAGTCAGGGAAATTTGAAATTCATTGTTATAATAAATAACTTATTAAAATAATTTTCCTGAACTGTGCTTTTCATACCACATTACCTACTGAAAATTTTGAAAAACTTGTACTTTTGACTAAACTTCTTCCAAAAGTTACCATTTTGCACCAAAACTAATATAATTTATATAAAATTATTAAGCCTAGATATTTCTCAGGAGAAAATGTTTGCCAAATATGTAACTAAAACTTGAAAAACAAAAAGTGTTTTTAGCTAAATTATTTAATTTGTAAGTGGTTTTGATCATGCCACCTCCTTTCCCTTATATATAGTCATACGCACTTTAAATGGAATAGAAGATGAAGCATCAGCTTTGCGATTATATAGTTAAACTTTTATAATGAACTCAAAAAGCTCCGAATGAAAATGTTGTAAATATTTAATTAATGCAAGTTTTTAATGTAAAACAATTCATTTTTAATACAGTTTTTTGTATTTGTAAATTCACTGTAATTGAGTTATAAATGACTTTGGAGTTTGTGTTAGTGGATTTTATGGTCTTAGAAACTTATTTTTATTACGCAAATTTTAATGCGTTGTGTGTTGTTTACTGTAATTAGCGACTTGAAATCGATTAAGACTTGGTCTGGAAACGTCAGGGAAGTTTGAAACAGAATTTGAGTAGACACTCTGTAATTCGTGTTCTCAATAATTTTATTAGCAATCAGTGTTGTCAAATTAAATCAAGTTGGAAGAATATTTTCCATATTTGGACATATGCACAGCAAGTTACGAAATCCATTTGGAGTTGGGAAGGCAGCTAAGTTGTCATTTTTATTTGAATCCTTAAATGTTGGTTTTTCATAATATCATAATTGAGATCTCTAATGTATATTGTAGTCTCAATAAACAAGAAATCAAGACGTTGAATATTTGTTTTTTATATTATTAAATACGTTATTTAGATATTCACTTAAAGCTTAAGAAGAGTAAATTGAATGTTAAAATCTTACATAAATAAAGCTGAATGAAAAATTTGATTTATTTCTGAGATATACAAGCTACAAGCTTAACCCCAAAAAATAAATAAATAAAATAATCCAATTTAAATAAAAGAAACTGTAGTTACTTTTATTCAAATTGAATTTGAAAAAAAAAAATCCGATCCTTTTTTAAATCTTTTTTTACCTTCTGGTCCTGGTAAAGCATCGGATGTGTAGTTATATAACACAAGAACTAAACTGCTCTAATGTTTTATAAAACCAAATCTATACAAGATATTGCTCACCCATGATGCATGGTTTTGTATATAAACTTAAGTTTTCATTACAATGATTTATGGATATCTGTAATATGCACACCCATAGTGACATGGAGTTGCCTTTTACACAGTCGATCCAATACTATGGAAGATTTGCATCCAGGCAATTTCTTACTTTTTCTGCTAGTAGGATACTTCATCCTATTGCGTGCTTATCGATTAACCGCTCACTGTAGTCCGGGGTTTGGTTCCCTAGGCCATAAGAGGTTCGGATTCCTCGGAAAACAGTAGGTCCCGGCGCAGCATGACACTTGCTGTCCTTGTACTTCAAAACTCGCAAACAAGTCAGCCTATTGAGAATTTTAGTTGTCACTGTCCAATTAAGGGCATCAAGTAATTATTTAGTGTATCACACGATGCGAAACTTCAGTTACGGTGTTTTCTTGGAAAAAGAAAGGGGACCTCTGCAGATGCTCCACTATTACTCTAGGATTTCAGTCCCTTGTATGTGTACATCTTGTTTATCTCATTTTTGATTTATAATGGCCCTGTGGTGATGTAATGGTAATATACTTTGATTATATCGTGCCGTTACCCCAGGTTGAATGTCAGTGGCCCTATAAAATGCATGCTATTTTCTTGCTCATCGTACTTCGGATTTTGGTGCCATATGTAACAAATTTGGATTCTTCAGAAAACTGTCAGTCCCAGCACAGCATGACCTTTACTTTCTTTATACCATAAAACACTAACGAAATTGATGTGAAATGTGGACGTCGCTAACGATCAGACACTCGCTAAGATCATCCCTTTCATAACACTCCCACAGTCCCATACAGAAATGCAAGAGCTCCCTTTGCCGTCACAAGCTGCAGTTATGCGACTTCGAGAGAATATAAGGACATTATGATAGTGTCTATATCTTAAATAGGTTTCGTTTTATAAAATATTGAAAGCGTGTTTTATTTCTTTCGTAACCTTTAAAATTGCTATTATTTCATGTTCAGTCGTAAATATGGATTCTCAGTTATATTGAGAAGATTCCTATATTAAATTTAGCACCAGTATAGAAGTATACAAATGAATATTTTTCGATTCGGAGGTCATGCCAGTCATTGTTTCATGGTAGATGTTCCATTGCAGTCTTTCTATGTGAAAAACAGATGTGTAAACAATTTTGTGCCAATTTTAATTACGTTATCGTTACGTAGATATATGTTTTGGCTTAAACTTTTATTTTAATAGTATATTTTTTGTTAAAGGTGAAACTGGATGAAAAGTTAGAAGGATTAAAACTAGATGACGAAAAATTCATGGCAAACTTTGACCCAGTGCACATTGCACAAGAGACAAGGTAAATGCAGAAAAAACTCATAACCAGTGATTAATTCATATCAAGTGAATGTATCTCAAATACATTCGGTGGAACTTGTGCATAACAAACATGGATATAGTGAATTCATGGCTATAACGTGAGACGATTTAGGTTAATTTGATTTATTGTATAATATATATGGTTATTTTGAATAACGGTTATAGCGAATTATGGCTGTAATGAATAAAACCCTCTTGTTCCTTTATATTCGTTATAACCGAGTTCAATTGTGCTTCGTTTGAAGTAAATACACTATATGCCCAAAAGTATCCAGACACTTTGGATTTTTTTTTTTTTTTCGAATTTCTAAAAAACTACTCGGCCAATTGTTCTCTAACTTTGGAGATATATAGAACATACTTGAACGCCCACTTTTCAATAAAATTTCAGTGACTTGTGCATTTAGGGGACCACCCACATATTGACAAAGTGAAAAAATATATTTGATCACCCTGTATCATAAACAGCTGGAAATTATTTGTAACTTTCAGAAAATATTTAACCAGCTATGCTTAATGCCTGTGTGCATTTTCGTAAAACAAACATGTATATTCATGAAGATAGAAACGTTTCTTTAAGAAAACCCAAATTTTGTCACATATTTTTTGCTTATAATATCCACAATTTTCAGTCAAATTTCACAAAACTTACAGAACATTTGTCAACGTACAAGAAAAATATTATACTTAAATTAGAAATTAATATATTGAATACACGATGAGATATGAGCATTTGAAGAAAATAATTTTTTACTGCGCATGCGCGAAAGATATGAATAACTTTCTTTCATAATTTTGTAGTCAATAGTATAGGGCAACTTAAAAAAAATACCAGTGGGATATCTTGAAAATTCAGAAAGTTATCGACGATATAGTGAGCCGTATTTCTCTAATTCTCTGAAAGTAGCTAGATGATAAGGGTTTTTTCCACAAATTGTCATATTCCAAATTACCAAACACCCCTGTTCTGAAAATGAAATATTCCAGATTTATGCAAATAATGATACGGGTGCCGTTAGTGGGGAGGATGGGGGACCCATCCCCGTCAATGTTGGTATTAGGGTTCCATGAGCTCCTCCCAATTTCAAACAAAAATTTTATAACGGGTAACGCCGTTCAAAATTTAATTTTTTTTTTTTAATCTAAGGAATGCGGTTATATTTTTTCGGCGTAGTGTATTTAGTACAAAATAAAAACAATGCACTTTGTCATTTATTTGATGTAATTATACCTTTTGTTAGATTGTATTATATAGCTCTCTTTTCTGCATGGCAGCGTTTTCATTGACGTGTTATTATTTCAACTTTCAAGTGGAACGTTTTTAATAACGTTACAACTATAGTTTCTATATTTTAATTTCGCAAGCTCAAGGAAATTTTTGGCCCTCTACGCTCATTATCAACGACATAAATTAAAAGAACTGTCTACACCATCACTATTAGCATAATAAATACAAAATGTAGTGAGTTGCATTGCATGTGAAAATTGTATGTATGTATGTATGTATGTATGTATGTATGTATGTATGTATGTATGTATGTATAACTAGAATATTAATTTTATGGTAAAGTGAACGTCATCAAGCAGAAGCACATTTAAACATTTCTTTATGGATGTTTATTATCTCTGTAAAGGGTTGTTAACAACAAGGCCTTAACGAGAAATTTTTTCGGAGAGAGAAAAAATTTTGCAGCCTCGCTAATGAGTAAGTACTGGTAGCAAAAACATCTTGGAGAGGGGGAGACGGGCCTTTGGGGCCACCCGCTGGCTACGTCCCTGGTTAACAACAGATTGCCTTCCACCGGCATACTGTCCCCCGCCAATATTTTTATGCCGTCGGCACCCATGAATAAGGATAAAAAGTATCCGTACACCAGGATATTTTTCTTCCCCTTTAGAGAAGTCATAAACCTTGCTTGGTGCAGAATGACGATTGTTATCCTTGCGCCATAAAAATACAACAAACCAACAAGAAGTCAAAAATTAGTATGAAGTGGGACCACCTTTTGTTGCAGTGATGACTGCCACTCTATCTGGGAGGCTATCTACTAGTTTCTGGAATTTTTCAGTGGGAATTGCATGCCATTCTTGCAAAAGAATATTAGTCAGCTCTTGCGCCAATGTGGGCCATTTTGGCCTAGCTCGCAGTCGACGTTCTAATTCATCCCATAGGTGTTCTATGGGATTTAGGTCTGGGCTCTTATCAGGCACGTCCAATTCCTCAACATCCATGTCAGCAAACCAGCTCTATACAGCCCTTTCTGTGTGGATAGGAGCACGATCTTGTTGAAACAAGAATGAACCCACTCCAAACTGTTGTCACAATGTAGACAACATGGAACTGCCTAAAATGTCGAGATAGCCTTCCATCTTCAGAGTTCCCTTCAAAGGAATTAAAGTGCCAAGCTCGAACCATGAGAAACCACCCCAAACCATTATGCTTCCACCATCAAACTTAACTTGCGGCACAATACAGTCAAGTAAAAAGCGTTTACCCAGCATTCTCCACACCCAGACTCTACCATCTGATTGCCAAATAGTGTACCGTGATTCATCGCTCCATAACACTTCACGCCACTGCTGCAGGCTCCATGTTTTGCACACTTTGAATCATTGTAAGCGACGCTTGACATTGATTGCAGTAATGCTTGGTTTATATGCAGCTGCTCGGCCATGAAAACCAAGACTTTGCAGTTCCCGACGAACTGTCTTTGTGCTGACGTTGCATCCAGAGGCTTTTTGAAAATCCGCACGAACTTTTTCCGTCGATTTCATGCGGTTCGCTTTCACAACTCTCTTCAGCAGTCTGTAGTCGCTTTCTACTAGACGAGAGGTCTACCAGGTCGTGAATGCACTGTTGTTCGCGTGTGCGCAGTAAAAAATTATTTTCTTCAAATGCTCATATCTCATCGTGTATTCAATATATTTATTTCTAATTTAAGTATAATATTTTTATTATACGTTGAAAAATGTTCTGTAAGTTTCGTGAAATTTGACTGAAAATTCTTGATATTATAAGCAAAAAACCTGTGACAAAATTTGAGTTTCCTTAAAGAAACGCTTCTATCTTCATGAATATCATCTTTGTTTTACAAGAACGCACACTGGCATTAAGCATAGCTGGTTAAATATTTTCTGAAAGTTACAAATAATTTCCAGCTTTTTATGATACAGGGTGATCAAATATATTTTTTCATTTTGTCAATATGTGGGTGGTCCCCTAAATGCACAAGTCACCGAAACTTTATTGGAAAGTGTGCATTCAAGCACCTTCTATATATCTCAAGTTGAGAATAATGGCCAAGTAGTTTTAAAAATCCGAAACAAAGTTAAAAAATCCAAAGTGTCCGGATACTTTTGGGCATATAGCGTATATCTAAAATATATTTAGAACACCGCACACTGTCCTTATTTTAATTGTACTGCATCTTTTCAGTAGGAAATTTTAAATTTTCCAGTAAGTTTTTCTTCTATAAACATGATATTTTAGAGCGCATCAACTCAGTGGTTTGCATAAAACCTTAGTCCTTGTGTCATAAAAATACAACCAACCAACCAACCATGAAACCTTAACATTTGTTGTAAGAATTTCTCCATAACTTGGTTTTGTAAACAGTTCGGTTGCCTATTATTAGAGTAATTAAAATTAGATAATTTGATGTTGGGCTATAAGTTAAAATTACTTTTTTTTGGTCATCAACTAGATAAGCTGACTATGATTATAAAAATTAGCACACACCAGTGGTTTTATCATCATCATTATTATAATAACATCCATCTGTTTCGTAGAATCCCCGCAGTTTAAGGAACACATGATTTTTGAAAATGTTGATGTAGTTATCCATCCTCCTGGTAGGATGCATATACAATGATCAGCGGCCTAAATTCATGCCAGCTGAACACAGTGGCATAGCTAGACATTTTGCCACGCGGGGCGAGTAACCGTCATTGCCATATTTGTTGTGCCTGTCATCGTTTTTTAAAGGTTAATTGCCGCCCCCGAATTATGGCGCCCGGGACAGGAACTCCATCCTAGCTACTGGCTGAACACTCTCATACAAAAATCAAATCATGCAATTCATAAGTGTGTCATGACAATTATTGATAGACAGTGTATATATTAAGCTGTTTTTTTTTATAAATAACGCTGGTTGATATAATATAACCCCTGTACCATAAAATGCACTCCATTAATGTACTTTCTCCATTTTTTTCCTCATATAGCAAAGACGAAAATGCTGCTATTTACGATGAGAAAGGTATCCATATTGAGAGTGGAATAGATATGTGCGACTACTTTAATCTGGAATGCCCTGGCTGTTTTATTCCATGCCCAGAGTGCACAAGTGAAAAGTGTGGGGAGGAGTGTTGAGTGAATAGATGTAGTGAGGTGATGGATATTAGCACTGAAGGCACTGATATCACGATAAGAAATTCTCTGGAGAAATTTGGGCAATAAGGTATTTTGTTCACCATACCTTCATATAGCTGAAAAGATATATTCATGTTACAGTGCTTTTGTGACGATTTCAATTAATGTTAAGTTTTGTTAAAGGATATTTTTAATAAGGTGTGAAGAAGAGATACATTCCTGGAGTTTGTAATGTTTTTGTGAAGAATTTTCCATTAATATAAAATTTGTTCAAGCCTACTTTTGTATGATATAATAACCTCCCATGTAATTATTGTACATTAGCTGGATGCTATCGTGTACATTAAAGAAATTTGAAATATTGTTTCAGAAAATTTTATTATGCTTATTAGCACTTAATCGTAATCTAACCTTGAGTAACCGTAATCATATAAAATGATTTCAGTCGTTCCAAGTATACTCTTGAACCCCATCTCCCGATAAGCCCACAAATACATATTGCATTTGGTACTGGAGGCTGTCCACATATTGCATTTTGTACTAGGCATATTGAATTAGGCACTAGGGATCGTTCCCGTATTGCATAATGTACTGGAGGCTGTCAACATATTGAATTACGTATTAGGGACCATCAAGACCGTAGCCAGGATTTAATTTCGGGGAGGTCAAAAATTTTTACAGCATGTATCGATACAATCACAGCATGCAAGGCCGTAGCCAAGTCCCATTAAAAATTTAGTTTTGGGAGAGACCAGTCCTTAAGATCCATCCCCTGGATGCGGACATGGGGACCATTCATATATTACATACATTTTGTACTGTATATAGGGTTAGCATAAATGAATGACTGGATTTTAAAAATTTATATTTTCAAAACTATTACACATAATATAATCAGTGATACATGAAAATAAAGAAAAACATGCCAATGTTTGATGGGTGTGTCTTTCGTAACACAACAAACATCTAATCCGTAATCTAGTTCATTTCAGACATTTTTCAGTTTTTCACTGTCAACAGTTGTTAATGTGGCACTGATGCATTCTTTAAGTTCATTGAGTGTTGTTGGCAATGGTGGTTTATAATGCATGCTGCACAGTGGTCATGTGGTCTGAAATGCATGCTTCACAGAAATAACGGAAAAATACACAAAAACTTTTCCCTGTCGTTGTTGCCATTTTTAATTTAAATATCGACGTTCTAAGGAAGAGCTGCCATTAATTGAGCAATGTTGGAAAAAGAAACTTAGAATGCTTTTCTTTATTTTCATGTAGCACTGATTATATTATGTGTAATAGTTTCGAAAATATAAATTTTTAAAATCCGGTCATTCATTTATGCTAACCCTGTATATTGCACTACATATTGGGGACCATTCACAAATTGTACATGCACTACAAGCTGTTCTACACATTGAATTACGTATTAGGGATTCATTCACATATTGTATTTTGTACCACAGGCTGTCACACATTGAATTATGTATTATTCACGTATTGGTTATTATATCATTCGCATATTGTATAATATATTAGGGGCTGTTCGTACATTGCGTTTTATTTTGAGTTATTCACATAGTAAATGGGGCAAAAATAGAGACCATCTACATATTGTATTTTTAGTAGTGATGATATGCCGTAACATTGCATGTTTAGAATCATATGTGTTTTACTACATTACATGCTTTACATACATGCACTATATCATTTTACATGTATACATTTACACATACATGCATGCACACATATATGCATTATATCATTTTTCATGTATACATTTACACATACATGCATGTACACATATATGCATTACATCATGTTCACATGCATTATATAATACATGCATATAAATAAAATGTATGTATGCCAGGATCACACACTTGGGCTAAACTAAAATAAACGAAAATGCTGCTACGAGCTGCCACAAAAGCAAGAATTTGTACGTTTTTGCACCAAAACGAAAATGTTACTACAAACTGATAACAAAAGTGCAAATTTTTCCATTTTTGCGCCAAAATCACTTATTTATTTCACAAAGTGGGCCATTTTTCTAGCTTACATCATTATTGGTTATACTATTTAGTATTTTTTCTGTTCTCTATATCATTATCAAGCTAATGGAGAGCCATCTTGACAGGGTCCTCTGTAAGATGCTGTATTTAGCCCCAGATCACCACATCCACCAACATCTGCACAGCAGGTTTGATGGTTTGGTGATTGCCCGTCAGTACAGGAACTCCATCCTGCTTCATATTATGCTGCAGGTGCAGTGGTGCACTGATGTTGTTCCACGGCTACTTGCACCTCTGATAGCGCAGCATTCTCTCCATTGGATGCTGTGAAATTAATCAGTGGACGCAGAGGTCCTGCATATCCTGGTCAGCGACGCTATTACAAACCTGACCCTGCCTTCTTTTTAAATTTTCACAAACGGCTCCTACTATGCAGACACCAGGAAGGGTGGTACCTCGCTCGCAATCCCTTAAATCAGCCTTTCACTTGCCTTTGTGTTACTCCTCCATAAAGGCAGAGCTCGTTGTCATGCGGGAAGCCACCAACTTGGTTCTCCACCATGGCAGCTCTTCTGCCACTATTTTCTGTGACTCTCAGGCTGCATTGCTTGGCCTCCAGGCCGATCCTGGCAGCTGGCCTGTCTGCCCCATTATCCAAAACACTGTGGTTGCGGCGGCTACATGTGCTGAGGTTTATCACCTTCTGCTGGAATCTAGGTCATTCCGGCTTTCGTGATAACGAAATTGTGAACACCCGGGCGCGTTGTGCCCTAGAGGATACAAACGGAACCTATAGTAACAAGCCTTCACCACACAACCCCTCTCTCTTTCTCCTGCCATATCTGGAGTATGAAGGAGACCTTTCACCAAGACATGGTGAACCTCCTAAAAAGAGACATATCGGGGCACTATTGATCATCCTTTGAAGTGCGAAAGACTCTACTCTTTCTCCCTGATAGTTTCCCGTGTGTGTGTGGGGGCACAGACCAGGCTGCATCGTTTCAGAATTGGCTGTGCATTCACCAACAAGTACCTCCACCACATTAGGCAACTCCCGTCGCCTGTGTGTCTCCAGTGTCAGGAAGGTGCTGACGAAACACTGGAACACATTCTATTGCGGTGCTATGGCTAGGGATGAGCTCATTCTCGCCTGCTGCCGTCTAGGTCAAGTCCAACTACCAGGTCTGTCAGTCCTCTTGGATCCATCCTTATCCTTCTTTTTCTACACTGCTTCACACTTTCCTTTCTGGGATTGGCAGTTTCCTGTAGAGTCCGTGGCCGGTCCCGGGGTATATTTCTGGTCCAGTATCTGGGGCCATTTTCTGTGGTGGCCACACTGTCAGCTGGTTTTGGTTCACATTAAATGACGACAGCTAATCTAACTCTAAATATTAATAACTCTAATCAAATCCTACTCTTAAGAATAATGTATATTTTTTTAAATAAAGGGTGCGAAAAATTAACTTTATGACGCTAATATATTAATATAAAAGTACATCTAAAATCCTTCCTACTGTATTTTTTTGCTAGTAACTTAGCTTATAATAATGCATTTAAAAACTGACAGTAACTTGGTCATGTATAATTGTGTTGTCGTTCAGAAATCATGTCCAGCCTAAGTTGACACACTTTGTGATGCTTAAAATGTAAGCCCCTTTACAATACAGCCCCTTTATCATTATCTAAAAATATAAAGCTAGCCTTTAAGCTCACTGTTTACCTCTCACGAAAGATAAAATAATAAAGGGCAAAAGAGAATCATTTTTATGCTTATTACTTCTTTCTTGTGTTTAGCTCAAATTTAATTATATCAGTATAAGGATATGTTTGCAAAATCACTAAACAACAGTTAAATAAATATTTAATAATTTTTATTGAAATTCGAAACTATTTACATCAATAAAATTAATTTTAAAATGTATTATATCTTTATTACTTCGCAAAAAGTTGTTCAATATCTCTCTCAGCTACGTCATATTAATTCAATATATACTATAATATTGAGTATTTGCTCTTGTTAATTTATCATTCACCAAGTTCTGCTGCTCTTGTTTCACCCATAGTAATTCTAAAACGATATTCTTTTCGTAACTATTCTTTGCCACATATATTCAAGTTAACTATGTACATTCACTTAGTCCACATGCACAAAAAGGTTTTCCACGTGCACCTACCTGTTGTTCAACCCACTGCAAACATAATTGTGTTTCAAAATTACCCTTGCACACAAGCTCTACCAGTACCATCAAATGTATAAAATAGCTTATTGTGTTTTTTCACTTTTTAAAAAGGGAAAAATGTAAACTTTCAATAATCTTCTGAAATAATAACACATGTCGCCAGCAATCTCCCACAAACTAATATTAACTCTTTAAAGGTTAATATATACCTTTTTTTTCTATATTGAATGACAATAGGAACTTTGAATAAAGTTTTCATAAAAACTTAAATTGAAATTTAACCAGACATTACAAACCTTTTCCCATTAATATATACTGCATGTTGCCTTAATGAAATTTTTGAAACACAAAAACAGCATAAACTTGTTTTGCAAAATACTTATTATTTATTTAATAATATTTAAAAACATTAAAAACAACAATGTTCAGATATTTTATCGCACCTTGAAGAATTGTGTATCATAACGTAAAAATCACCTTGTTAA
Organism: Dysdera silvatica; assembly: GCA_006491805.2. NCBI lineage: Eukaryota > Metazoa > Arthropoda > Arachnida > Araneae > Dysderidae > Dysdera > Dysdera silvatica. The sequence goes on from QLNU02015360.1 coordinate 284,852,237, forward strand.
TAGGTAAAAAATCGTTACTTTTATAACAGTAATCAAAAGATTCATACAGGAGTTTTTATTCTAAAACCTAAAATATTTAATAAACGTAATATATGATAACTGCTAATGAGATATATATATATCTATGATCCAACTACCTAAAACAATGCTTTACATAAAAGTACTTTAAATAAAATTATTCCTGCATAATACGGTTCCTCTTTTCATTTCACATGGTCGCTGTTACAATGCATTTCCTGAAAATATTACAAATGTTTTCATTTGCGTGTCAAAGCGTTTGAAATTTCGTTTCAAAAACTCACCATTAAACGAAAAGCTCAAAAGCAATTAACCAATATTTAAATTCTGTATCAACTTAATGAAACAAGTCCACAGGAAAAAGTTTGAATACTAAACATTTGCTTTATCGGGTAAAAAACAAAATAATAATTGCGACTAAATAATATAAGTAAAATTTTAAATAATAATAACGAAAGTTCAATTTGATGATAATGACAAAGATTTTTGTGAAATGTCCACAAATGCCACACACAGTTAAAAAAAATTCCACTACTTTCTTAACTTCTGAAAGGAATCAAATAAATATTCAGTTGTAATTTTCAGATTTAATTCAATTTCAAAAAGCAAATATGCATCAGTTGCTGCTTTTTTTAAAACATTTGCATATTTCTATTCTTGCTTTGAATTCACTAAAACATTTTGCTATGTTAGAAACAAACGTGAAAAATAAGCTCTATATATACATGCTATATTAAAAGCAAAGGCTCATGTATTTTTCTCCATTGTGTCATTTAGTCATCGTAATACGTGTATTTAAAAAATATGTACATACGGTTAGTGGTAAGCTGCCGAAATTTGGACAAGCGATTCACCGAGCTTTAAAAAATGTTTTCAGTGTCTTGTAAAAAAGTGAACACAAGCAGTTTTCAGTTTCAAAAATACTTCAACTGATTTGTTCGAACCCCGTCCAGATTACTATTACACACACTAGAATAAAGTGGATCTAATAGCGAGAACGAGCCATGATCTGAAAACCGGTTTCGACTCTACTGTGATGCCATCAGCATAATGGGCAAATTCGAAGTTTTTTGGCGGTACATGTGTATGGTATTAAATATGGTGGGTTTTTTTTTGGCATCAGAATTGTGGCGTGTTTCCTCAAAGATAGCATCAATAATTCAAATTTCCTATCACATTAAACACCCCTCTCATACGTTGATTAACTGCAGAAGAACATGTAGTAATCGAGGCAATTTAGTTTTATTTTCTTTGCTATCTGCCAAATAGTAGAGCTATATATGAAGTTCGCCATAATCTGTGCCAATATATAATGAATATTTGTCCGACAAGCAGCCATAGTAGTAGATGCATTGATAATCATATTGCAAACAGCATCTATGTAAGAAACGTTTAAATACAAAACAAAAATAATTGACACAAAATGTTCAGATACGTAAAGAAGTTCATATAAAAGTGCAGTTCAAATAAAAGAATACTGTTCATTTTTATCGGAATTTCTGCTGTTAACAGTGTGATTCTCCACGAAGTTTGACAGGTCCATGAGAACTTATTTCGCTACCAGTGTCTGGGGACTCGGAATATACTCCAGGCACGGCTGTATCACCAGAAACCGTTGTAACAAGGCACAACGTGCCATCAGCCATTTGCTGCACTTTGCGGCTGACACTGGACGTTGCCTTTGGTTCCAGCTTCTTATTTTTGTTTTTGCCTACAAATAAAAAAGATATCAAGACGTTTTAAGTAATGGACTGTAATTAGCAAAACCCTTCTAATAACATGAAACAGTGCACCCCAGAAGAATGTACAATAGTACTATTTTAATTCCAAGAATATACACTGTGTCCACAAAGTCATGGTGCACTTTTGACCGGTCAGAGGAAATCACAGGAGCACACGCATGCACAGAGTTTTTAGGGCACCTTAGGTAACTCTCCCATGTAGCCTCTACAGACTCGTCACTTACCGATGGTCTACCAGAACGGGGTTTGTCCAACAAACTGCCGGTATCCTTCAACTGCTTATCCCACCGATTAATGTTATTCCTATGTGGTGGCGCTTCGTTGTACACGCGACGATATTCACATTGCACTTTGGTCACGGATTCGAATTTAGCAAGCCACAGAACACACTGAATTTTCCTCTGTAACGTCCACATCTCGACTGGCGTGGGCGTGGGCTGATCCACTGCCGCGCAGCTCGTGGTGTTGCGTCATCACCTGTGTGCGCACACGCTTGCACATCAGAGTACGGAAACTTGGAGAGTTTGTCTTTTATTTGGTGAAGAGTTCACGTATCTATCTTGTTTCGTTGATTTCCTGTGACCGGTCAAAAGTGCACCATGACTTTACGGACACAGTGTATATATTAAACCTGAGCTACCGCAGAAGCCAATGCAAACTGCTCCAATTCCGAGAATATTTGCACTACACGAATGCACAAATAGAAGGCTCTATAAATGTGGAGGGGTAATGAGTTTCCATCTTCTACACCAGGGGTATGCAAACTTTTCTCCCATGTACCCATGGGGATAGACTGCAGAATAATTAAAAAAATTACCAGTACAGAAATTTTGTGTTTTTACGACACAGGGACAATAGAGATCATGCTCAGATCGGACCTACAGTTTTCCGAGGAATCCGAACCTCGGGCTACGGTGAACAGAAAGACGACATGCGTTCTACAGTATCTTTGGGGAATCGAACCGTGGTTGATAACATCCTGGGTGAATGCATTACCATTACACTACTGCAGGACCAGCACAAGATATGTAATTTTTGAGAAGAGCCTATAGGAAGAAAGAAGTCGGCTACACCCTTCCTTTAAAAAGAAAAAAAAAAGAAAAAAAGAAAGAAAGAAAAAGAAAAAAGTTATTTCTCCTTTTCTCTCTCTCTCTCTCTCTGATTATATTAAATTATATAATTCATAACTCTCTAAATAATTTACATTTAATTAATCGATATTCTAAAAAATAAAAATTAGAATATTTATTGTACTTAATTTTCGACACCCACGTTTAATCTCAATCTTTTCAGGTATAAGAGAAAAAGAGACACCGTCCCCGACCTAGAGTCGAACTTCGGTCCCTCCGTTGAGCCTGGAGTGCCTAGCAGTTTAGGCACTCCGGACTCAATGGAGGGACTCTAGTTCGACTCCGGGTCAGGGTCGGCATCTCTGTTTCTCCTTTACCTAAAAAGCTTTAGCTTAAACGTGGGTGCTGAAAATTATTAAGTACAGTGAAAATCTGATATAACGACCTCCAAGGGACCGTGCAAATTCGGTCGTTATAAACGATATCTTTTTAAAATCACAGTAGCCTATAGTATAATACACTCTAGAGTTTTATAAATTATTTTGATAGTAAAAAATTATTAAACTTTTTGGTTTCAAAATTAAATAAAAACATAATTATAATGAATTTAATTTCCGTTTATATTATGTTATAACCACACTAAAAACATAGTACTTCCTTAGTTTTTTAAATTTAAAAAATTATAGAAAATACTACTAAAGTATATAATGTAGAAAACAAATGTAATGAATAGTATTTATTATATTATACTAATGATTTCA
>QLNU02015360.1:284855927-284878248 GCA_006491805.2 Dysdera silvatica
AAACTGAAAGACATATTCGATTGAAATTATGGATAATCGATCCTGTCACTGTGTAAAAAGCGAACTTGATCTTTGGACAACCTCTCCTACCCAACTATCTATTGATAAATCATCTTTCGTTGAAATACATCCTCTAGCTGCTGTGTCAGAGAAAACTCCTCTAGAATTTTTCATTTCTGGTTCAGGTGATCAATACTTGGATTTAACACATACCCTTCTCCATTTGAAAGCGAAGATCGTTAAAAACGATGAATCACATACTGTTGAAGCGGATAAAGTAGCCCCTGTAAATTATGTGCTGAACACTTGTTTCTCTCAATGCAACGTTTACTTAAACGATAAGCAAGTTTCATCGCAAGCGAATTATGCTTACAGATGTATTTTAGAAAGTTTGTTGTTTTATCCTCGTCCTACCCAAGAGACACTATTAACCTCAGGTCTTTTTTATAAAGACACCTCAAATTATTACGACGAAGTAACTGCAGAAAATAATGAAGGTTTTAAGAAAAGATATGAAAAAACAAAACTTAGCAAGTCTATTGATTTAATAGGAAGTTTACATTTCGATGTTGCTCGACAACCGAAATTATTAATAAATGGAGTTGATTTACGAATAAAATTGCAACGAGCAGACGATACATTCGTTCTTATGTCGAACAATAATAATTACAAGCTTAAAATTCTAAATGCATCGTTATTCGTAAGGAAGGTAGACGTCACACCATCTATCGTTTTGGCACATGAAAAAGCATTAGAAAAAAATGTTATTAAAATGCCAATTCGACGTGTTGACGTAAAAACGTTTACACTATCGTCAGGATTACAATCGACTACTCTCTCGAATGCATTCATAGGACAAACCCCGACTTTAATCATATTAACTCTGGTTTCTAATAGTAGTTTTAATGGCGAGATAGGGAAAAATCCATTTCATTTTAAAAATTATAAAGCCTCATATGTATGTGTTATTAAGGAAAATCAAATGATTCCTGCTGTACCATACACTCCGAATTTCACTGATAACAGATACGCGAGAAATTTCTTAGATCTATTCATTCATCTAGGTCGTTTTCATCAAGACCAAGATATTAACATTTCATATGATGAATATCAAGATGGTCTGACATTTTACGCATTTGATTTGAGTCCAGATTTACAGAACTTTGCAAGTCACACCTCTGTGAAAGTAAACTCGAATTTGTCAATTGATTTAAAATTTAGCGAAGCTCTACCTGAAACAGTTAACGTAATAGTTTATGCAGAGTTTCGAAATACGATCGAAATCGATAAATCAAGAAGTGTCTACACAGATTATTAATGGAAATGGATACGATCACTTTATCAACACTCGTTTTATCTGATCCTATCTTAAAACACCAATATGGAGGAACTTTTGCGAGTGATGAATTACCTGAGCTAAGAAATGGTTTCTCAGCATTCATTATAAATTTGGATGAAAGCGCTTTACCAGGTAGTCATTGGATAGCTTTATATTTTAAAAACAATGTCTGTTATTATTTTTGTAGTTACGGGAAAACACCTAAACATCCAAACATCTTGAAATTTATGAAAAAGAACTCTTCTACATTAGAATGGAATGAAAAGATTTATCAAAGTATATTCTCTAAATCATGTGGACTGTTTTGTTTATACTTTTTATATCATATATGTCGTGGACGTAAACTTCTAAAATTAACAGCCGACAAAAATAAAAATGAAAGAATAATTCAATCGTTTGTTTTGCAATATTTACACTTACCTTGTTTTCGTTTATGTGGAAAAGCACTGCAAAAATGTAAAAAGCTATATTCATATTCATAAACGTTAAAAATATTTTTATGTATATGTATGTGTTATGTATGTATTGATTTTTTCTCAATGTTTTGTTATATAAATATATATTATTAGCAACTAACCAATCAAAATCATCACAGCGGACTGTATATAAACGCTTGCTGGTTATTATTTTCGATTAGTTTTCTCTTTTCTAACCTCCACGATGACGGAAAAATATGGTTTCATGTACTTATATAAAACGAATATATGCGAATCATTTCAACCCTACTCTTGCTGTCCGGCTCTTTATGAGTCAATGCTAACATGTGTCCAAGCTGCAATTAATTTTAAAATGGATGTGGTTGATCACGGAGACTTTAGTTATAAAATAGCCTACTTTAGAGTTTTAACAAACAGCGAACTAGTGAAAGAATTACATGTTCCATCAGGGAGAAAGCTAGAAGAGAATGATACATGTTAACAATATATATTTTCTATGAAAGGATTCATCCTTTGTTGTGTATGCTTTTTTAATAATGAAATAAAATGGTGGTGAAAGGAGCTGGTGTAGGGGATGGTTGGAGCCAGCTAAAAAATTATAACCATATGAATCTTTTCAATAATGTATATATTATTAACAATAATTTAAAGAAAAATGTTAGTATGTAAAAAAATAGATTTCTTAGAAAATAGAAATTCTTACTTCACAGATTTAGATGGGAAAGAGATGAGGTAACATCTATAATGAAGCAAGTTATGAAAACCATTTCTGCCAATACGCTCATAAGCTCACAAAAAGACTTGTGAAAACTTATGCGCATACTAGTGAAAATAATTCATTTTTTCTCTTCTTTTCTTCTTCTTTTAAACCTCTGTACTCGAGCACCGTCATTTTTCTTCTTCATCTTCAGCCTCGTCTTCACCATCAGAAGAAAAGTTTTCGTCTTCACCATCAGAAGAAAAACTAATGCAATCATGTTTTAAATATACAATGAAATGCAATAGTCTTCAGCTGATAGTTTTTTTTTTCACCATGTTCTCTTTCTAAGAATACATACAGATAACATACTTGAAGATAACATAATAGCATATAATAAAAAAAGTCTATACAATTCAATATCTCTATAGCTATTATAATCGTTTATTATCAAATATTCTTAAGAGTTTTCCAATCTGTAATGTCCAAAAGACGTTAAAGAAATTCCATCGTCATATTTTTTATCATAGAAACTCGATAAAGATATTTTATTCTGACAAACAGTTTCAATATTATGTTTCTTGCTTCTTATGAAAAATTGTTCATGTTTTAAAAAATTTTCCTCGTATAAAACATTCTTATAATCCTCGTGACATAAATTATGAATCACAGTTTTTTTCACTCCTTTCGCAGTCTTCTTATTAAATCCATCATACAATAGACTATATGATTTTGGTTTTAAAAAAATCGCTTCCTGCACCACTCTTCCTTGACATTCATCTTTAAAATATCCTAATTTACCTTCAGATCTTTTACTATACAATTTGTGATCTGTTGGGTAATTACTAAAATCAAAAAACTTAAATTTCGTCTTCAAATCCTCATACACATCGTTAGTATAAATTTCTAAATACAACGAATCAGTATCTGTATAAAGCAAATTAACATTACAACCATACACTTTTTTAAAGGAGTTATAATATGCACTATACATAACTAATTTCGATAATTCTAACACACAAAAACCAGTATAAATAGCCTTATCTAAGAGAAGACTTGTTTTCTTCATTTTAAATAAACTCAAAGATTCATTTATACTTTCAAAAAATTCTAAAGCAGGACTTGATAAATATTTTTTACATTGTGCAGGACTTAAACCTGCTTTTATGTTGATTCTATTTCTCACATTCTGACAAGTTTTACCAAAGAAGGCATTGTTTAATAATTTGAAAAAGGTTTTATCAAATTCGTTTTTAGCGTTTTTTCGTTTATCGTTATTAAACGATATATAATCTTTCAACCAAGGTTGTTGTTTGAATGCAAGTACCCTATGAACTTTCTTTAAAAGCATACCATGTTTCAAATAAAAATTGAGATTTCTATAATGTACAATATAATGTGTTTTGTCAAAGAGATTTGGAATAAGTTTTTTAGCATTTTGGTTCTTTAAACCGAATTTTTCCATCAAATTTTTTTGATATTTGGACAACATCTCATTATTTACAATCATGTGTTCTACAGCCAAAGGAAAACTTTCATGTGAGTCGTGTAACGATCTGGGATAAGACAAGTCCACATCGAGAATATAACCAATAGGCGAATGGTCAGGAACGTTTAATGTATTTAATTTTTTTATTTCCTTTTCACTTAACCACTGAAAACCTCCAACGGGTAAAAAGTCTCTCATAACGTGACCGTATAAATTATTAGCGTCTATAGCTAAGATATATTTTGTACGTTTTAAAGGATCATACATATCTTTCAAATAAGGATTGTTTGCCCGTGAGATTTTTTTACTCAGAAAACAAATTCCACCTCTAAGAGAGGATTCTAAAAAAAGATACATATTTACATCTGTAAATAATTCTAAATTGATGTTTGTGAATTTTAATCCTGCATTCCATGTTAAATCAGCGATACTAACAAAATGTACAGGATCAAGCTGATAAAAATTTAAAGTTAATTTTCTGAAATTTGTAAATACATCAGCTAACAAAAGAACATCAGCTATATTATATAGCTTTAAATAATCATAAAATGTTTTACATCGAAATGTTTTCCACACATTTTTAGCATGTTCGTATTCGTCATCGGTTATATGACTCTCTTTAATTTGATTATAAAAAAAAACATTTATCCGGTAGACGAGATTCACGGAGAATTGATTTACTACTAAAATAAGAATATGGGAAATATCCTTTCTGTCTCAATAGATAAGAGTTTTCATCATTTTCAAAATATTCATGAAATATCGGAAAACTATGAGCTGCTCTATTTAAATTATCCACTAATGATTCTAAAGACGTATTGAGAAACTGGTAGCTATCAATAAACTTTAAATTATCAATGGAAAAACTAGTATATCTTTCAGAATTTATCGGGATTATACGCATGCTTTTAACTAATTTAGACGATATATTTTTTATAATGAAATGGCTATCATAGCCAGATAAATTATGCATGACCACAGGTAAAAAATATGTATTTTTATAATTAATATTACAAGATTGATGAGCATATCCTCTAAATAAACCTGTATAATGACAGTGATCTCTCACTCTAATTTCATTTTTATGAAAAGATTTATTACAGAGAAAGCAATAATTTGAATTTTTATTCATCAAAGATACGTTCGTCAAAGGAACGTTTTTTTTTACTTCTTTCATAGCACATACATAGACCTTTTCTAATGTGTGTATAAAATCTTTTACGGGATTTTCCCCGCAAAAATATCGTTTATAAACGATATGTTCCTTTTTATCTACAACAACTAATGCATATGCTATCGGTTCATGCTTTTCGATAGGAACTGCATACGATTTAGTTTTACAAGGAAGAACTGTTTGCACTTTTCGCGTTATACATTCGAAATCTGCATATGCACAAAAAGTATGTTCATGCATTTTATAATATGAATTAAAATATTTTTATTTTTTGAGGGCATTATAATTTTTTGGTGTTTGTTGTTCTCACATAAATTCTTATGAATCATTAATGTGGATTGTCTCTGGAAACCACATAAGCAATTCATACAATATTTATGAATACCATTACGATCATTCATTAGTCGATTAAAATTTTTAATTAAAAAATAATGTTTTTTATATAAAAGCAAATTGATAATTTTCAGAGAGTTTTCTTTTCCTATATAAAGAGGATAAACATTACGGTTTTCATAACCAAAAACGTTAATTTTTAAATGATTTAGTTTTTCAAATATTTTGATATCGTCAATTTTCATTGGAAATTCAAAATTTTTAATAATCAATTTTTTCAAATGTTTTTTATATACACTCTCCAAATTTTTGTTGTTAATATTTGGATAAAGAGCTCCGAGGATAGCATACAAAAAGCATAAATTGTCTTTTGTTTTAATATGCAATATAGCTTTTTTTTTTTTTAATTCAGAGGGTAAGGACACATCCGCACAACCACCTTCACTTTGATTATAATGTCCTATGTTAATATCAATGTATTTTATATCAAAAATTATCCATCCGCTTCCGAAACGGATAAATACATCAATTGTATTCAAAATTTTTTCGAAAGCTTTTCGAATTTTGTCTCTAATATCATATCTAGACAAGACGCGTTGTGCAGAACTACAGAAATAAAATTCCTGATATTCAGGAACATCATTTCTGTATTTTACGAATGTTACACAAATGCAAATGATGAATCTTAATCGCATGGCTATTTCATTTGCATTTGCTAAAACGTTATAAATAGGATTACGATAATCAGAAAATAAAATAATTGGATCGGAATAATTATCCAAATTTGCTCTTAAAGAGCGAATATATCCTCGGAACGAGGATGCACGATTAAAAAACATTTTTAGAAAAACGAGTTATGAAAAGCTTATTATCACTTATACAAAAGCACAAAAAGGATTTAGTTAGATGCACGATTTAAAACCATTTTTAGAAAAAAACGAGTTATGAAAAGCTTATTATCACTTTTATACAAAAACACAAAAAGAATTTAGTTAAGACTGTTAACATGTTTAACTAAAGCATCTACCGCTTTTTTCAAAAATGAGAGCATTGATAGCGGTAAGTTGAACCGTTTAATTGCTGTAGTGTCCCCTCCTTCTTTGTTCAAACAAATATAATAATTTTTACGAAATTCTTTCAACTCTATTGCAAACCCACTTCCCATATAAACATTATAATAAGGAATTACATTGTTTGTATTTGAAAAATCCTCTGAGAGAACTAAAGAGTACTTGCTTGAACCTGCTGCATCTCTTGAAGAAGTAGATGTGGATTTCTTGTCCATTCGAATTTTTTTCTTTTCTGAAGAGTTGATCTCGGACTGTCTTTTTGCTCTATATATCTTCTTATTCTTTTGGGATAAATGATCTTGTAAGTCTTCTTCATCGGATGTAGACAGAAGTTTATTCGGTGGAAGATCATCAATCATCTCCAAATCTATGAGTATAAAGACCAATAAATATAAAATTTTAGAATATTTTTCTCAAAATCTCCATATCTTTTTAACTTCACTTAAAATATTAATATACTATTATTAATATCACTTAAATTTTAAATTCATTTACTTTTAAATTAACTCACTTTTAAATTCACTTAAATAACATTATAAAAATAATGTTATGTTATTTACGTATAAATCTTTTATCTTTGAATTTTAAAGATAAGTAAAATATCAGAACTGTAAAATTATAAACCAATCTGAAACAACAGAAAAATACACTTCGAAATTAAATTAAAATTAAAGGAAATTTATAAAAACGAATGAGTTATTTAAAAAAGTATATATTATAGTCATATTTCATGCTAGAAAAAAAAAGCTTACAGAAAAAATCGGAGAAAATCTATAAAAGCAAATGAATTATTTAAAAAGTATATATTAAAATCATATTTCATACTGCAAAAAAAAAAAAAAAGCTTACCTTTGAAAGAGGACATAGTGAAAATCTATCAAAAAAGAGAAACGAAAAAAAATCCTATCATGCAATTATTAACATTCTTAAATAAAAGTATATGAATATATAAGAAAATCTATATCAAAAATATTTAAAAACATACCTAAATTGGAGAGGAAACTTTTAAACAGTCTTTAGAGAGACTGAAATGTGCAACTTTCTGGGAGATTTTTAATGTATATATATAGGAAGATATACAAAGATTCTTTGTATGATTTTGAAGAAAAGATAAAAAGTTAATACGCAGCATTTTTTATATCTTGCTATATCTACGAAAGTGTTTTCAAAAAATGAGGTCATAACTTTGACTTCATAGTAAACAAAATTATCACAAAATATCTTTTGATATTAGAAGCGAGAGAGAAATCAGTAAATAAAAATTCTCACACGGACATTTAAAGGATACACAATCAAAAAATATGTTCAATGTTTACGAGAACGGAATAAAGAGTCCTTGTATTCATGTAAAAACAAATTCTGAAATGTATATATTGATAAGCGATAAATAAGAGACTTACTATATTTTCCAATGTAACTTATTTTCTAGAAGTAAAGCTATCATAGGTGAGAAAAAAATGATAACATAACTTGAAGGAAAAGAGGTAAACATTTCATCTCATAAACAACTCTTTCCATGAACTGTTTCTATCAAAAAATCATCTTAAACTTACGATAGAAAACTAGAAAGATACTTTTTAAAAAACAAGAGCTTACCAGATACAGTGACTTCTTTTTAATATGATATTCTCAAAAGACCTTCCCAGCTATCGTTATCCATCATCCAAGTTCGTAACTTTCGAAAAGTAAAATTTATCACATTTTGATATAAAGATTGTCTATCGATAGAAAAACGTGCTAAAACACATCTCAAGAAGGCGAAAAACGTTATTATACGAGATGAAGTTATACTATCCTGAAATAAAATATTTCCAACTCCGTCGACAATGTCTATCACATTTTCCATTTCATCACACATTAAGAGTAATTCTGAAAAATATCGTGAAGAGAATTCTTCGATAACTTTCTTCACATCTTTTAGACAATGTAGCGTTGAGTAAGATGTTTCGAATAACAAATCATGAATAATAATCGGTGTTTCATCCATGTTCATTCATCAAAATTAAAATATAACAAATCCTTTTTTGTTTTTAACAAAAAAATCGAACCATTTCTAGAAGGAAGGCGAGTGAACAGCGACTCAAACTGAATAATGCGTCTTTTAAAACGCATACGATCAACGACTAACTGCTGCCAAGGATCTTTCCTATCATAATCATCAGCGCTTATAACGATGACATTATCGTTAAAACAAACCTTCTTCTTATCCATCAAAAGTTTTTTTTAGTTTCGTGCACTGATTTTCTTAAAGAATACTGCTCCAACAACGATCACTAACTGAAAAAATTAAAACAGTCAACAAATCTTATACACTTTTCATAACATCCAATCAGCAGTTTCATTCGATTTCAACGTCATACGAACCATACACATCATAAACTCATACGACTTATAGGTTTGTAAGGTATGAAAATAATCCAGTTATGATCAAGCCTATACTATCCATCTATTCATTACACATGCATTCCGTGCTGCAAGAGAACATTTGCAAAAGTTACAAACGTTGCGATGTATCAATGTTATTAAAAAATTACCTTTTTTTCACATTTTCGTGTTTTGTGAAAACATGGTATGGGTTTTTTAAGGTTACTTTCGTAATACACAGAAAAATTTCATTCTGACACACCTCTTTATTTCAAAACAACAGAAAAAAAAAAAGTGAAAAAATGCAGATTAGTGTAATCAAAAAAAAAACGATTTTCAGGTAGTCAGCTGTATAGCAAAACGATTATTTATTGCTAAAACTTTACGTTTCGATTCGAGCTGTGCGAATCATCATCAGAAGAGGTTAAATTACATGAAAAACTTTTGAGAAAATTGTAGAATATACATACGTTGCGGAAACAGTATAAATACGTTAAAAGAAATTATTGTGAAATTTTAGAGACGAATATAAAAGCCAAAACAGAAGGAAATGAAATCGAAAAATGAAGCTGATATTCACGCGTTACAATTTTGTTAGAATGGTTAACCAAACAACAGGAATGATTTTAGCATCATATCTATTGAACTTATTAGGATGCTTGATGATCCCTATTGCTCCTCTGTTTAATCTGGGCCAAAAATTAGTTGATTTTGCGAGAACTTTAGTATGGTCAAAAAGGATTAAATGGTTATTTAAAATTGAATGTTCTGCTACTTCCGATTTTGTTATCTGTTTATTCCTCACGAGGCTTTCATGCTCCCGTTTTCGGCACGCAGTGGATCGACCTGCTTGCCCGATGTATACCTGTCCACAAGAACAAGGAATTTGGATGGGATATACAACAGGAATTTTGTATGGATCCACAGGTTCTTTAGCAGAACGTAGGAAATTAAAAATCTTGTTTTTTGGAATAAATACTGTATCGATATTGTCTCAAAAGTAAACGGCCAATACTGTCATTGATATTGTTTATAAACCGTAGGAAAGCTTCGTGCTCATTTCTTTTAAAAGAAATACGGTCAGATATTAGGTATGAAAAATATGCTTCAGTTTTAGACTTGAACACTTGTGAATATAATGTTGATTGTAACCATTTTCTTCCAAAATGCCACTAAGAAAATTGAGTTCATTCTGTAAAACTGTTTTGTTACTGCAAATAATATTGTCTCGTTTGAAAAATGTGTTGATGACAGTCCCTTTTTGTAAAGGGTGATGGTGCGATGTAGCATGAAGGTATCTGTTTGTATGCGTAGGATTCCTGTAAACTGAAAAAAGTAAGTTATTGTTTCTTTGCTTAATGACTAAAATATCAAAAAATGGCAGTCTATTATCACATTCAACCTCCATGGTAAACTTAATTTGTTGGTGGATGTTATTGAAATATATAAAAATTCTTTTTTCTTCCACAAGGCCAAATCACATGTAAGTATGCCAAGTATCATCCACATATCTAAGCCATTTAGTGGGTTTTAATGGTGCATTTGATAACGCTAACTCTTCAAATGCTTCCATGAAAAGATTAGCTATAGGGGAACTTAAAGGATTCCCCGTACGACTACGCCATCCATTTGCTCATAGAATTTGTTGTTCCAGGTGAAATAGCTACTCCCTCGAGGCAAATGTCAAATAATTTAACTATATATCATCATTGAATAAGTTTTTAAGAATTATGATGGTGTCCGGAATAGGAATATTGGTAAATAATGAACGCACATTAAAACTCACTAACAAGAAAACCTCGCGGACTGCAATGTATGGATTTTGATAAGAGTGGTACCATTGGATAGGTCTTGTCATGAGAAACAAAAAATCCAATGGAACTACCCACCCGAATCCAACTACTCAGGAGCTACAAGGTGATTCGTACAATCCATCCATCATACAATCATTCCACTAACAAAAAAAAAAAATCCTTGAAATGTTATTGTATTGCATAATACTTTACTATATACAGGGTTTGTCCCAGAAGTTCCCGGAATGATTTTTTGTAGTTGGCAACGCTGGCTGACGGGGCGGAGAAGTTGGTGGGGGATCTGAGCTTGGAAACGAGACCGGTATCAGTCGCCTGCGGGCAGTTGTTGAGGCAGGGTCACGCTCCGCGCAGAGGTATCTACTGCACCCTCGTCGATCAAAAAATGGACCAGTTTTTGGAGCAGCGTTATGCAATCAAATTTTGTGTGAAACTGGGTAAAAACGGGGCGGAGACGCTCAAAATGCTTCGGAAAGCCTACGGTGACGGGGCGATGAAAAAAAGCCAAACTTTCATGTGGCACAAGCGGTTCCGGGAAGGTCGGGAGTCCGTCAACGACGACGACCGCTCTGGACGCCCGTCGACATCACAAACGGACGACTCGGTGCAAAAAGTGCGTCAAGTTTTGGACAATGACCGACGATTAAGTGTTCGGGTGATTGCAGAGGAGTGTGGAATACCCAAAACAATCGTTCATCGCATTTTAACGGAGGATCTTCAAATGAGGAAAGTCTGCTCGAAAATGGTGCCAAAAGTCCTGACGAGTGAGATGAAGGAGCAGCGTTTGTTGAAGTGCCAGGAATTGCATGAACGCTACGAAACGGACCCAGAATTTTTGGACAGAGTGATCACAGGGGACGAGACGTGGATTTTTCAGTACGATCCCGAATCAAAGCGCCAGAGCAGCGAGTGGCACACCAAGGAGTCTCCTCGCCCGAAAAAAGCAAGGATGAGCAAATCGCGAATCAAGGCAATGCTCATTGTGTTTTTTGACAGAAAAGGTGTAGTTCACAGTGAATTCGTGCCACAAGGACAAACAGTCAACAAGGAGTTTTACTGTGAAGTGCTCAAACGGTTGCGCAACAGGGTTCGACGCGTCCGAAACGAAATTCGCGACAATTGGATCTTGCACCATGACAACGCGTCAACCCACACCGCGCTCATTGTCTCCGAGTTGCTGGCCAAAATGGGTGTGGCAACGCTGCCCCAGCCGCCGTACAGCCCCGATCTGGCACCAGCGGATTTCTTTTTGTTCCCAAGGATCAAAAGAACCCTGAAAGGAACTCGGCATGGGACGCTGGAGGCGGTAAAAGCAGCCGCGACGACCTCACTGAAGGAGATTCCCGTTGACGACTTCCAGGGCGCCTTCAATGATTGGGTGAAGCGTTGGCAACGGTGCATCGAAGCAGGGGGAGAATACTTTGAAAAGTTCTGAAAAGATTGTAAACTGATATTGAATAAATGATTTTAAAAAAAATCATTTCGGGAACTTTTGGGACAAACCCTGTATATTGACTGGAGATGTGTTTTAAAATGAATCAGGAACTAACTCCTCACCTGATCCTATGGGATGAATAAAGGGCATGGGCAGAGCCTAAGGAGGCAGTTTTCTCAGGTACTCAACCATGGAGAATTATAGCAGTACCTGTGGCTGGCGTTCCAGGCGCGCTGGTTCAGGGGAGGTGGCATGCACCCCTGTGATATGTGAAGTCGTGCCCATTCATGAAGGTGTCTTGGGTGAGTCTTGTGACTGTAATACGATTATCGACAAAGCAATTCTCAGCCAGCTTCTTTGTCAACAACGTAAAAATTGACCAGGGTTTACCATAAATACTAAAATTTGACACTGGCCGGAGTATACTAAATAAAGTTTGACTTTCGCTTGATGAAGGGAACAGTAGTTCTCGAAACGTTGCGAATATTTTTGCAGATGGTAAATATCTTTTACCTTCTTCATTTGTATTTCGTATATTCCGACCAGTGTCAAATTTTACTAGTTAAGCTTCTTTGTGGTCTCTTTGCATCCCATTACGGAGATCCCGATTACATATAGTTACTACAAGTGACCACAAGGGAACCTATCCCAAAATTGCATCACGTGGTTCATAACCAAATCTTCGCCCCTGCATTTGAAAGCATATGCTGATATGCTTTCCATAAGACCTTAATACAAATTGAAATTCCTACCTTCAGATCTGTTTCAAACTAACACAGAAAACTTGTAATAAATGTGAAACCCAGCCATTTATAAAATGTGCCTGGTGTGAAGAATCCCTATGCTTCAAGCATTTTTACGCTGAACGGCACTTTCACCAATGAGTAATTACTCAATCAAATGTAATAAATGGACACAATATCCTAGAGTGTACCACTTATCTACTAATCACCATATTTATGGCATAACGATTAATTATAAGAGAGAGAGTTCAAACTCATAACATTCTATATCAAAAAGTACATTTCTTTAATTGCAATATGCACCAAAACATTGGCTATATTAATAACAGTAGAAAAAAAAATGGGAAAATGGTACAAAATAATATTTCAAGGATATTTTTTTGCTTGTCAGTGGAATGGTTGTATGATGGACGGATTGTACGAATCTCCTTGTAACTCCTTAGTGGTTGAATTTGGATGGGCAGTTCTATTGGATTTTTTGTTTCTCATGAAAAGACCTATCCAATGGTAGCATTCTTATCAAAATCCATGCGTTGCAGTCCACGATGTTCCCTTGTAAGATACCTTTGGAAGATAATGAAAACTTTTTTATGATTTTTACAAAATGGTCCAAATTTTTTATGAACGACTGTGTTTTTCCTATGTGGTTTTTAAGAAGTTAACTTAGAAATTTGGGTAGGTTATATGTGGGAGAATCAGTTGAGCACACAATAGGCCTGAGCGGAACATCCTTATGAATTTTAGGAAGACCATACAGACGAGATGGTATTGATTCTTTGGGTATAAGACGATCCACCAATTACTTACCTAAAGCACAAGTTTGTAAAGTTGACTTGATTTTTCGTTCTAAGGAACAAATAGGATCTTTGTTGAGTAGTAAGCTGTAATTTCCTTCATTTAAAAAACCTTGTATTTTGGTGTTATAATCAACAGAATTGAGTACAACGGTAGCATTACCTTTATTGGCAGTAAGAACCACAATTGACAGATCATTTTTTATTTTCTTTAAAGCCAAAAATTCAGATTTTGTGATATTACTGTTGAGAAAAGGAGGCCTTTTTAATATAAGGGATGAACTTTGCCCAATTTCCTTTTCATCTAACAGAGGGAGATGGTGAATAGCTGTTTCAATATTTGCAATAATATCTTCAGTAGGAATTTGTTTTGGTGTAACAGCAAAATTAAGCCCTTTGGAGAAAACAGATATAGCGTCAGATGAGAGGACTTGATTTGACAAGTTAACTACCGTGCTTAGATCCTACCTGTTCCTTAGAATGAAAAATTAAGTCAACTTTACAAACTTGTGTTTTAGATAAGCAATTGGATCGTCTTACACCTAAGGAATCAATGCCACTTCGTCTATATGGTCTTCCTAAAATTCACAAGAATGTTCCGCTCAAGCCTATTGTGTGTTCAATTGATTCAACCACTTATAACCTATCCAAATTTTTAGAAAAAATTTTAATATATATCAATAGCATCAGAGGTGTAGCCAGGGGGAGGTTTGGGGGTTGTAACCTCCCATTACAATGAAATTTTGTATATTTAACATAGGAATATATGAGTTGTAGCTCTGTAACCCTTCCCATTAAGCCTATAACCCTCGCCTTATAAACTTTCTGCCTACGCCACTAAATAGCATCCACCAACAAATTAAGTTTACTATGGAAGTTGAATGTGACAATAGACTGACATTTCTTGACATTTTAGTCACTAAGCAAAGCAACAGTAACCTACTTTTTTCAGTTTACAGAAAACCTCGCATACTAACAGGTACCTTCATGCTACATTGCACCATCACCCTTCCCAAAAAGGGACTGTCATCGACACATCGTTCAAACGAGCAAATATAATTTGCAGCAACCAAACAGTTTTACAGAATAAACTTAATTTTCTTAGTGACATTTTAGAAGAAAATTATTACAATAAACATTATATTCAAAAAGTGTTAAAGTCCAAAACTAAAGCCCATTTTTCATAACGAATTCCTAACTATATAAATGAACATTTAACTGAAAAAAATGCAAAAATCTTTAGAGAGGCAAGATTATTTCAAAAAAATAATAACTGAAAATTCGTATGGACATCAAAAGGACGTATAAAAATGAGAAAAAAATGATAATTCTGAAAGTTATGAAATAAAAAATATTGATAAACTCAACGACTTATGATCTGAAGGAACTCCCGTTAATAACACAAATGACAAAAAGGAAATACACAATAATGAGAAACTCATTAACAATTTAATCCATAAGAAAAATAAAAAGGGAAAAAGAAATATAATTAGAAAAAAAACTAATTCACGAAAAACATAAACTATCATCTAATGATAATAAAACAAATCCTATCTCAGTAAAATACATGTGACGCAAATAGTCTGAACAACAAAATTAAACAGGTTGAAGAAATAATACAACATTATTATACTCCATAAATAATCTGTATAGTCGAAACTTGAAAAACAAATGAAATAGTAATAAATTTTAATAATTATTTACTGAGATTTTATTAAAAAGAAGGTGGTATATCGGTCTATGTGAAAGATGAATTAGATGTAGATTTGATAAGTAATGAAACAGAACTAACTGAAAACCTTAAAATACTGACAATTATCATAAATGGACTAAAAATCCTAACATTATATAGGCCACCAAATTCAAATAAAAATTTGTTTTCGAAAAACTGGAAAAGCTACTAGAGAATAATACTCAAGGAAAACAAATTTTTATAATTAGAGATTTCAACATAGACATTACAAAAAAAAATAACGATTCATCAAAACTATTAAACTTAATGGAATCACACGGACTAATAAATAAAATAAGAGAACCTACTAGAATAACACTAACAAGTTCAAGTACAATAGACCTAGTTTTTACTAACACAGATAACTGTTCTACATCAATTTTAGATGAAATAATAAGTGATCATAGAACGATTTTAATAAACATGAAAACTATAATTCAACGTACAAAAAAATTAAAAAAGATTAGAAATTTTAATCAAAAAATATTAAAAAATTTCAAGGGGCATTATTATAAATAGACTAGCAAACTTTTGATGTACCGTCTATTAATTCTCGAACATCTATTTATGAAAAATTTGCATTAAGAATAAAGGAATTATATAACAAAAGCTTTCCTAAAAAAACTAAAGTACTAAATAATAAAAATAATCCTGAATGGTTTAATTCAATTTTAAAGAAAAAAATAATAACGAAAAAAAATTCATACAAAAAATTTATGAATGAAAGAACAAAAAAAAAAAGATGATTTTACTAAACACAGAAACAAACTAAACAAGGAAATAAAATATAAAAAATAACTACTATCTTGAACAATTATCAACAAAAAATACCACGCAAAAATGGAGAATAATTCACAAATTATTGGGTAAAACAAATAACGAAAATGAAAATAAAATAAAACTAATAATAAACAATACCAGAACAGGTAATACGAACTTAATAGCAGATGAATTTAACAATTATTGCACAACCATTGATAAGGAATTAAATATAAGTCAATCAGTAACTGATAACTATAAAAAGTATTTAAGCACAAATGTTTCCGAAACCTTTTATTTAGAAAACACAACTGAACACGAAATAGAGAAAAAACTAAATAAAATAAATATAAAAAAGGACCAGTAGTTGACGATTTATCTCCCAAAGTAATTAAACTGTGTAAAAGCGGATTAAAAAAAACATTATCGAGAACAATAAATGATATATTTAACATGGGAGTCTTTCCTGATGAATTGAAAACAGCAGTAATTAGACCAATTTTTAAAAAGGGTAATAACTACTTAAAAGAAAACTACAGACCAATAGCAATCATGTCAGTATTTTCTAAATTAACTGAAAAGCTAATATATAATAGACTAATTGATTTCTTTAATAAACGTCAAATTATTCATCAAAATCAATACGGTTTCCAAAAAAACAAATCAACTGAAGAAATCCTATTAAGAGCAATTAATAATATTCAATCCTATTAAGAGCAATTAATAATATTCAAAAAAATATGGAAGAAAAAAATTACTTATGGATTTTTTTTCGATCTGAACAAAGCGTTTGACTTAATTAACAGAAATATCTTAAGAACAAAATTACTTAATTATGGTATAAGAGGCCGAATGTATAAACTGATTGATAGCTATTTAACAAATAGACAGCAAATAGTTAAAATTGAGAATATTCAATCGAAATCATTGATAAACAAATTAGATGTTCCTCAGGGAACAATCCTCGGACTGTTATTTTTTTTAATCGCAATAAATTACTTAATAAATCTTGATGGGGGACTCCTGTTATTTGCTGACGATATCATCTAGTTAACAAATGGAAATAACATAGATCAAAGAATTAATAACACAAATACAAAGTTAACATCCTGTGAACAATGGTTTAATGACAACAACTTAATAATAAATACAAATAAAACAAAATATATAATCTTCCATACTAAAAATAAAAAATTTACTAATCAACCTAACAAAATAAAATTCAGCGATAACACCCTAGAGAGAGTTAACTCAATTAAATTTCTTGGATTAACAATCGAAGATCAATTATACTGGAACGTACAAATATTTGATATTGAGAAAAAAATTAGATCTAATGGAATTCTAACAAAACTTAATTCATTACTAATATTAAATACAAAAATTTTGTACTACGCATTAATATTTAGTATTATAAATTACGGAAATATAGTATGGGGAAATTTATCCCAAACAAATTTAACTAAACTCAATAAACTACTTGATAAAACATATCAAAAATTATGTTTCAAAACAGGTAAGCATAAAGATAAATTGATTTACGAAAACAAAATATTAAACATAACTAATATATATATTTTAAAAGTAGCATTATATATTTACGAAAGATTATACGAAAATAAGCACCTAATTTTGATTAAAATAAGTGAAAATAAACATAATTATAATATAAGAAACAAGAAATAAAACAAAAATAAGAATCAACATACGTAAAAATAATATTAATTATTATGGAATAGACATATGGAACAATATCCCGCCGACACTCAAGGAAATTAAACCAAAAAGTAAATTTAAAACCAAATTAAAAGAATATATTTTGGAGCGTCAATTAAACAAAGTGCCATGGTTGCAAGTGTTTTAAATAGTCTTATTTTTAACTTGTATCCAATGTATTTCATTTTTATAGATGTTATGCATAAATAAATTCTGATTGATTGATTGATGTCGTATCATAACATGATATTCCATGGTAAAGGCTGTACACTTTAGTACTTGCTACCGTCTTATTCATGCTTATCAAAACATGAGAAGAAACATATTCAAAATGTAGAATAAAATGGAACCAAAATTTATTGTCACATATTAAAATTAAATTTTGGTTAAACGCATATTACTCTAATATTCAAATTATATATTTGATAATCAGATATATTAAGTTCCATTTATGAAATTCAAATTTTAATTAGATGGGATATTTTATGTACTCTTTCATGTCGCAAAAAGCATCGAAAATTATGTTGCTACCAGAGGCATCGAGTACCCATTTTGGGTTGCGAAATCCGAGCTACACATAAAAGTTTTGTCAGTTTGATCGTATGATTACATTTTTTATTGATCGTTTATTTATTGGTTTTAAATTATCAGTTAATATAATTTACATATGGAAATCATAACGGTCAAATGAAAAATAGCTCTATTATACACGCATTATCTATGGAAGAAGCACGAAAATTTTACGCTTTGTGGTAATAGTAAGTTATCATTGGCATATACTGGAGAGAAAAGAAAATAACAATTGTATTTTGATACAATTTTTAAAAGCAGCCATATGATATGCACAGAAATCTGAAAAAATAATCAAAATTATGTTCATGCAACCGGCAAAGTCCCTGACCAAAACAGGACAATCGGCCATCACCCAACCCTCGGCAATACTATTTCCCTTTGTAAATATATTGATTAAAAATACTGTAAATCATCAGTTCTTAAACTGTGGTCCGCGGACTCCTGGGGATCCGTGGGATCGTATCGGGGGTCCGCGAGATCCTCCCAGTATTCTGCAAAGTTTCGGAAAAATTCTATTGAATAAGCATTTGCTCTTTAATGCTAAGAATAAATTATGAGGGGACGAAAAATTCTTTCCTTAAATAGTGAAAATTAGTGATGAAACACTAGAAATAAATATGTATGATGCAAATTCCGGGCTTTAAACTTTGAGTTAATTCTTGGGGGGTCCGCAAGGGCGAGTGATCTCTGAAGAGGGTCCGCGGTCTAGGAAAGTCAAAGAACCGCTGCTATAAATCATTTATAGAAACTTATAAAAATAGTATAAAGTAAGTTGTCTATACCGATATCGTAAACGTGCCAGTTCTCATTTTACACACGGAAAAAAAGAAAAAATTTAGAAAGCAAAAGCAGCAACTCATAACAAATTAGTTCAATTCTAGGTGCTGCTATTCTAAAGAAATTCCCTAATACTACTCCTATTCGCTACAAAGCTAATAGGAAGCTGGAAATTCGACCAGCAACGTCATCGTATGTTACTCTCTGTCCATTAGGTTATTATGTACGCTTCCAGTGACAGTAGCAGGAGTTGAGAGGTCTTTCATTATTTTAAAAAAAATCAAAAGTCACAACAGATCAATCATGAGACAAGAAAGACTATGTGGACTAAACACTTTTGCCATGGAGGCAGATCTTCCTTGTACTTTGAACCGCGATGATGCAATTGAAGACTTTGTATCTAAAAATGCCAGAAGAGCTATTTCATAGAAAGAAATTTTTATAAGTAACCAAATTTGTTTATTTGTTTTCCATTGTTGATATTTAATTATATAGTGTGTTTTTGCAAATTAATAACTAATTTGATAAAGAAGGTAATTGCTTTAATTTTAAAATACCGAGAAAGCAACATTTAATAAAACAGTTTTAGGTTTAATTCTGTCAGGTGATTCTCCGTATAATTTAAGAATGAATTTCGGAATTATTTAATAACCTTAAAATAATTCTGATAAAACACTTGCAATTTTATGAAAGTTTGCTTGAACCCCTCGTCCCCGCTTCGATAGCCTATTTTGTGAAAACTGCATTACGAAAACTAAACAAGTAGTTAGTTTGCAATGAAATTTTCAAATGCAAACGGATTTTTGATGCATCAGGTATATTAATTCTCCATTGTTATTTAGAAACCTTTTTATGGAGAGGAAGGGCTCAGGAAAAGTTTCTTTTTAAGTGAGGGGAAGAGGAAGGCGGCCTCAAGAATGTCCAGTTCATGGAAAATCCTGTCGTCGAACCTGTGACTGAGATACGACGTTCGCACGACAAAACATTTCATTAAACATTAGTACGTTTAATTTTGGAAATCACACTAAGCCAGAAAACAATTAGAGGAATCTTTAACAGGAATAGATGTAAAGACATAATATCAATGATATATGTATTTCGTGGGTGGGATTACAAACCATGAATATACACCCCTAGTTGCTACCTTTTTTATGAAGTTGATCTGTAGCAGTATTGCAAGATGAAACAGCCAGCGGATGTGATGGTGACTTTTGATTGTTTCTATGACGTTTGAAATCAGATCCATACTCTTCTAAATCAGAGGCGTTCAACTGATTATCAAGGGATATTGTATCGGGATCATCTAAAATGGAAAGAAAGAAACAAAAACTGTCAATTGATTTTATAGGAAAGCATTGTTAACCTAAGATTCATAAGCCCAAGCAAACTCTCCATCAATAACATATTATTCAATAAATACACCAGCGACGAAATAAAACAGAACACTCAAATTATTAATTTGACTGAGGAGTTTTTTGACCATGACTTAATTACTGCATTTGTGTGTCTACATTGTATGCATTATACAATTACAAATGTAATCAATATTTAAGAAAACTCTAGTAAAACCTGCAGCTTTAATTTAGTACAATGCTATCCAAGCCCTCCAAGTGGCGGAAAATTGAAGTTTTATATACATAGACCGTATACACTCTTTTGCAAAAAAAAAAAATGCACCATGAAGAAATTGTCTGTTTTTATTGAAATTAAATGTACATCCAGCACATACACGGGTAAGGATATGGTAAACAATTCAAGGCCGTGGGACCCATCAATGTTTAGGAATTGCACATTAAATGTTCAAATCAATAGTTGATGAATCCAGGGATTTATACACACCCCCGACACTCCCTTAACACCCCTCCAGATTTTTTGATACAACCCCTTCATGAAATCTAAACACATAATGTGTTTAATGAAAATAACTTGATAAAATCTAATCCACAGCCCCTAAAAATCTTGAACACCCCCCAGTTTATGAATCATGGAAAAACCATGGGTTAAACTCCCTCCCCCGACGGCAAAGTATGCTTCTATACGTCTAAGTAAGGAATGATAAAGGTTCCTATGTCATCCTGCGATACGTTCTGCCAGACATTCTTCACTTGTTGCTCCAGATTTGCGACATTTTGCAATGCCTGATTCTGGCGGCCTATCATGTTCCATATATGTTCGATTGACCAAAGGTATGGTAACCTTGCTTGCCAAGGAAGAGTATCAACAGTACAGAGGCTGCTCACAGATATGCGAGCCGTATGGGGTCTGGCATTATCTTGTTGGCAAATGGCCCCAAGCTATTGCGAATTAAGATTAGATTCATCTCTGAACACTATGCGATGCCAATCTGCTGGCAGCCATGATGATCGGCTACGACACCACTCCAGGGGACTCACATGGTGTGGGGTTAAAAACAGACGTCTTAAAGACCATTGTGAGCGTAACCCCACCTTAGCCAAGCGTTGCGAGATGGTGGAAGGTGCCACGGGTGGTCTGAAAGACACAGTAGCACGTTGGATGGCGGACAATGATGCCGTTGGGTCAGCTCGGGCTTGTTGCACAACCAACCGACCTTGCCTTGCATTCGTGCACCTTGGCCTTCCAGAGCCTTTGTTCAGCCGATGAGTTCCTCGCAGAAACCATTGCTGCCAACACCTTTGCACAGCAGTGGACGTACGGTGCAGGTGGCGGCCTATTGCTCTGTAGGACCAGCCAGCTTCAAGCATCCCGACTATGCGACCACGTTCGAAGTCATCCAATTGGCTATAAGGTCTTCAACAACGTATTAACGGCATTACTGGTTGCGTCTCCAGGGAACTGCAACGCTGATAACGAAAAAAAATAAACCGTTCGCAATTTTTACCTCTTTTATACGATGCCAGTTGCGCAGTAGAAATGCGCGCTATGATTGAAGTTAACACTCATTGGCTTTGAAAATTTAATCATTTGCATACTCTTTGAGAGTATGCTTGAGAGTTTGCATACTCTTTCATATATTTTGAGATCATTGGATTATTTTTAGGTGTTTTTCTTTTTTTTTTTCCTTTTGCAAAAGAATGTATGAAGCGCATTTTTTAGTTG
>QLNU02015360.1:284878348-284888616 GCA_006491805.2 Dysdera silvatica
AAAAAAAAAAAAAGAAGGCGAGCTAGATATTTCACCAAACCATCTGGTTAGCATGGTAAGCATACATGGTCATAACTTCAATAAACTTTCAAAAATAAGTCAATAGTTCCCAGTCTTTGTGCTCTGGCTTGCTTCAGATTAAGTCAGCGGAGTGTGAAGCATAAAAGTAACAGGCGCTAAAATTTTTCGAAAAATTGTTTGGCCTATCCATCATCAAAAATCGATTGGCGTAAAATTTTACGTTGATTTCTAACGAAAGACAATGACGTCTATCTGAAACGCGTCACTGAGCTTTGCCGAAAACCAAAAACCACGCTCTGCGACATTGTTGCTAATATTAAAAGTATTTTAGTGTTTAATTAAGAAGTCTCAGTAAGGGCGTAAGTTAAAGGCTGAGTATTCGCGTAGCTTTGCTTGTGAATGAAAGCAGTTATTTAAATATAGAGAGGCCACTGCCTTATTTAGCATTGCTGGCTGGGGAACATATGTTGCTATATTTTGATATGTTTATATTATTCCTATGTTGCAACGTAACGTTGTTGTTACAGTACTACTTAACTTAATGCTTTCATTACATACATTGAAACCACGCGGCATCATTACCCTTACTGTCCTCGAGCCGTAAAAGTTACAAATAAACAAACGCTATAGCACTGTAATAGCGTTGATGCATTGTGGCAGGAGCGCTAGATTAATTATGTGCATTCAAAAAGGGAGTATTTTGATGGAGATTGTCAATACGGTTAGTGTTGCCATAGTGTTTTTTTATTTTTATTATTAATATTATTTTTTCTTGTTTAGTCTTTTCTGATTCTTTTTGATCACAGTAGTATATGTGTTGGAAATATTAGCAGATTAATCAAAATCATGGAATAAGCTTTATTTAATAACTTGAATGAAGGGTAAATTAAAGTAGTATAATTAACAAATTGCTTAGCACATCGGCTTATCTCTGTTCAGTTTCACATCCCGCCGAACTTTTTGTAATAACAACGTGTCCCTCCAGGGGAGAATCTCGCGCTAGCGTCACATTGCTATCTTTAATTGCGCACGAGCTCTTTACATATGGTAAATATACAGGGCATCTCTTTAACCATATGTGAATTATATACCGATTCTAAACTTTTAAATTCTGTGTTAACAACATTTTAGAAAAAAAATACACACAAATTACAACCGAAATTTACTTCATGCTCAGAGACAACGAAACATCTGCTAACATACCTCGATGGCCTTCAATAAATTTAGCTCTTAACTTTCTGCTAAGAATAATCCACTCCGGTTGCTCTTCGTGCTTCCGTTCTTGTGCATGAATTCGACGTCCTAGTTTCTCAACGATTCTAACATCGGTCTTTGGTGCTTCTGTAGTCGAAACTGGGAAAGGTGATATTCTCTGATTTTCTACATTACATGGTTCACACTCTGTAAAATTGACAAGAAGAAATCAGCTTAAATAGAAATCACTAAAAGTCTTATAATCAAAATTTATATATGTATAAGATTTTTCACCGTATTAACCACCTAGATTTCGGAGTTTTCGAAGATATGATTTGGTATAGGCTATACTAATTTTTCTTGTTTTTGTAGATAACCAACTAGTCTACAGCTTTTCTTCGTAAACGCCTTTTTTTGCTCACTTCAAATCCAATTATAGCACATTTGTGAATTTTTTTGAGTAATATAACTTCGAAAGCAAACATGCATGGTTGACTACTTGTCTTCGCCAATCTAACCTTTGATTTCGTAATTTTTACTGATTTAAGCTTGGTAAACGTTACACCCATTACACCTATAATCCAGTTTTTCATACTAATTTCCGTTTTTGTGCAGAATAACCTATTTTTTTAAAACTCAATCGGACACTCGAATTTTTGTTGCGCATTAAATTTAGGAGTGGGATTTATGTCATTGGTCTGTAAAAATGGCTGGTTCCAAGAAATAGTAAGATTTTCCCTTTCTTATGTACGTTAGGAGAAATGGGCGGAAATGGCTGGAGGCTAGGTGGTTAAAGCATATTTTTAAATGAATAATAAAGTAACAAATAATATAGTCTAAATACTATTTTTTTGCTATCAATACACGCACACAAACACATATTATATATATATAACTACAGTGAATATGGTATAAAATTCACTATTCTAACAAACAAAGGATTTACATTGGTTTAATCTAATGCATAATATAGCTATATGGTTATATGGAATGACAGCTGTCACGAAGAAAATCCTTCAGTTCCTTGATGTTCATTATAACAGAGTTCGACTGGACATATTTCTAGTTCTTTAGTCCATAAACAAATCAACGAAATAAATAACTAGTTGGGGGTGTATATACAGAGAGTGCTTACACATTTTTAGAACTATTTGGATGTAAGATTAAAAAAAAAAAGGTTGGAAAAAAATATCAGGCAACAGGTTCTTACTTGAAATGTGAAATATGGTCTGCAACTTCTAAAGTTATTCTACATTCGAAATGTCGGAAGTAAACAAGCTGTGGCTCGAAGGATATGTTTTTGCACTTTCTGAAGAAAAAGATTATTATTTAGTAACTAAAAAATGTTGTGAAACGCATGGTATTAAAATTTCTAAGTGCAAAATAAGCAAAGTTATTAATCGGAAAGGAAAAAACCGTCCTTCTGCATGAAAAGACGACTCAAAACGAATACCCGCTAAAGGTACGAATACCCGCTAAAGGCAAAAGTGAAATTGCTGTTAACAAGAGAAAATCCGCCGACACAGATTTCAATTACAAAGTTTTTAAAGACATCTGTATCGACAATAAACAAAATAATAAATCAAGATTTGCAGCTTAAAAAGCTAAAAATATATAATGTTCACCGGCTGTTACCTAGGCCTGTGGTTCAACGCAGAACGCTTTGTAGAACCCTGTATGAAAACCATTTAGCAGGAGATAAATGGAAATACGTTGTTACCCTTGATGAAGCATGGGTTTACATAAATGACTGCAATATAAAACGGTCTATTTACTATCGAAAATGCGAAGAAAAAATGTCCAAACTTGGTTCCGAGAATGCAAAGAAGTTTTGGTAATAGGTTTATTATTGTCGCAGATTTCTCCTACAATGCGAAATTAAAATTAGGAAGAGTAGGAAAAAAAACCGTTAAAATCAACGTATAATACTATCAGACAAATGTTTTATGTTCTATATTCACAGAAGAAATTCCAATTCTTTATCCTAACGACTTCCAAAGAGTGAAACTGCACCAGGACAAAGCCAACAGCCATACTTCAAAATCTACGACTTCTTCCTCTAAAACGTGAAGACTGACACATGTATTGCATATGTACCTTTTCAACATATTCCTGAGAAGTCTCCTGACGTTTCGCCTATGGAATATTGTACTTTTGGCCTGCTGAAAAGGGCTCTTTCGAAATGCAGACGTGTGATCCAGAAAAAGGGCTTTCAGATCAAACATTTAAAACCTTAATATTTATATTTTGGATATTAATTATACGGCCCCGAAATCGTTAAAAAATGTGTAAACATCCTCTGTATATCAGTGTATTACTAATCACGGGACATATTATTTTAACAGTGTGTTTAACTAGGGGTTTCTTGACTTCAGGAAGTTCATGTTGTGAAGTTCTTGAAGGCTTATTGAGCCATTAGAAATACTTACTGATGGTAATATAATATGTATTAATACAAATAATATAATAAATAATATATAAAATAATAAAATATTAATATAATTTATATATAGTTTATATTTCTGTATGGATTTCATTTCATTCTAAAATATGAGATCAAGGTAGTTTTCCTGTATCAAGTTGCAATATTTTTATCTAATCAATAAAATGATCTTATTACATAAACCCTCTTAACGGACACCTCTCACTGATATGGTCACCTAGTATTCACATTGAGATAAAAATTCTCTGGCAAGAAATTCTTTTACAATAATATCCCTCTTTTGCGGACACGTTTTTATGTCCAACGAGTGTCCGTTAATGAGGGGGGTGGGGGGTTTACTGTATTTTTTCAAAGGTGCATTGTAAATTCGTTTACAGTTGAGTAAAGGCCTGTATGAATCCAAACAAACCTATGTGTTCTTCAATAAACTTATTGCAAAGTTTACGACTGAGATCAATCCATTGTGGCTTTTCTACCATCTTCGATTTCACTGTAACACTAGCGCTCTTTGATTCAACGATAGACTTAGAATTTTTCGATTCAACGGCAGATTTCGAACTCTTCAATTCAACGGCAGATTTCGAACTCTTCAATTCGAGTGTAGATTTGGAGTAAGTCTTTTCAAAATCGTCCATCTTTTTTTCGAATTTCACTGGAATTATTGCTTTTGGATGTGAATTTTGAAGCATATTTTCAGGATTATGCATGTCTCGGGTAGAAACGTTCTGGTCTAGAAAAAATACAAACATTTAAGGAGCTATTTTGCTTTATTACAATTCTCTTAATTTTCACAAATTAATTTACCGTTTTTTTTTAAGTAAATATTCTACCAATGTCACACTAATCAGCAGATATTCCTTACACAAAAAGAATATTTTAACTTTCTTTTAATTTTTAATATAATAATAATAATATATAAATGTGTAAAATCGACGTTGCACTAGGTAAAATACATTAAATACACACATAACCATAAGTTAAGGGATCTGGGATGGTCGTTCCTTATCCAGCCATGATAAACATGGTCTAAGAGGATGAATATAGCATAATATAAAGAAAAAATAAAGCGAAAACAGAAGTTTATGTTCACTTGACTTACAGAAAAATAGGGGGAAAATGCGGACAGAGTATCCAGCGTGACACCGCTTGTGTCCTGAATGTCAATACGGTGATCAGGGAAATATTAATACGGCGTGTAGTTGCCGTGAATGGCTATATATAATATTAGCTATCCACTTTCAGTTTCATTACGACAATAATAAATATGCGTAATGTCGAATTCTTTAGCATGGATATGAGTGTATTAATATCCTAGAAAGAGAGCCACGTTATTAACATCGGTATTGTTCTCTTTCTAGTTCCATACCGAAAGCTTTTAAAGTCTCTTTATGTATAAAGTAACAAAGAATGAAGTATTATTATGAAATAACAGCTCTGTAGAACGCAGTTTCTGATGCAGTGTAGAACACATACACAGTTTCCACCAAACTCTATTAAAAAGTTCTTTTCCAGCAGCTACTTCCTCCTTCGACATTATTCTCGGTCTGGTAAGTTCATCTCCGCATTTTTATTCAAACGGTTATCTGAATAGTTACTACTCAAAGCTTTGTTCTCGCGGGACTAGGTAAAAGTCACGTCAACTGTAGGCATTTCCAAATACAGGGTGGTTCGGAAGTCAATTAAGTTATTGATGTTACCTTACACAAATGACTCGTGCAGTTGTCTTAGAATGTAAAAATGTTACACAGCAAATGCATTGTTTGGCTTCTCATGTTGGAATTTTAGACATGGAAATCTAAATTATTCCGAAAAAGATTTGTGTTAGTTTCCGCTTCACATATGAATATGGATACATTTTTAAATACTGAATATCTAACGCATCTCCATTGGTCATCAGGAGCTCAACACTTCAGCAGAACGAAAAACTTACGTGTCAGCAATTGCTTAAAAACTGAAGATTATAGAAGCGGTAAAGTACAGAATTGTAAAAGTTGAGCAATGGTTGAAAGTTACCCGGCTACAAAATACGTAGACGCCGCAATTTTTTTGATATTATAAAACTAAGGCATATAAAATAGTATCTATGAGCAGGGCCGTAGCTAGGGGTGGTGTGGATAGGCCCTGGCCAGGGGCGCAGGCGAGGAAGGACGTAAAATCAGCTGAAATAATTCACAGGGAAGAATATCTCCTTGGCCAGAGGGGCGCAATCCGGACGGTTCTGCCAGGGGCTCAAGATCATCCAGCTACGGTGCTGTCTATGAGTAAAGTTTAACAACTTTCTTCCATAAAGTTTTAACAACTTGCTTCCATAAAGTTTTAACAACTTGCTTCCATAAAGTTAGAAACAAAACGGTGTTTACAAAAATATAAATGATTATTCAGATGGAAGCTAAGTTTTCTCTAAACATCTTTAAATAAACTAATTTGCCATGAAGAAGAATTTCGTTGTTTCACCATTACCAGAAACGTAGAGTTTCAAAGCTACTGTGGGGGAAGGAAGAGCCCAAGTACATATTATTACTGAGTTATTTATTCAGAGTTTAGTTACCACATGCATATTTTGCCATTGTTATATTTTAAATTATATACTTTCATACATTAAATTATATGTGAAATTGCAATTTATTCAAAATTGTTGGGGAAGCTCGGGTCACATGAGCCCAAATAATTCTACGCTCGTGACTATCACAAAATATATACTTACCTAAGTGGCTTTCAACAAACTTGGCGCACAATTTTCTACTTAAACTAATCCATTCGGGCTCTTGGCTAACAGAGCCGTCTCTTATGAGTACATTCATGGACTTCGGTCGAGGTTTAGTTTGGTGACCATTCATTCTTCTAAAATTATGGGAGTCTGGAATTGTTAAAACACAAATAATATCACGATTATGAAAAGGGGGGCTTTCTAATTTCGATAACAAACTTAAAAGTTGTTTAATTTTAAATAAAAATACATTTAAAAAAGAGAATATTTTGCGTTTTTTAATAGATAGATATCGGTAAGTTTAAAAAAAAATACAAAACATATCAGCACCAGCCATGGTTATAAATTTTCAATCATTTTCAATAACTACGAAAAAGATGAATTCAGATAACAGCAATTGCTTTTCTTATCCTCACATCTTCTTTCGGTTTCATATTATGTTACGTAAATATATCTCCACATACTGTTTAAGAGAACAAGTAGTCTTAGTGTAAAAAATAAGTAATATAAACTTCTTTTAAAAACCTCTGTTCACGAAAGATTCATATCACAGATATCTTATTGAGTAAAAATTCAATAACAACACAATATCTGTAGGACGAGCTAGAAAAAGAGATTCAATCTCAATCGGCAAGATCTTAAGCTGCGGTAAATCTGGCAGACGCTTTGCAAGAAAAATGAAAGAATATTCTTAGATAAAACTAATTACCAGCATGTCATAATCAATTTTCCTGGAAGATCATTTATGATTCTACTCATTATGGCCAAAGCTGGGTTGATAATATATTCTGTTAATAAATACCATTGTTTCCTTATAGTTTACGTAATTATATCATTTTTAGTTTTTCTTACTTCCACCCTTCCCACAAAGATAAGCGAAATCTTCCTCCAAACACAAGCATTGATAGGTTATCTCAGTACAGTAGAACTTCGTTAAAACGAACACGCTTAAGACGAATTACTTTTAATAGGAACAATTTTCTGAAGTCCCGTCAAATTGTATAGAAATTCTCACTTTATTTTTTCCTTTAACGCGAACAGGATTAAGACGAAATATTTATTTACTCGGATTTACTCGTATCAGAAGACAGCCAATGAGACGTGTTCATACAAACGGATTATAAAATATACGTAATTGAAAACGTATTTAATTTAATCATTATATGATTTTTTGAAAAGCTTATCGATGGACGTGATGCTTTGTAAACATGAATGTTACGCAAAATTCGTTTGCAATAAAGATTGCATTGAGGATACAGATTTGCATTATCTAATTAGGATCAGTTGCAAAGGAAAATTTTGAGTTTCTTACGAAGTTTGATTATGTCAAGGGCAGATCCGGAGGGGCTAATCTCGGAAGGGGGACGCATGGAGTCCTTCTTCCGAAATTAAAAAATTTACACTGATTATTACTTATAAAAACCCTGCAACATATTCAGTGAAATAGGTTTAATTTGGTTTTAAAGTGATGTGATCCCAACCCCTAAATTTGTTTTTTATAGATACGCCTTTTGATTAGGACTAGTAAACAAAAGCACACTTGACTGTTCAGTCTGTTCCAACAGCTACGACATCTTGCACTATTTCATTAAAATTTTTAGAAAATTTGCATTTCAAATAGAACACAACCACGTTCATATTGAGACGGTACGAGATCTCCTATTAAGCTGATACCAAAGTTTTTGAATAAAACACAATGTTCAAAAACTCAGTGATAATAAGAAGCAATGTACTTTATCTCAGAAAGAACAATACTGAATTTTTGAATAATTTAATAGTTTTGTGAATGTCAATTGTGGTTGGTCGTAGGCAGTAGCTTAGCTATTCAAAACTCATGGGGGCTGAAGTAGAAAGCTCAAGCTTAAAAGAAGTTAAGTGATGCGGCCCTAGAGAAAATAATGTATTTTGATATATTGGGGGCTAGGGCTGAGTCCCCTTTTACCGCTAATCAGCAGATGGATTTGAAACCACGTGTTAAAATAACAAACCACAGATTTATCTATCAAACAAAATTACCGCTTTTATAATACAGCTTAAAATTCCTTAATTAGCGCTTTCTAATTTCATGATGTAATTTCAGAGTTGTTAAATTATCACGAAGGGTATTGCCAAGACCATCGGCATATTGGGATACGTCATGAGGTCAATAAAAGAAAAATTCAACTAAAGAGAATGGGAAAATGCACACACAAAAAGGCAGGTGAGAAAACTGAATTTAAAAAGGGATGAATAAACTAAATGAAAAGGAAAATAAGAAGGAACAAGATTGAGAACGAAACAAGGTAAGAAACGGGAAATATAATGTTCATAACCACAAGAAAAAGTTCCGCGATGTTTCAAACACTTCTGTTCACACTTAATCAGACAACGTACTAGGGATATGATGTGTTCTATACCTTCACTCCAATAAGTTAGTATTTTCCGTATTCTGGATACTCAAAATACTTGCGTAATAACATTTTCCCGATCTGTGATTTTGTTTTAATTTTTTTTCTTACGTTTGTTTTGTTTTTTCCTTATGCTTATTCAATTTTTTTGGTTATTTCATTTATTTTCTTGTGTCTGTTCCATTTATTTCTCCTATGTGTTTATTGCATTTTTTTTCGTTATTTTTATTAATTTCTTTTCTTTTCGATTTATTCTTCCTTTTTTAATTTTCTTGCCATTTTTAACTCTTGCTATTTATTATTTTTTTATCGTTTTTAACATCAAATGTTGGATGTTATTAGCTGCTATAAAAATTCTGACCAATCTTGTTTTCTCATTATTCCCAGTGTAAGAAAGGAATAAAGTGCTTTTTAAAGGGAATATTCTGTAAGCCTCGGTTCGCAAACTAATACTAATCTTGTAAATCAGGTGCGGCTGTATAAGGGTATTAAATAAACAAATATGAGCTGAAGGTTTACTACAAGTTTCAAATGGTTAGCGAGCTAAAACGCGCGAGAACCTTCGCTTAATTCATATTTTACCTTGTGATATTGCAGTTCCGTTGCAACCAACGTAATTCCCATCCGACTTAGACGTCGATATCGTATTCACAACTTGCAGTGGACGATCTAACATGTTTTTTGGCTTATTCAATTCCTTAATTAGGTTGTCTTTATTGCAATGGCTACTGCAGGTCCTATAAGGAAGATGCGAGTTTTTGCGATTGTTGGAAAACGCTTGACTTTTTTTGGAGTCGTACTGACTTCTTCTTTCCCAGGTTTGTATTAACACCGTATTTCTTCGCCAATCAGAAGTGCTGCATTTCTTAAAATCGTCAAGTTTCGATTGAGAATAGTCTATGACGTTTAACTTAGATTCTGAAACAGTACGGCGATTACAATCCAATTTAAAAGCCGACTGCGCACCTGCAAGAGAGACACGTGGTTAGTAATGAACAAAGCAAAGGAAGATGTTTATTAACAAGTAATAATAAAATAATGATCGAAAACGTAAATACGAAGTCTACATTATGCATGGTAAACATCACCATCCAAATGGTAAAAATACGTTTACGGTGTCTTATCTTGTCTTCACTGAAAAGTCTGTACCGAGAACAAAGACCTCTGAATAGCCGATTCCGAAGAAATTACATAGCCTTCTTGGTAAGTATGCACTAACAGCATTTCAGGCCTTTCAATACGATTTATGAATCTATTGACTCAATATTTTATAGTGCCATTGACTTCGCCTGTAACAATGCGCTGCTTGTTTGCATACTGCGTGTAACCAACCGTACAAATGATTGTAAGACGCAACGAGACCCCAATTGAAGGTTGAGGTAGAAACCAAGTGGAGTTCACGGTTGTAGTAATGTAATATTGACTTCGTGTAGTCAATGATTAGTTAACTAAAATACAGGTGTTAGATAATAAAAACAAAAACTTTGTGTGAAATTACTGTGCATTACTAAGAAAA
>QLNU02015360.1:284888716-284903614 GCA_006491805.2 Dysdera silvatica
CTGAAAACAAATATAAATTTTAGCCTCATCGATGTACTTAACTATTCGATGCTTGCTAAATAAGATAAGGCTCACAAAACAAAGAAATTAGTTTCAAGACATTCGTGTCACAACTCGTATTTCAGATGGCAGCACTTTATGTTTGCGCCCTGGTTAGGTATCTTTAAACGCATGACTTATTGTGGTGCAAAACTCACCGGAGGCTTTCTTGTGTTGACCATATTTGGCAATTGTGTTATCCCTGCGGAGGGTAATAATACCTTAACATCTTTACATACGGAGAAAGAGAGCGTTGTTTCCTGTCCTCATTCGTCTAGCGGTCCAAGACACTCCGGGCTAAACGGAGGGACCCTGGTTCGAATCCAGGATGGGGAAAGCGTCTCTTTTTCTCCAAAATTACATAAGCTCTAGTTTGAGCTGTAATTAATACGTGGGTGGCAAAAATTATAGTATAATAAAAATTACTTACGTAAGGGTAATAGGATGCGGACTTAGCTTTTTAGAAAGATTTCTTTAAAAATAATTTTTGTTTGAAAATATTCGGCTCTGTTTCCACTATTTGAGCATAAACCATTTTCGAAAAGCGTTTGTATATTTATATTCTTTTTTACACCTCTACATATTTCTATTTTGCATGTATCAAATGTATCTACGTATGATTTTCTATTTTATTGATTTTACGTTTAATGTCCCTATATTGTACATATTAGTGTTTATACTGTAATATTATTTGGATTTGTACGTTCTGTTTTTTGGCGCCTTTGGGCCTTGGGATCTCGCTGAATACATCTGGCTTATCTGATTTACTTGTATTTTGCAACATACCTCCAGAAAAGGCGCCAAGCATGTAGTCCTAGAAAAGGTCCCAGACGACAGTTCTGGGGCTGTATGCTTATATTACGTCATATTTATATGTGCGTGTGTGTATGTGTGTGTGTGTGTTTATTCTATTTTTTTCTTAATTCTATTCAACACTGTTAACAATTTCCGCGTTAGTTGTTACTAAAACATGGTGAAAATGCAGGCATTTTACCAAAATTTGGTACACTTGAAAATTCAAAAGTACCACTTATTGGTGAAAGTATGGTATTTTTTAAATAACGATTAAACGCCGAACCACATTTTCGTTCCACCTCCTAGCCAATCACTTGAGGCGAGAGAAGTCACGTGTGGCAAACAGCTTTATCCGTTGCGATTCTTTACTGATATTCACCAGTTTTTTTTACGTGCAAAGATCTCTTTAATGATCCGGCAAGCTACGATGATTCCAATTCATTAGTTTATGGTGTGTATATCCTTTATTTTTGATAAATTACAATGATTTATATAATAATTTCTGTATATATGAAGTTGATGTTTTTTATCATTAACAGCTAAAATGCTTATGTTTGGCCTAATAAAAATTCGTTATGATTTCGCTTGGTTGCTACCTTTTCGTAATTAATAAAAATTATGTGTACTCTCTGTATATGAAATGGGGTAGATGTGGCTTCAATAGCAGCCAAGAAAAACAATGGGTACTCCTGCACTCCTCGATACGCCCTTGACAGGTTGCATGTTAAAGGCAGGTTTTTATATTGTTATACAGTGTCCGGAAACTTTTGGCCATATTTGGTTTAACCTAGAACAATATATTTGGTTCAAGCTGGAACCATGAATTTGGTTCAGTGTTGCCTTATTCGTTATTGAAAGTATATCCATATATTGGTTCAACCTCCGGCCAAGTATTGGTAACATAGCTGGAGCAAAAATGTGGTGAAACGTAGTTCTTAACAATGGATGAAGCTGGAAAATCACCATATTTTGGTTCAACCCTGAACTATTATTTTTAACAGTGCATGTAAAGTACCTCCAT
Source organism: Dysdera silvatica (assembly GCA_006491805.2). Taxonomy (NCBI): domain Eukaryota; kingdom Metazoa; phylum Arthropoda; class Arachnida; order Araneae; family Dysderidae; genus Dysdera; species Dysdera silvatica. Next base: position 284,890,572 of record QLNU02015360.1, read on the forward strand.
ATCCTAATCCAATAAATAGTCACGCGAAAATAGTTAGACCGCAGGCAAAATGATTCGGTAAATTACTTCTAAAATGAACTATTTATTGCGTGAAAAAACAGCTTATTAATGGCTGTTTCGTCATCAACCAGCTTCAAATATTGCGTCCGTATTAAGCCTCGTATTGGGTTAATACTTTAATAGTTCACACGGACATAACGTAAAATAGCTAGCACTCACTAGACAAAACTACTAGACACTTAATAAATAATCGCCAGGATTAAAAAATTTTAAAAATAGAATCCAATTGTAGTGTGGTACACCTTCGAATATCGATTCATCTCACGAATTAAATACTTTAAGCCATCATTGTATACAATGCCAGTGAAAGTATAGTAGCACTTCTGTATATCGAAATCTCCATATATCAAAACTTTTGTGACTCCCTATGGTCCTTACATAGAAAAATTGTTTTGATACATCAAATGTTTTTCAAGATAGATCGGGATTTTTCACCCGTAATGACGATGTTTAAAAAAAATAATAAGAAAAAGTAAAACAAAGATATCGTAAGAGGCAGAGGAAAAAGAGAAAGTGTAAAATAAATAGTGTCTTTAAATATGGATCTTCCCTTAAATACGGTATCGGCAATTATTAAAAAAACAAACGAGAATTACTTGTGAAAACCTTTGAAAACGTGCCACTTGAAAGGAAACGTCCTAAAACGTAAAGGGTCTTCAATTGATCAAAAACATACCTGTTGAGGTATTTCACGGACTTGATAAGTATAAACGCTTTTATGATGAATCATCATCAACGTTTATTCTGCGAGAAGTACATTAGAAAGTTTATTATATAAATATAAATTCATATGAATACTACCCAAAATATCATATTTTTCAAGGTAGGTTGAGAAATTTTTTCTCCCCTTAATTCTTGTGTTTAATTATCTTTTTGCACATATTTTGTATATAATAGAATTCATATTTATTTATTTATAAATAAGAGTGCGTTATTGGGAAAACGTGTCTTTAAATATAATATACTACACAATACATATGTATAAAAAAATCGATTCTGTATATCAGAATTTTCATATGTAAGTTTTTTTTTTTTATCGAACCATCTACTTCGATAGACGGAGATTCAACTTTATGTGGAAAATAAGATCGAACACTCATGACACGAGTACAGAAACAAATGCAGTGTTTGAATAAGTGCTGAATTAAAGAAAAAAAATCAATCTCATAACGCAACAAATCATGCTTGCTTTTCTTTGTACAAAATTGGCACTCAACTCTGATACACGTTGATCTTTTGTTTACAGCAAGTTTTATTTTTTCATGCAGAAATAAAAATTAGGACAAAAACAAACTAAAAAGATTGTTTGCTGTGATTTTAATATTAAATTTATTCTATTTGTAGATGCGATCGTTGGTTAGGAATAGATATTCGGGTAACCAAAGATTACAGCAAAAATAGTCTTACCTCATGTTCGCAGAACTCCATAGTACATAATCGAGGCCTAAAAAAGAAAATGCGCGCGTTAATTGCATTGACTCAATCTTTATTTTAAAAAAATCAATGCGAGGCATTGAAAGATAATAGAAATAACAAATAAGGGCATGAGAAACTATATAAAAACAACTATAAAAAAATAGCATTTTATCATTAATTTTTAAGTACTTTTATTTTATCTAAAAAGTTACGTTACAAACTGGAACTGTTTTTTATTCGTTTTTTCTATAATTTAAAGGTAGTAGTTTTCGATTAAAACATTTCAATACTTCTAAACAAATATTAATATTTTAACAATTAATATAATTGACATGATTTGTCGCATACATAATGCCATCATATACAGGGCCTGATCACCGTAAAGGCGTCCAAAGCCCGAGCTTTGAGAATAGATTATATTCTGAGCATGTGCGTGGACCACGCACATGCGCAGAAGGATTGTTCACCGTGCAGTTCCCACTCCTGCTAGAGTCTAGTCCCAAAGCCCGGGCTTTGGACGCCTTTGCGGTGATCATACCCTGATCATATACGGCTAAACAATTAATGTAATTTCAGAACCATAACTAACTTCAATTTTTTGTGTCCAGTGTTTATAAATTCTGCCATATTTTTTCCAAGAATACACGCTTGTATAATAAATTCTAATCATGGACAACACATGAAGAGACAATTATCATTATTTTATTTTTTTTTACATATAAAGGGTACCCATGATAGGAAGAAAACATTTAACGCCAGCTGCTGTGGACCGCGTCCGGAAATTCATATTATTCATCTGCGTAATCCAGGAGTATCCGTATCTAAAAAGTACTCAAAAAGAAAGAATATCGCTATTTGTAGTAGAAAGTTTTTTATTAATTTATTTCGTGTTGATTTATAAGCATTAACAAGAAAGACAATAAATCGATGAAGTTTAAGGCATCAAGAGATGTAGACTATTAGATATGAGTTATTGTATGATGGCTATCAGACCACGTTTTGGTGAAAGTTCACATATTTGGTGTCGCAAGTTTAACAATTATTGTCTAATGTATTTTATGAACATACGATATCTATTAAAAGTGTACAAAGAATAGTAATCTCCCCGTTATCACAGCGCATATATCCACAATGCTGGATTAAAAGTTTTATCCTGGGCTGCAGGCCTGTAGCCAATCTGGGGCCTACAGGGGCGTGGCCACAGTTGCCCCATCGAGCTATATATATATATATGGAACAATCCTCAGGTCCTCTGTGCCCCATATTTCCTTTTTCTTGCCCTAGTTGCCCCTTCATCTGGCTACAGTCCTGTTGGGCTGGTAGAAGAAAATGGGCCCCTAAAGAATATGGCCTCCGCGATATTCGGTCAATAAATCATGAATTTTCTTTGAAGTTTATTATCCATAATATTCAGATTCACTAATAATGAAACTCGGACATTTGTAAATAAACAATATTAAAATAACTCTTAAACTTAAACAATATCAAGACACAATTGAAGTCTATGAAGGGAGCTCCAAAGTCGCGGGACCCTGGGTTCGGGCCTACTTGGCTTATGTTTAAATCCGGCACTGTATATACACTTTAACGTAGAGAAACGTATTAAATGCTATGCCCCAAAGACGTATTTTCGTGAAACAAATAATTTTGAAGTTAAATATGTATCAACTGAACGTTTTCTTAAGTCGTATTTCGTAGTATTTGCGAAGAAATATTTTGATATTCAGATAAAACACTGAAACACTGACCATAGAACCATTGCCTTTTTTCCAGCAGACGAGAAAATGAATGTCATGGTGAATTAGCAAGGTGAGATCTTGTGGCTGACAACTATGTCCACAAGACAACCAGTTCAAGAAGAATGGATGTATCTGCCAATCATACGGGTTTCCTGAAGGAACGTGACTAATAGGAAAACAAAAGGCAAGGTTCAACAAGTATTAAAGGTTCACTTTTATAAGTACAGATTTCCCTAACGGATGCAGCGAACTGTATTTCTTAAGTAACGCTAATTATGCCGCAACCGGTCTTCAGGGGGCAGTACCGGCCCCTGTTTAGCCAAGCGTAAAACACTTGTAGACAAAGAAAGGTAATGAAAAATAAGAGTGAAGGCCAAACACACGACAATGATGTATCTTTACAAGTCTTGCAGACACATACATGCACATACACATTGTCTTTGAAAAGTCTCCGTGGCTTTTACTATATTAAATGGAACGTTTCCAGAATCTTCAACCGGCATTTTAAAGCTCATTCTGTTCGGCGTATGTGAAAGCACTTACAGAAGTAAAAACATGAGGAAGCGGTGGTTAAGTAGGCGTTCCGTTATTCAAGGTTGATTTTGCGTTTTCTCTCTAACAGAGTATTTCTTTTTCTACCCTCAGTAACGGGTTTATTCATGTATCGACTTCAAAACATCATTAGTTCTGCTAAAACCACGCTTCAGCAGATTAATCCTCAAATTCGCTTTTGTGATTATTATTATTTGAGTTAAGTGTCTCTTCCAGGCCCGGAAGATATTGCACAGTATCGCACAGGTTTTACCTTACGACCTGCATTTGAGAAAGAAGAGTTAACAAAACATGAAAGCATTCGATATTTTAGCATATGGAGTTAGCGGTTAAAAAAAAGAGGGAAAGCGTTTACTCTTTTACTCCAAAATTATTATGTGTTTAAGGCCGAAAGTAATCATGTGTTCAGTTCAAAGTGGTTACTCACAAGTAAAAGTTAGCGCTCAGCCAAAATCACCTTAGTATTTTTGACCCATCTTTAATGCATGGAATTCACTTTAGTATTTCGCTTCTTGTTTTCACGCATAATGATGTTGTACATCATGTTTGCATTGCAATAAATGTCATGCAAACCCGTGCTTTTATTTAGATGGACTTTCGATTAAAATTAATTGAAAAGGACAACAAATTAACACAGTTTAATAAAGTTAAATCGTTTACAGACTGTTTCAATAGCCCTGGGCTATTTTCGTCAAAACGGCCAACAATATACACACATCAACAAGTAATGACAAATACGTATTCAGTAATTTAACTTAATTAAACTGTGTTAATTTGTTGTCCTTTTCCATTTAATTTAATAACGCGCAGTGTTGTGTCAAATTATTTCAAGTTTCGATTAAAGTTAAAACAACGCAGTTTTGAAAAAGCTTCATATATATGTGTGTGTGTGTGTGTGTGTGTGTGTGTGTGTGTGTGTGTGTATATATACAGTAAAACCTCTCTACAACACTATTATACGGACCGAGAAAAATTATCGTTGTAGAGGGATTTATCGTTATATCGGATATCGTTGTATAGAGATTTTGCTGTATATACATAATGCTGAAGTCACGCATTGTACAAGATAGTAGCTTTTGGCAAGATTATTTAATCGAAATACCCAAAAATGGCGTTAAAATATAATTTTACGCGAATTTTTGATGTTAGTGTTACGCATAATTTTCACCAAATAAATTGTCTGTGCATTTATAATTAGAAACTATTAAACAACAGCTGATTTTGAAAATCAAAGAATAAAGAAATTGGTATTTCGAATCCAGTTTTGTTAATCCTAATTCAAAGACGAATATTTAAAATTAAAAAGTCAAAATAATTTTTTTCTGCATATGTGATATTCTATACAATATTATCAAAGTAGAGAAAGTGTTATTAAAGCTAAAATGCATTAGGGACATGCCAGTATCCAGAGCGGGGGATCTTAGGGACCAGTCCCCCGAAAACTAAATTTTAATGGACTTTGGTTACGGCCTTGCATGCTGTGATTGTATCGATACATGCTGTAAAAAATTTTTGAACCCCCCCTGAAATTAAATGTTAGCTACGGCCTTGATTAGAGCACATTTCTATTGCCAATTTCAACCACAGGATTTTCATTTTCTTATTCAGTGTAAAGAACCTGAGGTAATTATAAGTTTTGAGTTGGACTACATCATCTAAAATATTTAGCGGAAATACTGATCATTTAAAACGTACTGTAAATTAAACTTAAAATTTAAATACACGATTACACACTGAAACTTTTATTATTTCGCTTTGAAACTCAACTGCAACCTTAAGCGAAAAGCTATGAAAATGTGGAAAAATCATTCGATATAAGATGTTTATTTTTGATTAAATACGTAGTATTTATCCGTCCAATTTTTTATCGTGAATGCTGTGTTGATCATTTTAAATTTGGAAAAAAACCTTATCCTTCATGACCGACTAAATGCAATGAAAAAAGTTCAAGTCATTTTAATATATTTCCATAAGTGTTAGTATTGTCGCAGATGAGATTTTTCGTACCGTTGCAACAAATATTTAATCTAACCATGCAAATAACAAATTCAGAATTTGGAGATACAAATTTTCATAGCACCAATTCGTAATAAAAAACAATGGATTTAGCCAAACTAGTCAGCTTCGGATAAACACTCGGGGGGTGGAGGGGCTTTAAGAAATTAAAACCATTGCAGTGACTATTTTAAAATATGCATATAGGTAATATGCATGCCACATTTTGGATGGACAGTGTCACGTATTTCTTGGAATAATTTATTTCATTATTTTGTGTAGGACACGTTTCTGAATTAATCTCTTTTATATCATGCTCTCAGTCTACTTTACTCAAAATTTAACTACGTAAATAAAAACAACCCTTATTTAATATTATATATAATATTTATTTATTCGATTAGACATGACAGTGTATGAAATATCTGATATATGTATTTTAACGATATCGTTAAGTAACTCAAGTTACGTTTTGAGTAGTTTGAGTGTTTCAGCACGGACGAATAGCTTGGATAGCACGTTAAACAGAGACTAATATGCAATAATATGGTACACGTGCACATTTGCTAATGACGTTCACATAAACAAGCAGTGTGTTACATTGGCTTACTCTTAGTGCTTATTTTTCACATGCAATAGAATGCATTATAATACAAAATATTTTGACCTACACACACATACAGTAAAACCTCCCGTAAGGGACACTACTTTAAGGGACGATTTCTCTAGTCCCAGTCCCTTTGAATAGGAACCTTAATGTGTTTACCTCTGATTAAGGGACACTCTAAGGGACAATGAAGAATGTATCCAACACAGGAAAAAGGAAATAAAAAATCTTTCGTTAGTAACCTTTTGATAAGTGGGGGATATCTTTGTGAAAATTATAGGTTGCAAATTTAAATGAAGATTCCAAGACTGTAAAATTTCGAAAAACTAAAGCATGTGAAATCGATACAGTAGTATTTAATTGATTTTATGCTGAAAGGGGAAAAACGTTCCTATGAGTGGAGCATTATTCGAAGAAAAGGCAAAAGAAGTTACGAAAAGTTTGAGATTACAGAACTTCAAAGCATCAAATGATTGGTTGGAAAAGTTTAAGCTAAGACATAACGTTACTTTTAAAACCATTTATGGTCAAGAAAAATCAGTAGACGTGCAATGTGTAAAAGATTGGACAGAAAGACTGAATGAAATTTGTGGTGGATATGAGGCTAAAACCATTTACAATGCAGATGAAACTAGATTGCTTTATAGTACCTCGCTAAACCAAACTCTAAGTTTTAAAAGAGAAAATTGCTCTGGCAGAAAAAGTTCGCCAGAACGTCTCAATGTATTACTTGGTTACAATTTAGAAGAAGAGTTTGAGGTACCACTTGCAATTGGGAAGGCCAAAAATCTAGATAATATTAAATAATATTTATAATATTTAATAATATTAATCTGTTATATGAAATATCTAGAAATAAATTCTTCCAAACAAACCCATGTAACAGATTATTTCAAATAAATTTCTATAAGTACCGAACTTTATTATTTATTTTATACATTTCTCTAAAATCTGAATTTTTTCATTAATTAAGAATTTTCTTTTTTTTTCATTACTTTTTAATTTAAATACACTGCATTCGAAATCCTATTATGTTAACTTATGTATGCAGCATTTACAGTATTTAAAATTTAATGTTAATTACATTGCCTATTAAATTACACTTCTTATACTGTATATGTATATATCAACACATGTACCTCCGAAGAATGGACACCTCTATTTAAGGGACAAAATATCCGGCTCCTTGGGTGTCCCTTATTGGGAGGTACCACTGTATTTCTAACAACGAATAGTTTTAAATCTCTTCTTTCACTTTTCTCTCTTCGTGTCAGTATATTTTACAGTTAAATCTAACATTCTAACATTTAAATGATCTTATAGTTAAATCTAACATTGCACAGATAGGGTGAAAACTAGAACCTATTTTTTTGACTCGTAATAGCGACAAAATTCAATACATTGACTACACACTGAGGCTGGACACAAATTAACGATCGCTGGAGATCGTTTCAATAACCGTGCATGGATGTACTCAGCGGCTAAATGCCACTGAGTCAAGAGCAGATCCAGGGGAGGGGCGCAGGTGCCACTCCCCCAGCCAAGGATACAAAATTTATACTTATTTACCTGACACTGGCAACAGATTTCACATAATGGGTCTAATTTAGTTTTCAAGCTTTGCGTACCCCTGAAAGGAAATTCTGGATCCGCCCTTCCACAGCCTTGCATTGATACTTTCCGTATGTACTATACAATAATTTTTGCCACCCACGTTCATATAGCTCAAACTAGAGCTTTTTTTATATTTGGAGAAAAAGAGGCGCCGTCCTCATCCTGGATTCGAACCAGGGTCCCCGCATTGAGCACGCGGTGTCTTGACCTACTAGACGAATGAGGACAAGAACAAACGCATTTTTCTCCGTATATGAAGATGTAAGATATTATTACCCTTCACAGGGATAACACAATTGCCAAATAATTCCGTATGTATGTTTATAAAGACAAACACATTTGGAGCATAGTAAAAGTTTCAACTTTGGTATTCAATTTTGTAGAAAACGGTATTAAACAATACGTGAATCCAAAAGTATCACTTACAAAGCAGTAGAATTTTTTTTTAAATCTTATTATTTTACGTAACATGTCGATCTTTCTACTCTTAAGTATGATAAAAGAAAAAAAATGACAAAATTCGATCTTCTGAAACGGACCTGAAAAGGACAACCAAACATGGAAACTGAATAAAAGAGTATTAATAAACAGAAAATATCGTTAAACTTTTTTTGATTTTGATAGTTTTGCTTCATACCACACATACGTTAATGTACATAAATGTTGCCGTAATATTTTAAATTTAAAACTGCGCTGTTAAAAAGCAATATCCACTTCCCATTGACAACCATCTTTGAAAGTGATTGAAACTTATTAGCACTAATTAAGAGCAGTTTTGGTGCTGATTACGAGTCTGCAAAGGTTTTTATGGTGCAATGTCGGAAAGTGACTTTTTCCAGAACTTCAAATTATAATGAGAGGGAGTTTATGAAAGAAACGTTTTTCTAAAATTTCTGTAAAGGGGACGAGAAGTGACACTTCAATTCTGTTATTAGACAAGAAACTAAAAGCTTCGCTACATCTAATGCATATACATTAATGTTCAGAAAGCATAAGGAATATGACCAAATTCAACTTCAAAAAACTGTTTTGACTTATTTGTGAAGTTACATTTGAACATGCTCTCGATACTTTCTGATTATTAATACAGGGGTACTAAATGCAACATAGCTTCTAATTTCTTGTCCAAAAAATAAAAGTCAAGTCACCTGTGTTGTCCTTCGAAGAAATCGTAGAAAATATGTTTTTACTATAGACTCTTATTGTAAAAGCGATAGCCCCACTTTATCATTTCTATGAATATGTAAGGTTTTGAAAGTACGAAGTCGAGTGGTAACTTTTTTCGGAACTTTAAATCGTAGAAAACGTGTTTCTCCTATAATTTGAAATCTCAAAAACACCACCTCCTGAGATAGCACCTTCACAATCTTTACATATTCGTAATCAGCGTCAAAAATACTCTTAATTAGTTGGCAATTTCCCCATCACTCCAGGCTGGGGGAGGGCTTTCTATATGACGTGGCTATCTTTTTGCAATGGAAGTCTACAGTAAAGGCCAATTTTCTACGATTTCTGAAAAGGTTACTACGGGTGACCCCAGGTTCTGCTTTTGAACAAGCAAATAAAAGTTATGCTGCATCTAACGCATCTAGACTGCTTCTCAGGAAGTGTCAGAAATACATTCAAATTTAACTTAAAAAATAACTCAAAACTTTCTTAAGTAGAATTTGAACACATGAGCGACGCTATTTGAGCATTAATTTAATTGCGTTAGATGCAGAATGGTTTTTAATTTTTTGTTTAGACATAGAACTTGGATCACCTGTGGCGCGGTTTGTATAAATAGTAAAAAATATGTTTATCCTATAGACTACCATTTTTTTAAAGTTGAATTTGAACATGTTCCCGATTTTTCCCGAGCATTTATCTATATGTGTTATACAAGGCACAAGATTCTTAACTAAAAATAAAATTGAAATCACTTATGATACTCTCCGCAGAAATCGTAGAAAACTTATTACTCGTATGGATTCATAATTTCTTTTAAATTGAATTTGAATATGTTCTCTATGCTTCCCGAACATTACTCCTTGGTGTTAGTTGCAACATAGCTCCTAGTTTCTTGTTTAAAAATAGAATTGAGATCACCTGTGCTGTCCTTTATAGGAATTGTAGGAATTGTATTGCGTCCATATACTCCCATCAAAGCTTGAAGTCACAAGAAAAGTCACTTTCCAACGTCACACCTCCAAATCCTTTACAGATTCGTAATTAGCGTTGAAATACCGTTAACCCTTAACTACCAGTCATTTCCGCCCATTTCACCTAACACAACTAAAAAGAGGAGAATTCCCTTGCTATTTTTTGGAAACAGCCATTTTTTATACCAATGGAATAAACCTCACTCCCAAATTTAATGCGTAACAGAAATTTGAATGTTCGATTAGATTTTAATAAATAGGTTGTTCGGCGCACAAACCAAAATTAATACGAAAAACTGGATTTTAGGTGTAATAGGTGTAACGTTTACCAAGCTTAAATCAATAAACATTACGCAGTCAAAAGTTAGATTTGACTAGATTAGACTTGATTAGATTTGACTAGATTAGACTTGATTAGATTAGACTTGGTTAGATTTGATTTGATTAGATTTGACTAGTTGAGACAACTAGTCACGCATGTGTGTTTACTTTCGAAGTTATATTATCCAATAAATTCGCAAATGTGCTACAATTGACTTTTAACTGCGCAAAAAAAGGCGTTTACGAATGAAAACTGTATATCAATTGGTTTAAAACGAATAAAAGCAGTGTAGCAAAACGTATATATACGTCGCCAGTGTTTAAGTGGTTAATTAGTGCTAATGATTTTTGATCATTCCTAAGGGGTTTTATCTATGGGAAATGGAAAACGCTCCCTGCACTTTTTAAGGAGGGAGAAAAGAAGAAGAAAAACAACAATAAAAAATATTTCGAACAAAGGAAGCTATCTGCTGCTTACAAGGGAAGCTGTAAGAAAAGTTTATATAAAAAAATTCACAAGAATCTACTATCTTAAAACCAAGATGTGAACAAGGTGTAAAAGTTAAATTAAATTGACTATTTTTTCTTTTTTTTCTTGATTACTCTCTCTCTTTATATATGTTAGAGTGAAACTAAATGAGTGAATGTAGATGTTTAATAATTAGCATCTAACATGAAACGCGAACATCAGTGTTGGGCATTATCTGAATAAGATTTAATAATTCTCATTGCAGAAATGAGTAAATTTCATTCGAATAACCAATGGAATTCAATTTATTTTTTTCATATGTAGTTCTTAATATATATAGTATACGCATAGGCGGAGCTACGACGTTTCTCTGGGAGGGGCCATGGCCCCTACAAAAGCTTATCGGTTTCCTAATCGACATTTCCAAAAAATTGTATTGATAATCCCTATTCCTAAAAAAACGTATCGATAAACCTGCTGCTTCCAAACGTCCCTAATTTCAAAGAATCAATTTTTAAGTACCTTTTTATTGAACTATACGAGGGAACACATAACTTTCCCCTTTCCTAGTAGAGTTATGATTTATTCATTAACATACTAGCGTATGGCAGAAGTTGACATTTGTATTAATTGATTAAATGTTCAGAAAGGAAAGAACGGTCATAGGCACATAGGTATAATTATGACAATTTTCTGGGGTGGGGAGCATGATTCTTTTTATATGAAAATAAGTTGTAAAAGCCTATTGAGTTTTAGCCTCCTATATAATTTTACACAAGCATGGGTGTAGGTGGAAAGGGTAGATGATACCTCCTTCATAGAAACGCCCTGACGTACGAGGCACAAAATGGCGTCAAATAGCTTCATCAAATATTCTCTATATTTTACAGCACGTCCTTTTCACATCGTTTTACAATTTTTTCTTGCACATTTCGCGATGCCAACGCCGCTTATAAACTTCTCAGTAAAGCGAATATAAACAATAACTGTTCGTGTTTTCTAAGAGCCTCAGTTAATTTTTTTTTTTAAAAAAAATCTCCATTTGCAAAATCCACCTCTTATCGAGAATTGCCTGCATATAACGCAATAGATTGTGTCTTCATTTATGATATATTCAAGACAGTTCTATGTATCGTAATATTTAGCTGGAAAGGATCGCTATCTCTCAACTGACTCTTTGGATAATTGACTCAAGGCCGAGATGGATCATTCTTAAGAGTACCTAAATCTAGGAGTCCTGTTCCTTCAGTGTCGTTAGTTTGGACATCATCACTCAAGCCATTAACAATCTCCCTTGAACCATTTCATTTTTAAATCTATTTTAAGGGTAGCTGAAATTCACGACTTACTCTCCCAAATTCATTATTCTCCCCTAATAATTCCAAGAAAAATTCTCTCATCGATTAAGTAGAAATCTTCTTAAATTAAGATCTTCTCTAGAGAGGGGCTGGAGAGAAAGTGAAGTTCAAAGCCGATGCTTGATATAAATATGGTTAGTATTACCACTGAGAGAGCTATGACTGGAAGTCAATCAAGCTAAAAATATAAAAAATATAAAAATAGCTAGACAGCTGTTTTTGATATATTGCGATGTACGCGAAACAACGTTATAGCGGGAAAATCTAGCTAGAAAAGAGCGAAACCGGTAATTGTAACACAGCGCGGGAAACGGAAGCGTGAACGGGGTCTATTCGTGATGGGGGAGGGGACGCGCCGGCGTCGCACTATCTGGTGGGAAGAAACATGTCTCTGACACGTTCGGAACTGTGCAGAATTGAAATCGATGATAATAAACGGAGTATAAATTGAAATACGGATTTGAATATGATTGAAATTATCTCATTAGGCTACTAATTATAAGCTTATTACAAAATTGCAATAAATGTGTGATTTCTTTTTTCAAACTTTAAGAGAAATTAAAGAATAAACTTTTGTGTAAACTTATTTTAAAAGACCGCATACAATTCAAACTAGGGGATTAAAATTATCTAATTACAATTATTTAAAACAATTTAGACATAAATTTTAGCTTTTCACTAACCTTAAGGAACAATTTAAATATTAAACATTTGTATAATACTTAATTTTAAACGGGAAGTCATTCTTCTTTATTTCAAAAATAGAAATAA
>QLNU02015360.1:284918122-284934321 GCA_006491805.2 Dysdera silvatica
GGTATAAACAACTTAAAATCCAATTACTTGAGGGGGGGGGAATGGGATTTCAATTGCATAAAAGTTTGCAATTTACCGTTTTTTAAAAAAATATCTGGAGTTCAACATTTCAGAAATTAGAAAGCCAGAGGTCAACGTATGCATAAAGGTCAAAGGTCAAAAGCACACAAAATTTAAAATACCCTTTATGATGATAAAAAAAATTCAGGCGTCCTAAAACAATCGCCCAATTTAATTTCTGGTTTTCGAGGTGCATCTTTTTTTTTCCACACACACACACGGTATACAAAGGATTAAAAATCACGGACCATATACAGTAGGCAACTATATCATAAAAATTTTACATTGAATATACTTTAATCCTCATGGTAAAAATTACTGAACTGTGATTTCTCTCATAGGGAACTTTAGTTTGCAGCTAATAATGTTTTTTAAATGGGGCGGGGAGGATTTAACCCCAAAAATCCTCTCCTTGTGCACGGCCTTGATGCCTATATAAAATCTACAATACGCCCACACACGTCAGCGCATTTGTTTTATAATTATATATTATATAATTATATTTAATATAAAAAGTTTACATAATTTTAATTTTTTAATGACCTTTTAAACAACTTCATTTTTAATTATGAGAGAGAATTGGTGCCTCTATTTTATGAACTGAGCAGGGAGAGCGAGAAGCCCGTTATTTAAGATATAATGCATATACCGTATCCAAATTTTATTTAAAGAGATTAAATTTTAATAATTCAAATAAATAGACACCTCATTTTCAAATCTTTAAATACATATACAGTGTTACCTCTTGTGAAGGACACCTCTGAAGGAGGGACACCTATTTAAAGGACACAATATCCGGTGCCGTGCGTGTCCTTTATTGGGAGGTAACCCTGTAAGTTGTTTGGTTCACTATAGCCAGAACAAGGCTCAGTTACTAGCTAATTAACTTTTTGCGTATAATCTAAAAATTAGGAAGCACTTTGTCCATGTATAAAATTAAATGTAAAACACAACATTTTTTTAAATAATATAATTTGGTATTTAATTAATTAAAATAATTTTGCAATACATGAAAGCTAAACTGTTTTAAAATAATAAAAATTGAACATAATTTAATTTTCTCTACAAAATTCAATAAAAGCTGTCTTGTGAGTTGAAATTTTAAATCATAAAACTATACAAAAGTATCAGAGTTTATATAAAATCGATTTATATCTAATGAATATAAAACCAGTTTATATACAGTCAAACCTCGTTAAGATGAACACGCTTAAGACGAATTACTGTTAATACGAACAGATTTTCTGTTCCCCTTGGTGTTCGTCTTAACGAGGTTCGACTGTATATATATATATATATATAAAATACTATGTAATCTTTGATAAGATAATATGAAGAAGCAGTTACCTCAAAATCAGAAACTTAGATATAAAAGAATTGCTAAAAAATTCTCTTAAAAATTATATTTCATAAAAAAAGGACTCTCTGCTTCATATTTTATACAGATAATAACTGAAACATTCTTCTATCAAGCAACTGTGCAAACTTTAAATGAGTTCCAAATTCTGAACAGACATACAAGGAATGAGTCACGATATCAAATCGTAAACGTTGATGATCTAATTCTGTAAATATTTATGATAGAATAATATTAGGTAATATTCGCGGTTTTGCCCGCAGGCACCTCATATCGAATGTGTCATCCTTCTGCTTCTATACTCCTCAGTTTACTTTAAATATTCACGAACGAACTCACAAGGTCTAAATATATCAATTTCACAATTTTGTCTTCTTCCTCTTGAATAATATGAACATTGGATATATTTTTTCTCATCATCGATTTTAGTTTCGTAACTTTATATCAATGATTATTTAGAGTAGAGGTTAGAAACTTCTTGGCCGCATGCTTAAGGTTATAACGGCGTGTTATGTTATTATTTTATATATAAAACAATAAACTGAAAGCTAAAAACGATTCACGCCTTAAAATTTTGCTTTTATGTGTATATTTTTTTATTTTAAATAATTAAAATACGCGCCACTTCTAAATACATAATTTATAAACAATAAAGATATATATAATTGACAAAATTTACAAAACGGCAAGCCGAAAACCTCAAAAGAACGTAGGTTCCCTATCCCCGATTCAGAGTAGAGTTAGTGCAGATTTTAGAATTGCTTGCATTTTTATTTGCAATGTTATGAAAAACAATTTTTCTTAATTTTTCCCTCTTCCCATTTCTTGCATTAATTTTCTCTTTCAAATTTAAGGTTCTCCCTAAGCCAACAAAAATAGAAAAACGCATAATTTTTCACATTTAAGTTGATTTGAACTTCTATTTTCTGAATTAGGGAAAAACACGGATTTAGTAGGCACATTTATTGTATTATTTCTTTTTGTTTATAAATATTTGAAGAAACTTCCAAACAAAACAAGAATGCCTAAGTAGAAACTAATGACATAGGCATGCTAGGGTGAAGAGCCGTGGAATTAAAAACTGTCATTGCTCAGTTCAATAAAGATTATTTTGATACTGCTTCATAATCACATGAAAACCCTTGTTACAAACACGTGATTATAATTATTATAAAAATATGAATAGAAGTCTATAAAAATCGTGAACTTTATCTTATTATTATAATGCGAGAGATACTATAATTGGAAGTAAAAAGACACGAAACGTTATTTTTGCGTAAAATATCATTTAGAAAACTATATTTAGAAAAATGGAAAAAGCAGCTATTAAAGAATACAGAAACATGTTCATACAAAAGGGGTGCATAACATTGAGAGAACTGTGAAAAGCAAAGAGAGAGACACATGCTTTTTTAAAAACTCCACTATTAAATTTAAAAAAACATAAATTATTTGCTACGTTAAGCAATATGGAAAAGGAGGCCCATGGGAGAAAAAAAAATATTGGATTTCAATTTAGTTCATACAAAGGAAAGACATTTATGCGGTGCAAAGGATAACTACCAAATTCAAGAGAATGGTCAAAGTTCATTTAGATCAAAGTTAAATAGACTTCATTTGGTTTCATGGAAAAAATATGTCATATTTCCTTAGTTTACATTGAAAAATAAGACAGCCTATTTATCTGAAATTCCATTTTAAAAAAGTGATACTGTGACACAGTGATGCTATAAGATCATTACTTTTTAGTTCATGCTTGTACGAAGAGAAAAAGTTTAATAAAATTCAACATACTGTGAATAAAATTTTCTTACTCTTATTCGTTTTTTGTGTGGGGAAGTGCAATTGAGTGCAATAGAAGAACGATATTTGTTCGTTTATATGTTACGGTGCAAGTGCAGATAAGCTCACGTTGCACAAGGACCTAGAGTTTTCTGTGGAATCCGAATCTCGCCAAGGAAGCCAAACCCCGAACTCAGGATCTGAAGACACAAAAGCGACAAGTGTCTGGCACTGTTGATCAAACCAGGATTATTTGCATGGTAGTTAAACGCATTACCATTACGTCGCCGTTTACTGATCCTGCAAAATTGCTCCAAGCATCTTAAAATATAAAATTATTGGACGCCATTATTAATCGGACGTTCGCAATTTTTACGTTCTGTTAAAAGGATTATAAAGCCATAAGCAAAACAATTTTCAGGCAATTAGCTGAGTAGAAAAAACGATGTTTATTGCTCAAAAACTTAACGTTTCGATCCGAACTATGTGGATCACCTTCAGAAGAAATAAATTACATGTGGAGAAATTAAAAACCGCCAAATATATTTAACTTGCGGATACAGTATTTACCTACATTTAAAGAAGTTATTATAGAGATGGAATTAAAAGCCAAAACGGAGGAAAATTAAATAGAAAAAATAAAAACGGATATTCACGCGTTACAATTTTGTTAGAATGGGTAGCCAAGCAACAGGAATGATTTTAGCATCATATCTATTAAAATTATTAGGATGCTTGATGATCCCTATTGCTTCTCTGTATAATCTGGGCCAAAAATTAGTTGATTTTGCAAGAACTTTAGTATGGTCAAAAAGGATTAAATGGTTATTTAAAATTGAATGTTCTGCTACTTCCGATTTTGTTATCTATTTATTCCTCACGAGGCTTTCATGCTCCCGTCTTCAGCAAGCAATGCGCCTGACCTGTTTATCCAATGTAAACCCGCCCACAAGAACAAGGAATTTAGCATACTCCAGGAATTTTGAATGGGTCTACTGGTTGTTTAACCGAATGTAGGAAGTTGAAAATCTTATTTTTTGGGATGAATAATGCGCTGTAGGAATTTCGTATTTCAATAGCAAACAGCTAATACGGTCTATGATATTGTTAATAAATGATAGGAAGGCTTTATGATTATTTCTTGTAAAAGGAACACTGTCAAGAATGAGGTATGAGAAACGGGCTTTAGCTTTGGGCTTGAACCCTTTTTGAATTCGACGTTGATTATAACCATTTGCTTCTGAATTACCACTAAGAGAATTAGGTTCATTCTGCAAAATTATTTGGTTGCTGCGGATAGTACTTGCTCGTTGAAACAATATATCGATGACAGTCTGTTTTTGGGAAAGGTGGTGGTGCGATATAGTCTACTTTCGGTTAAAGAACCAGTGGATACATTCAAAATTCCTGGTGTATACAAATTCCTTGTTCTTGTGGACAGGTTTACATCGGACAAACAGGTCGATTTACTTCATGCTGAACAGGTAAGCATGAAAGCCTCCTGAGAAATAAATCCGCAATAGCAGAGCATTCCATTTTAAATAACCATGTAATTCTTTTTGACCATACTAAAATTCTTGCAAAATCGGTTAATTTTCGACCCAGATTATACAGAAAAACAATAGAGATTTTTATGTATCCTCAATGTAATCTCAATAGAGATTATGCAAAACCATTTCTGATACTTGGCTACGCATTTTAACAAAATCGCAATGCTTGAAAATCTGTTTTTATTTTTTCTATTTCAATTTCCTCTGTTTTGGCTTTTAATTCCATCTCTGTAATTTTCATAATAATTTCTTTAAACGTAGGTAAATAATATATCCGAAAGTTAAGTGTATTTGGCAATTTTCGATTTCTACATGTAATTCCTTGCTTCTGATGATGATTCGTATAGTTCGCATCGAAACGTTAAGTTTTTGAGAGAAAATGAAAATCGTTTTTCTACGCAGCTCATTGCTTGAGAATTTTTTGCTTATTATAATGCGCTGTGAAGGTCTACGTGAAACTGATTATAATATATTGAAATTAATATAAGCTTTTTTTCCATTCTTTCTAAAATAAATCGTATCCAATATTTATAAATTGAAGGAACCCATCCCCCATTATAAGAAAAGTAAATGAACTTTTATATTGCCATTTAAAAAATTCAATTTTTTATAAAAGGGTTTTTGGTTTTTTTGGTTTTTTTTTGATAAAATTAAAAATGTAATTTTCTTCCAGTGCCCCATTGAATTTGTTGAAGTAAACCATCAAAAAACAAAATGGTCAATATACACATAAAACTTTTCGATGTTACATTAATACAATAAGAAGGAAATAACTTCCCCATGCGTTAAGCTGTCGATTCAATCCAAAATGATCCATCGTTCAGTCCTGGGGTCTATAGATATACAGGGTGTCTCAGCACCAGGGTTATAAACATCTAGGAGGGGTAGGGTACACTTAGACGAACAATATTTGTCATAGAACCTAGGGTCGCAAACCACTCACAGCGCTAGTTCTAAAACCGTCCAGCATGCACAAATATTTACAACCAGTGCGTGAAAAGTACCAGATAAAACTCAGGTCAGCTGCTCAAGTGCATAGATGATTAGGACATCGCATTTTGCGCTTCTCATGCACTGGTTGTCACTATTTGTGCATGCTGGACGGTTTTAGAACTGGCGCTGTGAGTGGTTTGCGACCCTAGATTCTATGGCAAATATTGTTCGTCTAAGTGTACCCTACCCCTTCTAGATGTTTGCAACCCTATACAAACATTAAGATGTTTGCAACCTGTATACAAACATCTCTTCTATCTACCAAAAAGTTATTAATGATGGTGTATACAGCCATTTTTTTTTCATCGATTTTTTTTTTTTCTGTATTTAAAAATGCTCAATTTCATTGCCTTTTAGCATGTTTTTTATTGCGTTACGTCGTATTGTAGAAATTATAAAACAATGCATTGACTTTTTAACCCTCTATGGGGCAGAACTAAACATCATCATTAGGAAAATTTTTCATTCGTTTAGAACCATATGGCGCTACAAATGAAAGTCCAATATGTCTTGTCATCTATTGCTGAAATTATGAAACTTAAATGCGTACTGAAGCACACAACGCTCGGAAATGGAGTGACATTTGTCATCGTTGCTCATAAAAAATTTTGGAAATTATGTGTGCTGAAACACACATGATCCCATAGAGTAATTAAATGCATTCATGCTTTCTATGTAAAATCTATTGTCACTTAATAGCTTTCGTTGTTCTTGCTATGTCTTCATTGATGGCTTTATATTTGCGTAAATGAAACATGTTTGGCCAAACAAAAAAAAAACAGCAATATTTTCTGTATTTACCAAGCAGTTGCTCAATCATAATTAAATAAACATAATATTGAATACTATGAGGTTAACAGTCACTTTAAGAATAATTATAAACTATAGAAATTTATTATCGGATTACGAAAGCCACTTAGTGTTAATCGCGCAAATGACACTACGTTCGATAAGAATGAATATTCGTATTTATTTATAATATTAAATATTTTACGTACAAAAGGTTAAAACAGTGGTTCTCAAAGGATGTGCGTAGTAACACTTCTATGTGCGCCCTAGGAAATCCCAGATAGGTATGTGTAGGGTTATTATTATTAAAATGGTTTTTTGTTATATAGTTAAATACAAGGCTATGTGGAAGTTGATGCACCTGTGGGAAATATATCTTTAAAAATTAATATTAATAAAAATAATTACTATAAATAAAAGTAATTTTTGCATTTTATTTATTAGCATTTTATGTATAAGGCGCCTACGATTTTTTGTAGGACTTCAAGTGTGCCACGACTTCAAAAAAATTTTAGAACCACTGGGTTAAACACTGATAAAATAGAAAATGAAACAGATCACTCAGCTTTCGGATGCATTAGCAGCAGTCCTTCATCAGAAGTAATGTGTGTGTGTGTGCGCATGCGTAGATGTTTTGTTTCAGCTTTTTTTTTACTTGAAACTTTTGGAAAATCCTTCATCAAAGCAGTACCGCAGTATGGAAAAACCCAATGGGAAGCCTCCATGCGAATCATGGAAAAACCCAATGGGAACTTATAGACAACTCTTACTCTTAAATGTATGCGAATTCCTCAACATTAGGTGCCCCGTAGTGTGGGTTTCTCATTGGTTTCTGTTGGGTTTTTCCATAATTCTCTCTCAGGGAGTCTTCCCATTGGTTTTCGCTGAGTTTTTCTATTCTGCGGGACTGCTCTGATAAAGGTTTTTTTGTTGTTGTTTTTTTCAGAAGTTTTAAGTACAAAATGTGGCAGAAACGCAATATCGTCAACGCTCCTGATGAAATATTGCTGCTGACGCGTCTGAAAGCTTGGGTGATCTTCTCTATTTGCCATTTTACCAGTGTTAAACCCATCAGCGGCTCGTGGCGAAAATTTAGTGAGGCAGGAGTTAAGCCAATTCACCAAAGTACATTAACTTACATATTTACTCTGTCAGTAAAACCTGTTTCTTGGGGAGTAGACAGTAATGCAACTTATTTTGGTGAATCAACCTAGTTCTGCCTCACTAAAATAGCGCCATGAGCCACCATTAGTTTAACCTCCTTGTATGTAAATTTCTTCCCTGGTACTTTGTATCTTATTTCTATTAAATGTTTTAATACAAAATTAGAGTATTACTTTTAATTCTAAATGTAATTATATTGCTCTATCAAACTTAAGGTGCTCGATCTTCTACGAATTTATTTATTATATACGTATACAACTTTAAATATTTTCAGCATTAAAGTTACGCACAGAGCGGTCTTAATGCATTTGGGGACCCTATGTTCGACCACATTTTTGGCTTTTTTATACTAATTTTTAAATTTCCAAATTTTTGCAATGAAAAAAATTGTACCAAAGTTTGCCAATTTGAGGTTCCTGTTTGGGTCGAGATCATGGGTCCGGGGTCAATTATCTCACCCCTTCAAAAACCATTGGTTATGTGCAAATAAAGTGGTGTATTAAAAGTGGTTATATACAAATTAATAGAACAGAAACTATAATATTTTTAACAAAAACTATAATATTTTTAACAAAAACCAGTAAATTATTTCAGCAAATCTTTCTAAAGTTCGACACTCTATAACAAAAAAATCGACGCACCAAGAAGGAATTGTCCGATTGTAATGAAATTTCGTATGCAAAGACATTTTGACCGAACATGCAAATGATTAAAATTTGGTGTCCAATGAATGAATAGCGGGAACTCCAGCGCATCGGAACTGCGCATTCAGCAGGTGTATATAAGGAGCGATTCTCAATATGTGGTCAAAATTTCTGTTGCATTTTGACTGCGGATATCTTACGTCGACTGTAACAATGCCTCGCCGAAAGATTCGTGCTCATTACGAGCATATGTCAGAGTTTGAAAGAGGTCGTGCTATCGGATTGAAAGAGGCTGGTTGGACGAATCGAAGAATCGCTGGACATGTGGGTCGAAGCGATGCGGCGATTGGACGGTGCTGGCAAGAGTGGGTCAACAACGGCAGATGTCAGCGTCGGGACGGCAGCGGTCGACCTAGGGCCACAACAGAACGGGAAGACAGAGCGATTGTCAGAGCAGCTGTCACAGCACCGGATTCGTCGTTATCAACTATCCAACGTGTGGCCCGCACACATGTGTCCAACATGACCCTCTGCAGACGACTGAGAGAGCGGAATTTACGCTCGCGCCGACCGTTACGCCGCTTACCTCTCACGCCTTTACACCGTCAAGTCCGATTACAGTGGTGCCGGGCTCGATCAACTTGGAACTGCGCTGACTGGGGACGTATAGTCTTTAGTGACGAGTCCCGTTTCCAACTGTGTCCTGACGACAACCGCAGACGTGTCTGGAGACGTCCAGGGCAGCGTGGGGATCCTGCCCTTACTATCGCACGCCACACATGCCCACAACAGGGCGTTATGGTCTGGGGTGCCATCTCCTTTGATAGCCGGACCCCTTTGGTGGTCATTTCTGGCACATTTACAGCACAGCGGTACGTAGACGACATTCTACGACCGGTTGTGTTACCGTTCCTTTTGCGACACCCTGGACTTACGTTTCAACAAGACAATGCCCGGCCGCACACGGCACGTGTTGCTATGAATTGTCTTCAAGCTTGCCCAACACTTCCTTGGCAAGCTAGGTCTCCTGATCTCTCTCCCATAGAGCACATTTGGGACGCTATGGGAAGGCGATTGCAACCATCCCGGAATGTTGACGATTTAGCCCGACAGTTGGAGACAATTTGGCAAGAAATTCCGCAGGACACCATCCGGGATCTTTATCAGTCTATGCCACGCCGGGTGACAGCTTGCATCCAGGCCAGAGGTGGACCAACGCCTTATTGACTTCCTCCCTTTGTAACGGTCAAACTCTGCAATAAATCATTCAATTGTTCTGAAATTTTAATGATTTCTTTTTCTATGTATGTTCTTCACATCCACCAATTTTTATCGCAATCGGACAACTCCTCCTTGGTGCGTCGATTTTTTTTTGTTATAGGGTGTATATAGAGTGTATATTGAGCTTTATTGTTTAGTAAACTGGATTTATTTCACCAAAAGTATTAGAAGCTGTTAAAAGTCAGCTTTTGATAAAAACACGACCAAAATACTGATTTCATATTGTATTAAATCATATTTTTCGAGGTAAATTATTATTTAGCCCAATAATGGGGGTATTAAATGAATTTTAGGATTTCTCCTTTCTTTAATGGCATTGTTCTTAATAGCTTATAGGGTAATGAACAAAGTCTGCTACCAAGCTTACCGTTTAAATGCATGAACTGACATTTTTCATTTCGCGATCTATTTCTCATGTTTAAGACGTTAGTTGAGCGGCTTTATAGAATTACGGAAATATACGCTACATTAAGCATAAATAAGGAGTACTTTTGAAACGTTTGGCGCAGTACAGCCCAGATGCTCTTGCGCCATAAAAAAAAATCCAAACAAACTAACTTTTAAAATGCCCTGTGAATGCATTTCATATTTATTTTAAAATTCTGTTTTTTCCCCCCTAATCTGTCTACGCTTACGTTTGTTGAAAAAAATAGGCGTGGAGTTATGTGGCTCCCCCTCTCAATATTCAACTAATATATATATATATGTGTGTGCTTGCCCTCCCTCAATATCATTATAAATTCACGTTCATGTTTATACTTATATCTTTGCACTTTGTAGCTTCATGGAACCAAGTTCTAACATATTTTTCTGTCTTTCAAATTTTTGTGTTTTCAGCTGAGCGTAGCAGTATCATCCAACGAAGTTGAAATTTTCGAAAATGCTACGTTGAAAAAGCGTAGTTTGTTATATTATTAAATTAATAGATATCGTCTTCATACCAAAAATAAAGCAATAATATCGACTAAGTCTATTATCTTCACGTATTTTATGACGATGTTTACTTCCATTTGTTGAGCCCAATCGGGATAATAAAACTAAATTGTAAAACAACGACTACGCCAAAAGATGTTAAAGTATTGTTTTTGAGTAAGAAATCGGATCTGGATTGTTTAAATTTTATGCCGCTAGGAAGCAGCATTGGTGGAGGTCACTTCGTAGGAGGGAGAAACAAAGAGTCCCGCTGTAGTGCAGAACTTTGGTTGTGGTGACCGAAGATCGGAATTTTCTTTAAATTGTAGGTGCAGCTTGCCAATCCGTCTGGCCAACACGACGAGCTTAAGGCCATTTCCTTTGTATTTCTTTCACCGTACTACGTGTATGTGTGAAAACAGAGAGACCTCCATCCTGCAGTGGATTGAAAATGCTTGTTGATGATGATGGTGACATATATATTCTTTCTGGTGTAATAGTTAGAAATGGGAATGTGAGACATCAACGTAGAGTTTTCAAAATTCTTGGGGTGGGGGGGACAAGCACATATTTTGTACATTGATACATTACAGTATTTGACTATATGTCGAACACTACGCCCGTTATATTAAAAACAATGTCAAGCAATCAACATTACTTGGGACGTACGTAGGTAGAGCCTCCGCCCGGCAAGTGGAAGGTCGTGGGTTCAGGTCCCACCGAAGGCAGAAATATTTATTTTCTTTCGAACGTTTCACCATCTAATCACGCCATACCATCGGCGTTGGTATCACTACGCCAATAAACGTTGATTGTTTGATATTATTTAACATTACAGTATATCTAAGAGTACGAATTTATTTCAAATTATTAGTGGGGGTTCGGGCCCATGCAACTCTACGCCTGCGATAAGAGAACAGAAAACTGCAGCTTCTGTTACTAAAATCTCTTCTGAACTGGGAAACACAATACGTTAGATGAAAGTTCATCCTTTTAACCACTACTAGTGGCTAGGCCAGAACAAAATTCAGTAAATTCTCTCAATAACATCGTTTTAATTAATAACTATTTCTGTTACTTCTTCGTTTTTGGCGCAGTATAGCCCAGATGCTCTTGCGCCATAAAACATCCAAACAATCTTCGTTTAAATTTTTATGACGCAAGGACAAGGGACATTATGCGCCAAACGAGGTGAGGCTGTGGTTTACGGTTTAAGTGTTTCCGTTTAACGACGACGTTTTTTGACCCCAGAAAATGGCTCTTAGAATTACATATATTCGATTAACGTATTTTTCTGTTTAACGGGTTTTTTTTATCCGTCCCTTGAATGTCGTTAATAGAGGAAATTACTGTACTGTAAAACTGATACGATAAATCAAATCAATTAAAACATTATATTGATTTCAATGAACGGTTGGGATTCGATGATTTAGTAGCCGAATCCAGTTAGATTTGCATCGACGTCTGCCATGTAAACAATCGATTTTGAAAAGCACAGACAGCTATTGAATTGTAGCAATTTACGATAACGACGGGATTAGAATTTGGT
Organism: Dysdera silvatica; assembly: GCA_006491805.2. Classification (NCBI taxonomy): domain Eukaryota; kingdom Metazoa; phylum Arthropoda; class Arachnida; order Araneae; family Dysderidae; genus Dysdera; species Dysdera silvatica. The sequence continues at coordinate 284,930,204 of QLNU02015360.1, forward strand.
TGGTTGTTTTATGGCGCAAGGATACCAATAATCATTCTGCGCCAATCAAAGTGAAATTAGAACTAGAAGACTAGAAATACGTATAAATGATTTTAAAAATGTGCATTACGCATAGGCCCGGAACGTGATCTATTAAGGATACTTTTACTTCTTATGTAAGCGTCTTATTTCTTCACCTCATCCTATTTTATCCAAAATCCATTCACAACTGCAGCACCTGCACGATTACTCCAATATTAAATTCTATTAGATCCCTGCTCACATTGGTATCAAAGGGAATGAGGCTGCTGATGCAGCTGCGAAGGCAATGAACTCACCACTTGCTTCTAGCCAGCTTCTTCCTTTCTCTGACCTGAAACCAATTATCAAGACCTGTGTGAATCAAAAGTGGCAAGAAGAATGGGATCATCAAACCAATAACAAATTGAATAATATTAAACATACAATTGGTAACTGGCCCTCCTCATACCGTAAAAATCGGAAAGAGGAGGTTCTCCTTGCTAGACTTCGCATTGGGCATTCCCATCTCACCCATAGACATCTGGTGGAAGGAAAACCAGCACCAATTTGCCAAGTGTGCAATGAACCCATCAGTGTTTTACATATTTTAACTCGATTCCCTTATTATGCTGCTCACTGTAGTCCGGGGTTTGGTTCCCCAGGCCTTAAGAGGTTCGGATTCCTCGGAAAACAGTAGGTCCCGGTGCAGCATGACCACTGTAGTCTTTGAGCCATAAAACAAACAAACAAACCATATTATGACCTTGCTCGCACTCTTACTTTTAACTCTTCATCACTGTCTGACATTTTAAATGACCATGCTGACCATACGCACGTTTTAAAATTTTTAAAAAGTACTGGTTTTTACTACAGTCTTTGATTTTACCATGTTTGGCGCAGTATAGCCCAGATGCTCTTGCGCCATAAAAAAGCCAAACAAACAATTATTTCTTCTCTCTCTCACCATACATGTTTTTTTTTTCTAGAATATGTGAAATTCCTCTTTTACTATTTTCAATATACTTTTAGTTCAATATTTCCGAGCACAGATTTATGCATAAAGAATCTTGACTACATTGATGTAAAATGAAAGTAGATTTAAAACTGAAATTACTCACGTTTATTTGTTCTTCAAAATATCCGAGAGTATAAAGCAGAACAAAGACTAGTATTCACAGGTTTTCGTTTTACATATTAGCGCTCGTATTTATGAAGTGGTATAGGGAACAAATTCTTATTAAACTTTTAAGGACAAATAAAGCACTTTCCTGTGTCAATACACTAAAGCGTTATGCCCTTTCTCGTTCGTCTTAAAGCCATCAGGTGGCGTAAAGGTAAGGGTTTTGTCCACCATATCGACAATTCAGGTTTCATCAAAGCATTTACCAAGCGCTTGCCTTTATTCTTTCTTCTTTTTTTTTCCCATTCGTATTTCCAGATTTGATTTCCTACGCAAAGGCGGACCTAGAATTTGCGAAGGCCAAGGCAGTGTGTATTTCTTGAGGCCCTATACAAGAGGACCCGCATATAACAAGGAACTTGGGGCCAAAGAAAATGCTCGCCATATCCCACCCGCAAAAATCTTGGTCATTAAAAGCAATTGAATTCTATTGTACTTAATCTGTGCCAAACAAAATCCATATTTTCCTCGCTGTATCCAGAAACTCGCTAAATGTGTGCTCGTTATAAATGGGTCCTATTGTATTTGAAAGTTTTTCTAAATGTTTTTGATTGAGAGGGGAGGACGAGTAGGGAGAGAAGCAAAATCACTAAAAGAAAATTAAATATACATTAAAATAATGATCGTATTTAACCACTGACTGAAGTGTTTGTAACAGAATATATTAATATTTAATTTGAACACTGTGACTTAGTTTTGCAGGCTTACTTGGGCTTCATAGCTAAATTATTGTTCAAGTCATAATATTCGCGTTCGCTATAAAGCTTTTTCTTACCCAAAAATTGTTCGCAAATATTCCATACTGTTTACTTACTTTATACGTCTATAGCGCGTTAGGTAATTTGGGATGCGATCGATGGATTAACGCATAGGCGTACGCAGAAAGTTCCCAAGGAAGGGGGTTAGAGGCTCAATGTGAGGTTACAGAGCTACAACTCACATATTCCTATGTTAAATATACAAAATTTCATTGCAATGGGGGGTTACAATCCCCATCAATACCCCCCCTGCCTACGCCAATGGCTTAACGAGACCTCCATATAAAATACATTTACACATAGATCTTAATAACGGACTCAGTAATATTTATTATAACTCCTTTTTTTCGCTGCAGTTATTTCAAAATCCATAAATAACTAAACTAATCCAAACTTGTTATAACTGCTAAGATTCATTTTAGTGACAGTATGGAAACTATTCCCTAAAAAATAGTCTCTTTTCAACTACATGCCTTCCTCATTAACAATTTCTTCCCCCTTGTCATGTTAATTGTCACTCCCTACCCATTTGTCGGCCATAAATTGAACTTCGCCTTTTGTTGTAAGAGCGTAATATTTTGTAGTAATTCCCTACTTTCATTTAAATAGAGAAATTTTACATTATTTGAAATTGTTATTGGTAAAGTTATTTTTTATATATTTTTTAATATGAAAAATATTTGAATTTTTGTATGAAGTCTTCAAAGTTCAGAAAAATCAATGCAACTAATGAAGTATTGAGCGAGATTCCCGATGGCGCGAAACCCTAGGCGGCCGCCTCTGTCCCTACGCAAAGCCCGATTAAGGGTCCTAGCCACTCTAGGCTAATATGTTTGTCCCCACTAAGCTCCTATGAGTTACCATTAGTGGTATTTAATCACCCATAAGATTACCGTTGTTCAAATTTAGTATGATTGATTGATTGGATTTTTATGGAGCAAGAACTTGTAAGGGTGTACTGCGTTTAATGTAGTACGGACTAAATTACAATTACGTATGTGTGTGTGGGTGGATACTACAACCACTCCCAAATGGAAACGTTAACCATGAAAAGATAAATATCCATTCAGGCACAAAGAATGAAGTTCGACCCCTCTTCCAAAATAAAAGTCTGCTTACGTTCCTGTATAAGCACGTTTTATTCAAATACTTCTCATAAATACAAATATAAGGTGATAAATATATTAAGCACGTTATTTAGTAGTTTATTTGTATGCCATATGTAAAACTTCGTTTAGTAACTACTTACACGGTGGCGATACATAGGCTTCTAAAAAAAAAACTTTTGAATAAATTTCTTCTTTATTCCAAATAATATGAATATGTGAATAACGTGCTTGGTATCGACATTTTAATTTACATTATTTATTTATTTGCCCTGCGGTGGCGCAGTGTGGTAACGCGTTCTCCTATTGCGCGGCTAATCCGGGTTCGACTCCCAGCAGTGCAAAAAGAACGCTTACTCAGAGATCTCATAAAAGATCGCACTGCTCACTGTAGTCCGGGGTTTGGTTCCCCAGGCCTTAAGAGGTTCGGATTCCTCGGAAAACAGTAGGTCCCGGCGCAGCATGACGGAAGCCATGAGCAAAAAAAAACCGGTATTTGTTGTTGTTATTTAAATCAACCAAACTTTAAACTTTTTCATATTTCATTGAAACCAAACTGTTCAGGAAGCCGCTCTTAATGAACGAAAGTTCAAGGAGATGACCAATTCCTCTTCCAGTTCGGGATTTATCGCAAATAATTTTTTCCCTCCTTTGGAAACAGAAAAGGGCCTTTCTGCGCTTTGCGGTAGGTAATCGTCTAGTTAGAAAAATGCATAAGAACAATTTCTCCATTCGAAAAATCGATTCCATGTTATATGTTTTTAACATCGTCAAAAGATCTTTGGCTTCAGATCGATTAGTTGGCTTCTGGCTTCTGGGTGTATTTAAAAAATGCGATTAAATGAACACACTCTTCAGAAAATACCTCAGTAGAATGCAGGGCCGTCAGAGGAGGCAAATTTCCACCATCTGACGGCCCTGCATTAAACACAAAACGTTTTGATTTATTTCAAAATAATTATGAATTAAGAAATTACCTTGATCGAGTGTCTGATGACTTAAGATGGCATTTTTTTTAACTCTAGAAAAAAAAAACCTTATTTGCTTATATTTTCAGATTTTGGTTTATGCCTC
>QLNU02015360.1:284969656-285004965 GCA_006491805.2 Dysdera silvatica
CGATTATAGGGAGCATTTCTACTGCGCAACTGGCATCGTATAAAAGTGGTAAAAATTGCGAACGGTTTATTTTTTTTCGTTATCAGCGTTGCAGTTCCCTGGAGACGCAACCAGTAATGCCGTTACGACGTTGACGAGGACCTTATAGCCAAGTGGACGACTTTGAACGTGGTCGCATAGTCGGGATGCGTGAAGCGGGCTGGTCCTACCAGAGCAATAGGCTGCCACCTGCACCGTACGGACACTATTGTGCAAAGGTGTTGGCAGCAATGGTTGCCGCAAGGGACTCACCGGCGGAATGGAAGCTTTCATTTTATATAATACAATTATTACCTTGATTTTTAATATTAATTTTTAATAATTTTATTCTTAAATTAATTAAAGACTATAGCTATGATTCATAGCTATCTATGTAGTGATACTCTGTAAATGCCATTCTTCTTAGCAAGTTAGCAAAACTTAGATGAGATAACGATTAGCAAATTTATGGTCGAAAAAGTTCGGAATTCAGAAAACGACAACAACGGTTGTATACATTTTTTCACTTTCCCCTTGTCATAACTATGAAATAACGGTGACCTTTTCGCCCTTGAGATTCCTAGTACTTGCGCATGTTTGAATAGCAGCTGCGAAGTGTGACCCTCTCCACGGAAAAAAAGTTTTGTTTCTCAGCTGCTGAGGCAAAGAAACTACCTCAAAATACCCACCGAGGGAACATAAAGAAAGGTACTGCAACCTAACAGCAAGTGACTGGCACGCGCCCGGAGGAAAACGATTTTGAAGGGCAAACGAGGACATTACGCAAACAAAAAAAAGGCCCCCAAGCAAAGTTACAGTATATGCAAAAAATTGTGTTCCGTTTAGAGGAATTGTATAGGTGATTAGTGTAATCCTGGAATTCTGAAAAGTCTGTAAAGCGGAATTGGTAAAAGCAAATTTGAATTGGTGAAATGCTAATTGTGTAAGTAAAAAGTGGCAACTACTAATATTAAACTATCTAATAGAAATATTTATACAAGTCGAACACTACGCAGATTAAATTAAGAAACAATTTTTATCAACGTTTTTTAGGCGTAGTAATAGTAACGCCGATGTTATGGCATGGTTAGATGGTGAAACGTTCGTAAAGAAAAGAAACGTTTCACCATCTAACCATGCCATAACATCGGCGTTACTATTACTAAGCCTAAAAAATGTTGATAAAATTGTTTCTTAATTTAATAGAAATATAAAAAAAGAATTTTCATATTTTAACCTATTTTCTGTTTAGCGATATAATCTGCGGCAGAGTATTTTCAACCCGCGGGTCACTCGCGGCCCATCGACATGCTTTTTGCGACCCGCTGACTCATGAAAAAATACAAATTGTTTCACACAAAAATAACGCTCCTTGCCCCCTTTGAGTCTTAAATATATGCATTTTATTTTGTTTTGTTCACATTTTCATATTTCGTAATAAATATCTTAAAACGCTAGAGTACGAGAGATAAAGTAACAAGCTGTTTTCCTTCAATGGTGCTTTACTTCAGTTTTCTGGCGTATCTGGGCATTAGGGGCATTCCTATTGATTTGCAGTGCAACAGTGATTTTAAAAAAAATTCAACTTAGAACTCAATGAATTCTATTCTAAATATGTCGATAAGAACATCTTCCCAACCATCCGACTGCATGCTCTGAATTTGTATTCGATAGCACTTTGACTATAAACAGCATTTTTCAAGAATGAAGTTGGTAAAATCAAAAGTTAGGACTGAAATAACCAGGGCTGTCCTGAAGAAAATTCTTGAAAGTATGCGGTGATGTCTTAATTAAAGAGTATTGAAATTGCGGGGTTACTGGAATTGGTGACGTCACAGCGCCGAGCTGACTGTCATTTGACTGGTCGTCTATCCAAGCTCAGGGTGGCGGTTGCCACTTTCATCAGTTTTTCATTCCTCTCCTGGTCGTACGCAGGATATTATTTTGAGGCTTGGATGTTCAGGGTTTGTGCCTCACTTGTTTCCATTCAAGTTTGTAAATGACTAGAAAAGAAAAAGAAGGCTGAACTTTGTTGAAAGTTGCCCCAAAACCAGGAAATAGACAAACTTTCTTGAGACTTTGAGAGTACGCGGCACGTTCTCGGTATTTTTCAAATTTTCTTGAGAGTAAGCGGCGCACACAGCGCTTACCCTTTGGGGATAGTGCTGGGAATAACTGATGTCTATCTTGAAACACTCTTGGGGCTACAACATTAAAAATAAGAATTGATATTGACAGGATTGTTAAAAATAAGCAGTGCCAAAAATCTCACTAAAAGGTTTGATTTCGCTTTACATATTCATAACTAAACGAATTGTAAATGTATTTTGCTTCCATACGTATTTTACATTAACAATATTTTCGGGGACGCAAAAAAAAAAAAAAAAAAAAAAAAAAGAAAGAGAGAGAGAGAGAGACCTAAAGAAAACCGACAAGAAAGGCGGATCGGGGATCACCCCCTCCACCTAGATTCGCCTTTATTCAGTCCTAATATTGCTGGTACAGTAGTGCGGCCCGCGGGCCTACAAGAATGAGCAAAATTGGCCCTTGGACTGAAAAAGGTTGAAGACCCCTGACCTAGGGGAATTTATACGGCGCAAGGCTTCCCCAATTTTTTCCTGAGAAAGAAAAGCCTTTCTCCCCACTTTCTCTCTCCCTCCCTCTCTCTCTCTTGTCACAACACTACAATAAAGAAGAATAAAAACTTCATAGATTAAAGTACTAAGTCATTTTATTGATATTTTATTGTTTTGGGGCATCGTAAGAAAGGTGGCTTCACTACGTTCCCCAGAAGGGGGCTTTCTTTGATTTATTTTGTAGCATTTGATAATTTGGCCGAGCATTTCAATAGAAACTGTTATTTTCAACGCAATATAGTGATAATTTTTATATACAGTATTATGGTAAACCAAACATTACGAGAGCCTATTTTAATATGAGAACAATTTTGAAATTCAAAAACTTAAGAGAAACCCGTCCTTGCAGTGTTAAAAGTAACACTACAGAATATTAAAAATATTTAAATAAACACTTTATAGCAGATATTTCTTTTACTGATATATAAATATGGGACTTAACGTATAATAATAATGATGATGATGATAATAATAATAAGAAGAAGAATATTTGGAATACAACGACGTATAACGAAAATAATAATAATAGTAATGATAACAATAATATTTATTCAACCTTTAGGCATATATAGTTTCAAACATACATATAATAAGTGAGTTTATATAAATCATTTACAGCTGATAGTAGACACTAAAGATAACTTCTTTCTTATGATTAGATTGATAAATGGAAATGAGTAAAATGCATTGGCTTGTTGCAGGACCCTCTTCCGGAATACTGACTTCAATGTAAATAAATAAATTAGCTGATGTTATTGTAAACGTGAAGAAATATAAAAGTGAATCAAGAGGAAGCATTTTTATACATTTGTAAATTTCTTCGATAATAAAACATTATCAGAATATTTTAGCAATTACTTGTAGGCAGCAAATGGGTTGACATAGTTGTCGTTGTAATTATTGACTAAATCGAATGAAATATTTTTGAATAAACCTCATTTGAGTAAATCGCAATAATCAAGAAGATGAAGAGTTAGAGTAAAGAATAGGTTATTCCATAAGTGCTAATAAATGGGAGTATTCACATCGAATTGTCTTAAGATTATAACTACTCGATAGATTTAAAAAGAAAGAGGGGGATATCAATAATTGGTAGAGCACTTGTTAGAAATATATACAACTGTTTCAATGAAAATTTATTTACTTCGTTTATGTTTCTAGTCGTTGTATGTTGAAGTGAAATTCTTGTTTGATGTTAATCCTAATAGGCATACGCCTACGTAGAAGATTATTAAGGTGGGAGGGGGGATACTAGCTTACAATGGGGAGCGAGTTACAGAGCTATTATTATTATATATATAATTACAACAATTGAGATTGTTCTCAGTATTAATAAAGAGACCCTTCTAAATTACTAAAATATTGTTAAACTAATTATATTCTGGGTTTATACTGTTTTTAGCTAAGTTTTGGTCAATGCTGGTTTATTCAGTATTGATCACAAATCTCAATTATTGTAGTCAGAAAAAGCAAACCAATAACAGGGATTTTGTGCGGTCCCTGATGAAGAACAAAATTCTTGGTATTGTTTAATCTTTTACTCCTCTTCACCTTTTACTACTACAATGTCAATTTTTATTCTGAGCTGTTTCTACTATTTTAATTTACTTGGGTTTACTACCTTGTGTGATATTACTTTACAACTTTAACTTTGTCCAAGTTAATATACATTTAGATATGTGTATTTATGTATATTACATTAGAAGGTACTACATGTCACAATCATACTACAATTTTGCTATATATATATATACACAAAAAAATTTCCTCAAATTATGGAGTTACAAACCCTATCAACCCCCTGCGTACTCCAGTACTAATAGTGTATTATTAACATCAACCGCCCAATTAAATTCACAATTTTCTATCAACTCTTGACTTCAGTGTCAATCATCTGTGATGAATGAAGACCGTAATGCCAAATCAAAAACCGAGTTTTAGTTTGGAAACACCATGCTCCTGATATTTCTTACAAATATAATGAAATGCTTCAAGACGACGAGGATATAGACATCAAAACGTCCATTAAAACTAGCAGGTAATAGAATTTGGTTTTTGGGACGATTTAAAATTAAATTATATTTATTGCATATATATCAGTAAGACGTTATGATAAGTTTAACACAATGTCAAAGTATTCAACAAATCGGATGATACTGGCTCAAAGCCAAAAAAGGTTTTAAATTTCCGTGACAATTTAGTAGAAAGTGAGATTACTTAAATAAATGATATTACCTTTCGAAAAGTTCCTAAAATCGATCCTTTCCTGAGACCAATATGCATACAATTTTGGTCAACAGCAAAAAAGGAGAAAGCTTGGTTAGTTCATTAGAATTAACAGGTTTTTTGTGTCTTTTTTTGAAGTTTATTTTGTAAGTCTGAGTTTCATACTCGATTTGTAACTCAATACACGAATTGGGAACACATATTTTGATCAGATTTGTGAAATACTAACTTCCTAACTATGATATAAGTTGCACTTCTGTAATGATTTTACTGTCAATTAATTTTTTACAAAATTCTCAATGTCATATACCATAAGAAATAGTATTAACATACAAAAATTTTCTTATCGAAGAATTCTTGGGCTGCTTGCGCATTTGTTATTTATTTGATAAAACATAGCTTAGCATTTTGCTGTAGAAGAGATATATAGTATGCATTGGCATTAATTAATATATGCTAGAAATTGTAGTGTATATGCGATAAATATTGGATACTTCCTTGGACAAGCTGGATGTTTAGTCGTTTGGTTCCGCCTAATCATATTTCATGGTTTCAGTTAAAATCTTAATTCACTTAAAACACACTTAGCCTTTTTTACAAAACACAACGGATTTTAATTGGTCTTATCTGTTGGACAAAAAATTCTTTGAGAAAAATATGCATTCAGTGGCCTTAGACCTTTTGACGCCCGGGGCGGTTGACTGTCATTATTTTTAAAAGGCTAACTGCCGCCCCCCGAATTGTGGCGCCCGGGGTGACCGCCACTCCCTCTACCCCAACTACGCTACTGTATGCATCAATACTGCGTTTAAGAGGTAGCAACGTCCAAACGATAATTTTCAAATTCGATCACCAACGTAACTATGTAACCATCCGACTTATTTACGAATAAAAATGAATATAATTTTATTAATATCGTATACTTATATCTTTGTAACAAAAAGGGAAAATATAATTTATATAAGATATTATTACCCTTCTTTGGAATAATACGATTGTTAAATTTTTGGTCAACATACAAAGCCTCCATGGCATAGTTTTATGACTTATGAAGGGAATTAAGATAGATAATGCTTTTGTGGCACGCGGTTATAAGCTCAAACCAAGGCTGTTTTAATGGGGAATAAAAAAACGAGACAATATCTTGGCCTACATTTCAACTGGGGGGGTCCTTGCGCCATACAAATACAACCAACCAACTGGAGGTCCCTTCATATCACCCAGAGCTAGGGGCGGATTTAGGGGATGGCGATCGCCCTCCCTTGAATGAAAAAATGAAAATTTAATATTGAAATGATATAAGGTAAAGGTCCAATAAGGTATCATTTTGAAAACACGTCATTAATCGCCCCACCTTGAACGACCTCTAAATCCGCCCCTGCCCAGAGTACCCTTAGCTGACTAAGCTAATGAGATACAAGAACAATGCCCTTATTTTTAGGTTTTATAGGATAATATTATCCTTGGATTATATATTAGACCATATATTTTGCGATATAATTAATAGAATATTATTAAACCTGCCCTGGTGGCTTCACGTGTCGACCAGTATTTGACAAATTGTACTGACCCTGAGAAGGGTAATACTCTCCTGTAAAAAGAAGAAGAAGAAGAAGAAGAGAATCATTTTCGTCTGGCGGTAGTCTGATCTATTAAAAGCACTCCGGGTCATGCGGAGGGTCCCTGGTTCGATTCCGGGACAAGAGGGTGTCGCTTTTTTTTTTTCTTTATAAAAAAAAATGATCTTATTTGGGCTTACAACCGTATGTGTCAAAAACATCGTCCACATAATTTAAATGCATTTACATGAGTCATAAACCGAAATTGGTTAATAAATTTTATTAATAGTTTGATGAATTATATTAAACAATCGCTGTGTATATTTTAGATATATGTTCTTGTTAAGTCTTGCGTTCGGTTTTCGCTCCATTTGTTCACCCAGAGTGAGTGATCTAGGAAGCTAAAGTTACCCAAACTCTGGAAGAGTTTATTTTGAAAAAAACGTTAACATGCTGAAAGGCTGATAATATTTGTTTAATATTTGGCCTCCTTCCAACAAGTGTTTTGAATCCATCAATGGCCCTTACAATTCCTGGTAATTTCATTCAAAACTGCTAAGATGTACTTACTCACAAAAACATTAAATCTCTATTATCCAACACTCTTCTCCACAAAATTGGCGGAAAATTTACTCCATAAATGGAAGCATCTGTTCCTTCATTGCAATCGGCAGATGACCACTAGACTACACAGATAGATCAATAGAGAAAACCCAAGGGCTCTTATTTTCAATGGTGGAGGAGAGGGTGGTTATCGGTTAGTACGACTTTTCGGATATTGCTCCCACGGGCTGTGCAAATCATCTTGCTTCATGTGTGCATACTCTTTAGATATAACCCCTATTCGGCCACTTAGTGATACTAAAACTTCAGTCTGAAATCGGAATACAGACACTTACGTGAAAACTATTTGTTGAAACTTGTTGAGTCTTGTTGAGGGTGTCCCTCTTCCTATAATTAATTTTACTTAAGAAGCAGCTCAAATATCTCTCTACAAGCATCCTTGAATCTTTAATGGAAAATCTTTTTTTGCCATTGTTTAGCTACAGCGTAATGTCGCCAATTTTAAAAAAAAATGCGTATTACCATCCGTGCTTTGGATATCTTCATCATTATTATCATTTTCCCCCATTATCTGGATGTGGAGTTTCAAGTTTTTACCATCGTGAAAGCACTTTCAATTTATGGATTACATTTTCACCACACTGAGTCTAAACGAGTCGATGTTTGGTTTAACCCTCCACCATCGTCCTCCTGCATGTAATTCAAATATAAAATTTATGTCATATACAGAAAATAACTTTCTGTGTCTGCAGAAACTAACAGAACAGCCGTTCGAAGCGCCATTTTTAGAGTTCTCAACGGTTTTTGAATATGCAATTTTTTTTACGAACTCAGCCTAAATCGTGAAAAGGTGTCAAAATAATTTTTCGACCCGGGGCGCCGGAGTACTTCAGTCCTGGCCTGCAGTAATGTATGAAATAGCGTAAAATTATGTATTAGTAATAAAATAAAATAATATAAGAAATAATGCCGCTTCAAAAAACTAAATAAAAAACAACCAATAGTCACTATTAAAAAAATATTAAATTAAAACTCAGTTAAACCTTTTTTCTTTTATAAACAATTTTTCGTGCATACTAAGAGATGTTGCATTGCAAGAATGCCCAGGCAAGGAGTCAATAAATGGACAGAATTACTCGAAACTGGTAGTCTGTCTTTAAAAGTGGCAAGAGCGATGTGGAGAAAGTGATATAAAAGATGGGGGAAGAAAAGAAGTCTAGCCGAGAGAGAGAGAGAGAGAGAGAGAGAGAAAGAGAGAGAGAGGCGGGATGAAGTGAAAGGGAACGCGGAATATGGGGGGGGACAAATCCAAGAGAAGGGATGCGGGTCCGAGAGACGCGTGCCAGCCATCTGCCTATCCGTATAAAAACGGAGCCAAACTTTATGAATATTTGGCGATGTGTCGCCAAGTTGAGCCTTTGCCTTTTTTGCCTTGTTTCATCCAATTTCAAAATAGAATTTTAAGTAGCATATGGTGGTGAAATTTTGAAAAAATGCAGCAAGAAGCTTAAGGCTATATTTAATCGGATGAAATCAAAACTACGTAGGAATTTTAAGATATCAACAACAAAACCATATGTCGCTCGCAATACTTTTGTACTATGGATAACAGATGGTCTAAGAGTAAGAAAAAATAAGCTCGCGTCAATATTATCTTTGATTTTAGAAAATTTGAGCTTTGCTATCAGGCACGTCAACTTTTGTAGATAAGAGTTTAATAAGCGTTGTTTGTCGAGCCCTTCCGAGCATTAAGCATTTTCATGAAAAAGTAAAATCCAAACCAAAAGAGAGTGGAGAAAAATAAAAATAATTTATAATGTATTCGGAATTCACAAAACGTAGTAAAACTTAGCCGTTGAAATTTAGTGAAACTGGCAAAATACTTCTTTAGAAATGCTGTTCGTTTAGTGATAAATTTGGGTTCAACATTTTACTCTCATTTTGATAAGTTCTGTTCGAATATATTGTTATTTTTACACTGACATATTTCAGTTGAAAACGTTACGTTAACATTGGAAGATTTCGGTTAAAACTTTTACTAATCAGGTAAAAAAGAACCATTTCAACATATGAAGAGTAACGAGATATGGCCAGCATCTGAGAGATTATACGTTTTTTAAGTCAATGGGACAACAGAAAAAATATATGAAAGAGACAAAACGTAAATCTGCAGATTACGATTTTCGGAAACAATAATAAAACATCGAAACTGACACACCTGCATTCAGTTGCGAAAGCTGAAAGCTCTGATGGTATCATACTTCCAGTGAAGCGTGGACGCACGCATTTACCCATCAGTCGACCCGTCTGTCCATAGAGTTCCCGCACGCGCACAGATGGCAAATCCTCCCCCCCACCTGATTCCCCCAACCTACCCCTACTTTTGGGATAAAATGAAGCCCTAGTTACGTTCCCCTCTTCCCTAAAAATTGTCGATACCCAAGTAGCAGAGACTTCCTGCTATGGTAAATCACTTCTGGACGTGTCAGTTTCATCTTTGAGCGTTGGCTCCTATTGCAATTTCAATAGTGTCAATTTCTTGTATAACCATGTGTGAACAGAATTAAAAAATCCGTCAATTTCCATGATCTATTAAAAGCTGAACAATTCATCCCCAAACTACAAAAAGCAACATATTTATTCCGGGTGGAAAATTAAACGTTGGCCATTGAAATATTTCCTGATTAAAAATATAAATGTATTGCAAATTTTAAAATCTAATACTTATTACGTTTTCCCCTATACATGTTAACAAAACCACTTAGCTTTGTTTATTACTTTTATTATTAAAATAATTTCTTTCTAAATTTAAACAGGATTAAAATAATTATTATTTTAAATTCAAATTAAAACTGATTGTTTTTCCCTTGAAAGTTTATTGACGTCTGCTTTGTTGGTTTATTTATTTATTTATTTATTTGTCTGTTTGTTTGTTTGTTTTTATTTTTTATCAAAAATACAATGTACCAGGTAGGAAATTTACATACAAAACGTTAAACACTGGTGAAATTTGCAATTAGAAGTCATTTTAATGAAAAATATTTTTTTTATTAAAATAATCATCATTTATTATTCAAAGAATTTTAAAATTTTCTGAAAAAATAAATTTTGAAACAAATAAAATTCTATATTTTTACTGTCCTTCATTTTATATAAAAATTTTAAAACCATAATAGGGACTGTCAGGGCGATTTATCGCCCGCTAAGAATTATATTAAATTATCTTTACCAAAATAGGCTTACATTATGTAACTAATTATTAATTTGAAACTGGGGACTTAAAGGTGGATTACACAGGGTCTTTCACTATGCTAGATGGAAACTATCATGTGAGTTGGTCAGCATGTGGCAGCTCCTGTTTCGCTGTTTCTCCCTCTGTTCGCTTGCATTTCAAAAACCATTCATTGTCTGTTTCAATGGGGCCATGATGATGCAGAGCGAAGAGGCGCCTTCTCGAAGAAATATAAAACATGAACCTTACGATCATGGGCGTCGGCAGCATAGGGCAAGGGTGGGCACTTGTCCTATACTTTTTACTCGCAAGAGCAAAAATCAAAAATATGCAATCTCTCCTCCAATTTTTTTAATTTTTTAACTATATATATATCATCATCATCATCATCATATTCAACCATTATCTATCCACTGCTGGATGAAGGTCTCTCCAAATGCTTTCCACACAAGTCTATCCTGGGCCATTCGTTTCCACGTCACCCCAACCTCTTTTCTTATTTCATCCACCCATCTAGTTTGAGGACGTTTTCTAGGTCTTCGGTGGTCTCTTGGAATCCAGTTGAGAATTTGCGTTGTCCATCGTTGATCAGTTCTTCTTGCGATATGCCCAGCCCATCGCCATTTCAGTCCTTTTACTTTAACAATGATGTCCTCTACTCCAGTTTGCTCTCTCACCCAAGTGTTTCTTTTTCGATCTCCAAGTTATTCCAAGCATTTTAATTATTTTGTAATGTAATTTAGTTATATAGTGTATTTGATTAACTATATGGTTCATGTTCATGGAATCTGTAAAAATGGGGCTTGGCCTTTATCGCTTATACTCCCTCCCACTTCTTTCTAAGCAAACTGGGCAAAGGGCAAGACAGGGGACTCGAGCTAAAATGAACGTGAGGGGTCGAATAAATTTATTCACAATATAGCAGTTTTCAACCACCCGTTGAAAATAGAAGGTCTTATCAGCAAGCGTTGATTAACGTCAACAGAAAGACGGCCTGGACGCCGGTCAATCACGTGGGCGTCAACCAATGACCTGTGAACCCTGAGTGACGTGGAGGGGCAAGTTTGGTTCAGCCAATGAAAAGAAGAAAAAAAACTCTCGCGAGACCGAGGTAAACAACTGAAATCAAACAGAGTGGAGTGCTGGTGTTTTGGTGGAGTAGAAGGTGGTGCTTTGCAAAGACACCAGGCTCCAAAATGTGCTTTATTAAAAAAAATTACCATTTGGCAGATTTTTACTTGAAACAAATGAATTTAGGAGTTTCCGATTAGTTGCTTGGTTACCACTACTGTGGACTCCCATGTGGACTTCCCATATTATTAATATTTCGTCTGTATTTGTTTCTAATTATTTCCACTAATATTGAAAAAAGCGTTCCCGAAACGGGATAACAGAGCCATAAATCCACGTCCACAATATTTTAAACCAAGGTTAACAAATTTAATAATATTCATACACTTACGTGTATTGATTATTGATTATCTGTTTTAATAACAAATAGTGATTATATTTGTTTATGAAACGTGCATGTTTATAAAAATCATAAGTTGAACAATATGATCATGTTCCTCCACTATAACAGTAAAATGACGGAAAGTTAAGGTTTTTGGCGATGAAATTGGCGCTAAATTTCCCCACCCCCACAACTTTCATTTCAACATGAACTAAATAGACGACGACATATGACCACTCATCTGTGATAATGTCTCCTCCTCTCTTCCAAAATTCACCTTTATATATATATAATGCGATAGAGGGACAATGCAATGCTTCAAGGCAAGATATTCAGGCCCCACCTCCCACACAAAAAAATTACCATACTTCCTATACTGCGGGGAAAGAGAGAGGGTCAAACACGTTTAGAGCAAAGTGCTTATCAAATATTTCAATCTCTAACGCTCTCAATCTTTTTCCCATCATTTATTTTAAAATTGGAAATTGACTTTCTGTCGATCATTTTTCTGGCTATTGGGAGAGGAGTGGTTACTTGTACAGCTACTGGGGGTAATTTGGACTCTGAATTAGCACTTCAGAAATGCATTAGGAATGAAATTGGGTACTTGCAGGGTTTTGAACGAATGCTTGGAACGACTGGCAATGTCGCTGGCTGCTTAATTTATAATACGTTCATGATCAGACGACGGTATATGACTCAGTTGTGGCTACGTTGTGGCCTACTAATAAGCTACGCCGGGAATAGGCTACCAATTGGTATATATATATATTTTTAAATTGTTCGAAAACTGTTTTTAGTTCTATTAATTTTGCTTTCTTTTTCATCATTTATATATATATTTACACATGCTATACAAATTACTAAAACAACCATATACATGTCAATTAATATTTTTGCATGTGTGAGTCCCGAGAAAATGTAGAACACAAGCAGCTCAGGACCCGAGCACAAAAAATAAAAGAAAAACATCCGCCAGGTTAAAGCGCCCGACAAATGTCCCCCAACTCCCCCTCCCCCAATTCACTCCTCCAATTCTTCAATTAATTTTCTTTTTAAAACGCTCTTAAATTCCCCAAAATTTTTTGTCGTTTTAATCCTTTTATTCAGTCCATTCCAGAGTTTAGGGACACTATATTCAATGCTATATTTTAATATGATTTATTTATTTAAATTGTTCATTCATTGCTATAGTTTGTTTCAAAACCGGAAACTACGAAATTAGTTGGGTGTAAGAGTTCAGATAGATATCCGGTTTCTGGTCTAATGCTTACTCAAAGGCGTTTTTTAAGTGGTGTATGTTTTAAAGATTCGTAGACTCCCCGAGCTAGCGGAACAGTAAATCCGAAGCGGACGATAGGGTGCACTTTTTTTTTACGAATGCGTATTAACACCCTTAAACGGTAGGGCCACCTTGAAACAGGAAGTATCGTTAGAAATTTATAACATCGCACTTCCGTTATCAAAGTGTAATGTAACGCCATTTTTATAACGAGTTTTATTAAAAGAGATGTTTTTTGTATTAGTTGCATTCCATTTAATCCATAAATTTTCATAGATTCTTGTCAATTTAAACATCCTTTTAGTTAAAAGTGAATATCAATGACCATAAACATTTGAACTAGGACACATTTGTTTGTTTGTTTGAATTTTTTATGGCGCAAGAGCATCTGGGCTATACTGCGCCAGAACTAGGACACGTATAATTAATATAAGTGAAAAGCAATTAATGCGTATTTAAACATTTTCTGTGCAAATTGAAAATTAAATGAAATGTATTAATATATATGTATGTAATTAAATACATAATAATAATAATAATATCAAATATATAGAAGCTTAACTATGAAATATATATATTTATATGATCATCCTATTCAACCATTATCTATCCAGTGCTGAATGAAAGTCTCTCCACATGCTTTCCACACGTCTATCCTGAGCAATTGGCTTCCATGTCACCCTAACCTGTTTTCTTATTTCATCCGCCCATCTAGTTTGAGGATGTTTAGTAGGTCTTCGGTGATCTCTTAGAATCCAGTTGAGAATTTCAGTTATCGATTGATGATCAGTTCTTCTTGCGATATGCCCAGCCAACCGTCATTTTAGCCCTTTTACTTTAACAATGATGACCTTTACTCCTGCTTGGTCTCTCACCAAAGTGTTTCTTTTTCGATCTCTCCTAGTTATTCCAAGCATGCACCTCTCCATGCTCCTTTGCGTTGTCTGTAACTTTCGTATTGCTCCAACTGTTAGACTCCATGTCTCTGATCCATAAGAGAGGACTGGCAATACACACTGGTTGAAGACTTTTCTTTTTAGACATAAAGGCAATTTCCCCTTCAGGATAAAACTGTTTCTTCCAAATGCACTCCAGCCAAGTTTAATACGTCTGTTGAGTTCTTTCATAATGTTGCCATCCATTGAAATCAGCTGGCCAAGGTAAATATATGAATCAGCAATTTCTAGCTCAGTGTTGTCAACTTGTATTTTTGTTTCCTCTACAAAATTATTGAACATGATCTTAGTTTTTTGTAGGTTCATCTTGAGTCCAACTTCTTTACTTCTAGTTGAGAGCTCCTGTACCATGTCTTGGAGTTCTGATGGATTCGTTGAAAAAATAACAATGTCATCAGCAAACTGTAGATGATTTAAATATTCATTTTAAAATTTGAAGTTTGTGTTTTTAACGTCTGTTTTTACAATTTTCCTACCACGCCGTGCATGTTTCTAGTCTGCAACAATTTACAAATCATTATACATTGGCGAGAAACATGTAAGAGCATGGAAGATAATTTTTTTTTTATTTTTATTCCCTTGTTATTCCAATTTATCTGCTGAAAAATCATCTGTAAAGCTGAAGTAAAAAGTTTTGGAGAAATGGTATCTCCCTGCCTCACACCTTTGCCAAGTTTGATAGTTTTGGTATCTTTATGTAACCGAAATTTTGCACTTGCATTTTTATACACACGTTTCACCATGTCAATGTACACATCGTCGACCAATGATTGGGGTCAGATTGATCGTTCAAAAGTGAAAACGCTAAGCATAAAAAAAAAATCGGTGACTACGCCGACATAGTCCTAACATTCCAATAGAGATCATAAATGTCTTTCAACTTTTAGGGGAGATGTTTTCAAAGAAAATCTCTTCCTTTGCTTACTTTCTGCTCTTGTTTAAGCACTGATTTTCATGACAAGATTGTCGTCTTTGTTCGATTACCCGAGGGCAGCCGGCACATATTATCCGTTAAAGCTGAGAAATTTAGCATTGACCTATGAGGCATTTTTCTACTCTTATCTCTTCTCCTTTTATCTCTCATTGTGAGTGATGTAGGCAAGGGGAGGCTCAAGCCCCCTCTCATTTTATATCAAGCACATTAATCGCTTTAACTCCGCATCCCATAACTGCCTTTCTAATTACCTGAGCGCCCCATGCTTCTATACTTTCTACGTCACTGTTCGTGATCGCCATCACTCAATCTCGGATGAAGTTTTAGCTCTATAAAACATATATCAGCTTTATTGAAAAAATAACGAAAATGACATCCAATAAGAAAATGCTTTTAATTTTTTAAATTAAAATATTTCAAATTTGTTTACTTACTTGCATATATCATGACAAAATATGTATCATATTCGCAGATATTCAAATATTAAACAATATTAAATAAATTCAAATATTAGTTGAGAAAAAATATTAAAAAAATAGAAATCTGATATTTTATCTGCTAATCATTTAAAAATTCCAAGTGAGAATATCGCATTTAAATTTTTTCTATGAATTTTTAAAGAAAGTAACATCGGGCATAAATTGCACATTTTTAACAACCGGAGTGTTAATAAAAATATTAATAATATTCATCTTATCAATATTGATAGTAATTTTGATAATTTAAATTTTTATAGCCAATATAATGAGGTTTATGTCCTTCCTTTCACTAAATGTAACAATTTACTTACCTTGGCTTTTACTAACCATCATTAACATGAAAGAAACAACAACAGTTATAGTGAAACCTGTCTAAGGCAGAAACTCACGGGACCGGAAAAAAATTCCGTAGTATGCATGTTTCCGCCTTATGGAGGTTACATGCAAAATAAATATATGCATAGTTAAATTCAGTGGTAAGAGATGACTGCATGTGATATTTTTTTCTCTTTTGTCTTATCTTGCGAACTTTAAGACTATATTTTCCTTTTGATAAAAATATTTATTTTATCACTGCATTTTATTTTTATTAATTTTAATTTTTGCACTATTTTGTGGTTTTAGTAGTTACGATCAATATGATGCAAAATTTCATGCTAACTATACATGCCAATTTCATACAAAAAGTCTATTACGTAAGCTTAAATTGTAACGATAAAGTACCTCCCTTGTAAAGATAATGATTCCTTTGTATAAAGGTACTCACACTTATGGTGGGTTTATCCATGAATTGATAAAGTCGATATGAGTGACTTTTCGTTCTGGTTAATAATGAACGTTTTTATTTAAGAAGTGGGTGGCACTGGCATACGCAAGAGGGGTCGATTATGATTGTAACCCCCATTGCGATGAAATTGTGTATAGTATACATGTAAATACAATGGAGTTGTAGCTCTGTAACCCCCCATTGTAAGCCTGTAACCCTCCCCTTATGAACTTTCTGGGTATTCCTATGGTGGGTGGGTGGTGTGCAAAATGGTGGTCGGACAAGCATGTGCGTAGGCAGAAAGTTTATAAGGGGGTTATAGGCTTAACGGGAGGGGTTACAGAGCTATAACTCATATATTCCTATGTTAAATATACAAAATTTCATTGCAATGGGGGTTACAACCCCCAAAATCGCCCCCTGGCTACGCCTATGTGGACAAGGGCATTCTATATCTGTAAAATGTCTTTTATTCGTCATCCCCCACTTTGCTATTTGCATTGTATTACAACCCTCTTTCCTTTTTCTGCTGAGAAAATTTCCTTCCTGCCAGCGATTTTCCGCTTTATGCAGGTTTTTCTCTTTAACGGGACTAAATAGTGCTTTCCGTTTCCGCGTTAGACAGTTTCCGTAGCTAATGTTAACTACCATTGACTTTTGAAGGGACCGCAAAAAAATTCCGTTTTGAGCAAGTTTCCGCTTTATGTAGGTTCCGCCTAAGACAGTTTTCACTGTATATTAATAATTTATGATAATATAACAGAGAGAAAGACACATTAAGGAAAACCATTGTAAACGCAGTTCACACAAACTGTGCATCAGTGGAACCACAGGCGTACGCAGAAAGTTCATAAGAGGGATTATAGGCTCAATGGAGGGGTTACAGAGCTACAACTCGCATATTCCTATGTTAAATATACAAAATTTCATTGCAATGGGGGGGGGGGTTACAACCCCCATCAACAATCCCTGCGTACGCCAATAAGTGGAAAAAACGCAGTGATATATAATTCAAATGCCTTTCTTTATAAAATCAAATGCAATGTCGTATAAATGTCATTGTTCATAATTAAAAACCTTTGTGTGAACGGATCGTTGAGAAGCGAAATGCAGTATTACTGTAGCCTACATATCTCTAATTAATTTACCTGTATTTACTGTAATGCCATTCCGATATACCACATTTTTCTGGCACCCGATATAGGTCTACATATGCTATTAACTAGATGTAGACTTTTGTATATAGTGACTAGAATAGATGACTTTCTTAACAGTCACTGTGTTATTGTTTTTGAATGTAATCGAAACACTATAAAACTAAGTCATCGAGATTTTACACGGAAAATACAAAACTTTACACGTTTATGTTTGCTCGATACTATGTCTCATTCAGCGCTTTGTCACCGGGGATTACTTTCCTGCAAAGCACAGACATAAACACCTGGCTAACGTAAAAATGTGATTGCGGGGGTGCTATATTGGATATCGTTGTATACAGTTAGGGAAATGCAGCTGCTCGAAAAAGCCGTTGTGAATATTGCTATTGTCGTCCAACGGTTATTCTGTAATGGTATTTGAATTTGATGTCGTCTTTTGGAGAGAACTGTATCGTCACAGAAGTGTTTCATCTACCTTGGAATCCCAGAATTCAATCCAGAATTGAAGTCGTTACCACAAGCGGATTTACAATTTTGCCATCTGTTATCTGATATGTTCCCCCCGATCATATTATACATCAGCAGAGGTGTAATTAAGATTTTGGCCCCCGTGTTCGTTGTTTCAAATTAGTTTTTTCTCGAGTATTTGTAAAATTTGGCGCCTTTTAAGCCCCTCCAGACGCAGCGCCCTTGGCAGCTCTCCCTTAGCTAGTGTCTAGTTACGCCTCTGAATATGATACCAATATCTTAAACTGCATATAAAATGTAGGTAAATAGAAAATGGCTAAATTTTTATTAAAAATATGAGAGGATCATAGTAAACCTTAACAATAAATAGAATAATAAACAAAATACCACGCGCTGGTGCATTCTGAACATCATATATATAAAACAGAGCTAGTAACTCTAATCAATAGAAAATACCACGATTTTTATTATAAACACACTAACATATTTCTCAAAACTTTAAGTAAGATCTCATAATTATATGCATTTTTCAGTAAACCGTAGGTAATTGGAAATATCGTCACGTCTGTATTTGTTTTTAATAAAATCTGTAATAACAGCATCAAATGAAATTAACTCCAATAGATCCGATTCAATTCCGGAAATTACTAAGTTATCTATTCTGTTTTCCACCACAATAAGTCTCCATTGATTTTTATTCGTTTCCAACAAGAAAATGATGCTCTTCTAGAAGAAGAATTGGTTATTGTGCCACAATATTGAATATTAAACTCTAAAGCGCTGCATTCATCTCCCTTTTCCTCGTTTTTAACTTATACAGCGGTTGTGAGGTTTTACAGAAGAAAAAAAAAGACCTATTTGCTCACTGTTTTCATTTAAGGAAGCGGTACGGCGGACGGAGAAATCCTGCCATATTTCGATAGGTAGAAAACATTTTTGATAAGTTAAAAATTAAACTGGCCAAAAAATTTCGCCGCTTTTTCACGCCTTTGCAAATTTGCCACCGTAAGCTCCATCCTATTGGTAACTCCGGCGTCGGTTGTTACCGGACATTTCTTTCGATTGAAGTTGGTGCCAACTGGCACGCTGAAGCGTAATTAAAGCCACGAAACTTTATAAAGTTCATAAGTAGTGCCATGACAGGAGGGGAAATAAGAGGAGGAAGAAAAAGAAATTCTAATCTGATTCTCAATAATAAATAATATATTAATGTATTATGAAACAAAAACGTACAGTCGAACCTCGGTAACACGAACACCATCGGGGACAGTGAACCTGTTCGTATTAATAGTTGCTCATGTTATCTGAAAAGCATAGGATCACATTACTAAGTTATTTATTCCATCCCTAGTTACCATATAAATATATTTTGTTATTATTATATATTTTTCATATAGTGTATTATGTATGTTTTATCATTGTTATTATTTAATTCTATCGTATTCATATTTAACAAAAATAACAGTAATGTGCACGTGCCTTTAAATTTTACATGGCTTCTTCACCACAAACCTTTTTGAAAATTACCCCATGCCTGATCTTGAAACGTTGCAACCATCCAGATAAGCATTTAAAATCACTCACACTCGAAGCATCAGCAAGAACAAAGCGGGCCTTTCTTGTAAAATTGCACGCGTGAGTGTACGATTTTAAGCTCAAATCTTTCTGATCCATCTCATCAATACTATTTCAACTTTATCATTTTTGGCAATTCGTTTTTGGCGAGCAGGCTCAAACTGATTAATTACTTAATCGAAGAATAATTACACCAGCGACGATTCTTAACATCGTCGATAAAATACTCTTTGCAATCATGAATTTTACGGCAGTTTATGCGTTATTTATCTGTGCATAATTATATAATAAATCAGTGAACTATATTTCAACAAAATAATAATATCTTTGAATCTCTTTAATATAATTTAAAATGTGTTGCTGTTTGTTACACCGTTATTTTTTGTTTCACGACGACAACTCCTATTATGCAACTTTAAGAGTGTCTATTCCATATTGAATAGATTATAGGTGTTGCCTTTCGTCACTCAGTTTTTTTTTTTTTTATTTATTTTATTTTATTTCAAGACGACATACGGGGGCGGCTTAAGGGCCGGGCAACCCGGGCGGCTGCCCGGGTCCCCGTTTGGATGAGGACACCGAACTGAAGTCAAGTTCAAATTTTTTTTAATTGATCCAACGGTAGAAAATCTCTCTAAAAAGGGAAAAGTTTAGAGAAATTTTAGAGAAATTCTTTCAGATACTTTTGGCCGCTTTTATATGTTATATGGCTTACTGTGCATCTGTGAAAATCTCCCGTTTTCGCCAGAGGAAGGGGCGTCAAAAAGCAATTCGTGCCAGGCCGCCCAAGTTCAAAATCAACCTCGAGCCGCCCCTGACGACATACACCATTAAAGATCAGAAAACTGATAATTTGTTTTTAAAGCTTGTCTTTACATGTTCAAACGCTGCTGCTAGTTTGATTACAAAGCTTGCAAGAGCAATCTTTAATTTTTCTCTCCACACATACGAGTCTACGGAAGTAAACATTCATAGGACAAAAGTTAGGTATCTTCTTACTTCGTTGTGCAGAACGCCCGCTTTTCCCCTACTAGTCAGAGGATATCGGTAACTACTCTCACCTACAAACGTAGACAAAATCATTCACTTAAAGATTCGCTAAATTATATGCGAAATCAATCAATGTGTCATTCGATGGACGATTTTGCTCAACTTGACATTCAGTAATACCCATCGAAAGACGAACTTTATCTCCATAAAAAGTAGGAAGTAAACAAGCTGACCTCAAGGAATTACGGGAAAAACAAGTCAAAGCACAAGATGATACAGTCAGCTCCGTTTAAACGAATATTGGCAATTCCAGCAAATATTATTCGATTAAGCGAGGTATTCGATTATTCGAGGAAACAAATACACCAGTATATATATATACTTAAATTGTCTTGATATACTAGTACACATATAATAAACTTTAAATGGTATTGAAAGAGTAGTACTATGTACACGCACATACAAATTATACTTACCTATGGGGTACTTTTAAATAAAATAACAATTATACACTATCATGCACCTGCGGCGTTACTTGTGAGGAATTTCGAAACCCTTTTGCAATTTCGATTTGTGTCACTTTGTTCTCTATTGCCTCTAAAACTTTTAGCTTATTACATAAACTTAAGATCTACCTGAAAAGAAACCCTTCCACAATACTGTGGGCCAAAGACTAGGGACCGATGAGTGGGGCCAGATTAATTGCTAAGAAGTGGAAAAACCCCTACTCCCAATTCTAAGAAAAAAGAAGGGACTACGGATGTGGCGTAAAGCCTTTACATTTACAAGACTTTTTACAAGACCATGTAAAAATATGATCCTGAAAATCCTTCATCTGGGTGAGCAGGACGTTTGTAAAGACAATTTTCCCTCTAACCACTTTTTTCTTGTTCGAGCACTGATTTTCATGCTAAAATTGTTGTCTTTATTCTATTACCTGAGGACGGCCCACTAAGATTATCCGTTAAATCGGGGAAATTTACTATTGATCCTATGGGAGTAATTTCGATTCTACTAGATTTTATCCTTATCTATAAGCGAGGTACTCGATTATCTATAATCTGATTAAGTACTTCCAAAATAATCCTCGAATTCCCCACTTATATAAGCAATGGTAAAATTAGACTTAGCCTACATAAGTCATTAAATTCAATGAAAGTAAGATCCTAGTGAAAGTATGCGCATAGAAACCGCTGTCCTAAACGTATTTATAAACAATTAATATCATGGTGGCATTCTTGAAAACTTCTTTTAACTTAACAAAAATTTTATCACGAAACACTTCGAATTCAACTAACCGAAAATGGCTCTTTTAGATCCAATTAAAAGATATTTCTTAACTTAGTGAACACTTATAACATTATAAATCAATTTTTTGCCAGCAGAAACGTAGGATCCCTTCCGTTCCTTAAAGGTATAACTATTTGGACAGATGAGGAAATTTTATTGGAGAACGAAGTAAAAGACTTCCTGGGTTTGTTTGAGAAAAGGGTGGAGTTCTTTTGAAGCTAGGGCTTGGATTTGAAGGTGAACCATGGCATATTGGATGTCCAAAACGAGCAACCCAAGATAAACATTGACCGGAAAAAATGACCATCAGTATCTTTGCAAGATACAAAAGGAGTATTTTCGCTGAACCCACCATAATTTCCTTGTCCTTCAAAACCGGTCTTAAACAAGAGAGTAGAATTTCTATTATGATTGGGATGAGAAAAAGCGGAATGTGTTTTTGCGTTTGAGTGTCATTGATGCACGTTATTTATAAATATATACTGCAATACTAAAAATTAAACTACTATGAGTTTTTTTCATCAAAATAATAACTTTATTTGTATGATCTGTTCCGTTCACAACCTGTTGATAATAGTATTGTCCATGCAACTTTTTATGCAGTGTTTCGATATTAATTTCATACTTATTCTATCATTTCCGTAAATTATTTATGTACAACTGCTGTATCGCGATACACTGTGATATAGTTTACTCCTGCGTAGAGAAATTTACTCCAAAATGTTTGGAGAATAACGGTATTTGCCAAATTCTCTATTGCGTGACAGTAAAGAGAGAGGGAATTGGCGCCCGTTTGGAGTGAGTCATGGATCTCTCCTGACAACAGGACGCCAACTTGTCTGAGTGTTTATTATTCCCTTTTCAGGATGAGGATCTGATACAGATTTCATCCACAGGTATCCGTGCATATCCCGACCTGGTCATCGTAAGCATCGTGATGAGTCAACACAATGAAACGCAATAAGAGGATTTTATCTTCATCGTTAAGATTAACTACAAATGATTTACGAAGATTGAACAGAGAGACAATTCAATTTTTAGTCTCCATTGGTAGCGTGTACTTGCGTCGAATCGACAAATGCTATTGGTTAGCGAGAGTTTTCCAGTCTTTAGCATTAATTAAACTGGCCAATGACACATCTTGTTTAAGAACCGAACCATGGTAGAAACATTAATGCTCCGAGAAAAGTGTCAGAAGACAGAGAAATTAAAGGAAAGTGTAATTTAATAAATTAATTTTTCCTTTATTAGAATCAAGAGGTAGATGTAGCCTCGGGTTCTAAGGATGGATGTGTCAATTGCTCGAACTCGTTCTTGCTTGATTGGGTTTTCGCTAATTTTTCGTTCCTGGCTTCCTGGCCTTAAGTCATATTAGGCAAAGACCCCAAATTGATTCCATAATTTCCAGGCATTGTTTGAAGTAGTAATGGAAAGAAGACACTAAATAATATCCCGTAAAAATCGTATAATTCTAAGAGCTTAGTATACAAATATCTCCGAAAAGTCCTTTACATGTGTGAAACTTTGAGAAGACAATGCAATTTAAGGACGGATTTTTATTTATAATTTTCAAATGTATTATAATACATATACGTATAATACATATATTTCTCTCTTAAAATTAAATAGGAGAAAATAGATAAAAATTAAAATACTACTAAACTTACTTTTCTATTAAATAAACGTTCAATTAAGAAATGTGCATTGGACGTATGACTGTATTTATGAAACGTAACTATGAGTTAATCGATCATATTATTAGTTTCTAATTTACCTTCACTAATAGCTAGGGTTATACTGAAGCTATATCCAGTCGTAATTTTTGTCGTAAGACCTTTCTAAGAATGCTTCGTTTCATTCCTTTCCTATCATTACGGAATACTTATTCTGATACCCGAGCATTCTTCGGCTTTTATGGGACCATTAGCACCCGCTTACGGTCACGGTTAAGGGAAAAGGATTAAGAAAATATTTGGATTATCCGGCTATGGGAACATAAGCCGGATAAGGTATGCCAAATCAGTGTGTGCTTGCGTATTGATATTCCATATGATTCTGCAACTTTCATAAAATCAGTGCTCAACGATTTTGAGTTAAAACAACTACAGTGTTATTATGAAGTCTTTATTTCCTGATATCAATTTATGTCTAAATTTGAAAACATGCAAGACTTTACTTCAAATATGCTGTTTATCTATGTATAGCTTTAATTGATAAAAATATATAGGTGATTATTTCATAATATATTGTACATAAAAGTGACTATTAAGTATGAAGTATAATACATATAAAAAAATTATTGTTTGAAGTATTATGCGCAATGTAATTTCTATTTAAACTACGCATATAAAGCAAATACTATTTAAAATTTTATTCATATAGAAAATGTTTTTTAATGCTGTCTTTAAACTTTGGAAAGCAGCTCTTTAATGTATACTAGTTCTTCTCTCTTTCTTTCACTTACCTAAACTGAGCATATAACTAGCAAAGCGATTCTGTGACATAGGCAAGGCTTAAATTGGGCGGGAGCCAAGCGGAGCCCGGCTCCGGTACTTCTTCATTTTTGGCGATTATTTAAATATTAGCCGGAGCCCATTTATTATTATTATTATTATTTGACTTTTTTATGGCGCAAGAGCATCTGGGCTATACTGCGCCAAACATGGTAAAATCAAAGACTGTTATAGAGCCCATATATATAGGTGCAGCCATGAAAATGTTCTGAGTTTGTGATTAAAGTCATAAATTTTGTTGTCCAGAAAAATGGACATAAACAATTGATATGATTTATCGATTCTTTTGCAGCCATTCGAGTTTTTTTTAATCGATTTGTCATAATGTTGGGCTCCTGCAATTTTTACAGAATGCCCTGACATGAAATAATTGATGTGCATATATTATAACAAAATCGTTTATCATAATAATATTTAAGGAGCACTTACCTTCCAAGCATTAGAATATTTTGAAGTATGAGTTGAAGTTATCTGGATGTAATGTTAGGCAAAGTGCATCACTTGAACTCCAGGGACAAAATACACACGCGATAGCAAAAAACTGAAATGAACACATATTGTTATCCATTTAATATGCAAAAGAAATGCAGGACAATGGACTACATGCTATAATCGAGGTATCTTTCATCTCGATGAAAGTAATTGATGTTTATAAGTTGTTCATAATTTTAAAATAAATTAATTGTACAATGGGAATAGAAGTAGATAAATCAACTATAGTAATAACCATTAACAAAATAGATTAAGAACAAACTGCATGCAAAATATTTTTTGCTTCACTTTAGAGTTAACTGTAATTGAATTTCAAAAGGTGTAAAATATTGGATAATAGATTAATCGCAAAGGAAAAATGGCCTGTTTTTACATCTTCTTCTTTGCGGGTAATTTATCATTTAATATTACAGCATCATCGGCTATGAATAGAACTGTTTGACTTCAATATCTATAAAAACATATCTACATTAATTATTTTTTAATTTGTATTAAATAATTTATATTTATCATTTATATATTATATTTTTATATATTATATTTTATATATTATATTTTATATATTATATTTTATATATTATATTTTATATATTATATTTTTTATATATTATATATTTTATATATTATATTTTTTATATATTATATATTTTATATATTATATTTTATATTATATATTTTATATATTATATATTTTATATATTTGTATATTTTATTTATAATTATTTTCTTGGCAGTCCTATCTGTTACTCATACCCATAAATTATGCCAGCTTAATAATTTAGAATTAAAATTAACTTAAATCTCTCTCTCGAGGATTGTGTTGAGTTCGATTTCACTCGTTATAAAACTTACGTTTTATTTATTATTTCAGCCAATTTCGATGTAACTTTCTTTTCTTGCCAATTTTTAATGATTTTTGACATGTTAGGAATGCAACGAATTTAATTTTAATGTTTCTAACATTTTAAATATTTCAAATATCAGTAGTTCCATAATTATTAATAAAATCCGTCTAAATTTTTTTAATATGATAATTCATTACTGAGCGGTGATAATGTTCTACAATAAAAAATATTATTTAAGTTACTCTGCTATTTTTAAGAAAAATCAAAATGTTGTGTAACTAACGTTTATTTTAAAGTTGAAAAAAAAATTTTTAGTATAACCAAATATTAATCCAGAAAAATAGTCACGTCACCCAGCGTATAGAAATTCAACACAGGTGAAATGCGAAGTATTCTTCAAACAATCGATAAATAATTTCCTTCTGTGTATGTATAGAACCTTCCTTACACAGACCGTTCTTTCAAACGACCATCCCTTATACTCTAATTACTTCTTCCAACATATAACTACAACCTCCTTATATGAATGCTTCTTAAACCTAAACTTTTCAAACGTACTTCTACAATCGTAACTGAAGGGGATAAAAACATATAAAAGATTAATTTTCGGTTTCATTGCGAATTGTTGTGTATTTTCTTATAAGCCTTTATTAAGAAAATGTACAGCCCTACAAATTTTGAAATACCTTAGTCTCTTATTCTTGAATTCTCAATGCTGAAATTTAGTCTTTCTTTTACAATTACTTCTAGTACGTTTTGCCCCATTACAAATACCTCACCTTCATATTAAGCTTTTGAAACATCCCTGAAATCTAACGTCAAATAATCAATTACAAGTCCTTACATTCCATAACTCTGAGTGGACTACATAGACATATTTTTGTGGTATTGATTTTTTTCTCTCTCTCCTACACCAAATTTTGGGTCTCTTACGAATTGCGTTATTTCATATAAGACATGCTCTTAAAATAATTTAGGGTGTTATTACTTTTGTAAGATCATATTTGGGTTTTTTTTGCTATTGAGAGCAATTGGCGACTTTTTGTAACACTGTTGCAGAAATTGATGTTTGCCAAAAATAATTTATTTTCTATTAAGTTCAGATCGGAAACCGTGATAAAGTTTTACTAAAGATTTAATGAAACAGCAAAAATATTTGAAATAATTTGACGACGACACTGCGCGTTATTAAATTAATTGAAAAAGGACAATAAATTAACACAGTTTAATTAAGTTAAATCGTTTACAGACTGTTTCAATAGCCCTGGGCTATTTTCGTCAGAACGGCCGACGATATACACACAACGTGTAATGACAAATACTGTGTAATGATTACAACGTGTAATGATAAATGTATTTATCATTACACATTGTGTGTATATCGTTGACCATTCTGACGAAAATAGCCCAGAGCTATTGAAACAATCTGTAAACTATTTAATTTAATTAAGCTGTGTTAATTTGTTGTCCTCTTTCAACTGATTTAGCAAAAATATTATTTCAGCTTTTAGTAGAATGTATTTTGCTTTATACGTTCTAACTCTATCTTAATATTATAGTTGTTGCACATCGTTTTTAAGATTTAAGACTAATATTTTCATAAAAAAATTATACAAGCAGGTTTATTTCGCCATTTAATTAAATCGCTTATAGTTGATAAGTAAATCAGCACAATGTGGATATCCTCTAAGAAGAAGTGATTTGGAAAGGGTAGCGTGTTTGTAATTTTGTGTTTTTACAGTACGAACTAATTTTAAGTTGACATATATATATATATATATATATATAAAAATTATATTAATGGTAGCTCTTATATATACAGGGTGATTCTAAGTTCATAGGACAAATTTTAAGAAGTGATAGCATACATTAAAACAAGCATGTTTTGTAAAACAATGTATGTCAGAAATTGCCGCGTTTAAGCGCTAACACAGGTATTGCTCAGAAAATGAAACACGTTTTTCATTTACTTTGGTTTGCAACAGTGGTTCCCAATCGGTGGTCCGCAAAGGAGTCCTAAATGGTCTGCAATTCGGGTCATTATGGAAAAAAAGTTATTGAAAAAAATGCTTATAAAAATTATTAAATATAAAAATGAAACTGATGGTATATTTGTAGTATTTTGCTTCCCCGCGTCTTGAAGAAAAGCTGCTACGCTGTTGCATGTAGGGACTTTCTGGTGAAATGTAGAGACTTTCTATTGCTGCCACTAGGGATTTCACCTTGACAGCACTGTTTTGTTTGGCTTTACTGTTGGCAACACTGCTTTGTTTACTTCTATATATCTGTATCTTCCCCCAAAAAAGACGCGGCTCCCTTTTTTATTAAGGTCTTGCAGTCAACTCGTGTAGGGACGGATTTAAAGGTCATTCGGGGGGCGATTAATGACTTGAGTTTTGAAAATGATACCTAAATGGACCTTTACCTTGCATCTTTTCAATGTTAAATTTTCATTCAAGTGGGGAGATCGCCACCCCCACCCAATAAATTCGCCCCTGAACTCGTGAAAATTTTTCGAAGTGGTCCGCGGCTTAAATTGAGTTGGGAACCACTGGTTTACAATAAAAAGCTACTGCCAACAGTAATGCATGCCTGACAACATCGACACATTGATTGGCGTGCATTTTCGAAGATGCCAAGTATTTCTCCAACAGTTGTAGTAGTGACAACAAATTTGGCGACGAGGTTCTCGGTGAAGCAATGGGAGCTTTGTACACAAGGCCCTACAGATGTCGCCATAGAAAGGAACCGAGACTTGGTAAATCAGGCGATCATAGTGGCCAAGTAACAGGTTCACCTGAGCAAATCCCCCCACCCCCACCCCAGAAAGTAGCATCTAAGTAATTAGAAATAATTCTCTTTCACCGAGCAACGTTCTCTAACGTTTAAATTACGGACATATATTGCTTAACAAAAAGTGGTTGTTTTAGTGTGCTTTATCGCGCATAAATTGTGTCCTATGAATTTAGAATCACCTGTATATATAGTAGACTCCTTCTTAACCGATTTCGCTTTAATCGGCATCGCTTTAACCGCCCCTCTCCATTTAAAGGGCCGATTGAAAAGGCTGAATTTTTGGTCGTAGCTTTTATAACGGTGCAACAACGTTTTTTTCTTGTTCAAATAATAATATTTCATTTTAAATTCAATTAATTTGGAAGTTTTCATTATGGTACATCAATATGGCCACTTTGTTTCCTACGAATGGCTCGATTTTCGGATTAATCGCATAAAGTTCCAGTCACGGCGTAGCCGGTTAAAAGAGAGTCTAATGTATATAGTAGATTGACTCATGATAGAGCATTCAACATGTTATTAAAATGTTCCGGGTTCGTAAAAGGTGTTCTAGTATTCTTTTCTCATGTGAGTACGTGATTTTCAAATTACATATTATATTCTTTTTCCTCCCGTACGTAACATGCGTGTAATATATTATATGTGCACATAATCATGCATATATATCATGCGTATACTAGATATAAACAATATGTGTGTGGATTGGAATCTATTCTTTTCTTTGCGTCTTACTTACAATTTTAATTTCATTTTATTTTAAACTTTGGTCTATTTTTTCAATTTGATTGTCACTTTCGATTTTAAGTCACACACGCGCACATATATACTGTCATAAAGTGTGCTTGTTTCATCACCTGGTTATGCATCAGGACCGTAACCCGACTGCGGCTAAAGGATGCAGAGCCCCCCTGGAAATGCTTTCAGCCCCCTCAGAAAATATTTTTTTTTCAAAATAAATTGTTGTAAAATTTTGTTTTAAATGTTTTATTTCGTATATAATTGTACACGACAATAAAAATCGTTCTTTGATGTCAAGAATGTGCTTAAAATAGGATCCGACGGTAAATCTTGTGTACATCACGTTTTTTTTAACGGAAGTTTGGGTCTTCGTTTGCTCTATAGTAAGGATGAGTGAAATTATGAGTTTTAGTATATATGTGTAAGTTTTCAATGCAAAGTTTATGTTAAGAATTTATTCATTAATGTTAAATATATTAGTTTGTTTAGATACTCAGTAGTATTAATTGCATTAATGGAATATATCGGAACATTGAGGAATTCAAAGCCCCCCCTGTATATTTATGATCCCCTTGTATCTTTCGGAACCCCCCTAAAGAAAGCGCCTAACTACGGCCCTGTTATGCACACATGTCACAGTTGAAAATATATCAAAATGAAGCTATGCACGACTACATAATGGGATATAAACCAGTCTCCAACATCGTGCATATCAACGATTTACTTTCCCCATCCCAACGACGTTTTTTGTTGCTTTTTACTCTGCATATGTATTCTAAAAATTCGTTGTATGGTCTCTGCTAGCTCCCAACGGTCCCACCAAAAATTTAGAGGCACTACCCAGCCCCCGGTTCCATCACCCCACCGGCCTTTATAATGTAAAAATAACCCACATGCCAACGAGCTGCCGATGTTTACAGGGGAAGCTGAATATTTGAATATTGGCGTACTTTTGTACTTTTGTCGGCCAAATCAGTAATATTCGATTCTGCGTGCAATTGGTTGAAATTCAACATGCTATATATATATATTGTGCATTACACATTCTTCATAAAAAGTGTAGATAGTGCTTGGACAGACCTTCATTCAACAGTGGATAGATAATGAATATTTGTCATAATTTCATTCTTTGAAGAAAAAGAAGATTTTTCAGAAATTTATTAAAATACTTATTTTTTTAATTAATTTTTATTTTCAAGAAATAAACTACATCAATATACACCATTTCTCACACAAAAAATAATAAATCAAATCAAAAACACAATAAAAATATAATGACAATGGTACACAATGAGTAAAGCAACCCTAAGGTTATCAGGGAGCGAACCAACAAACCAATACCCAAGTGACACCAACTTTATCTATCTGTAAGTTTCAATGAAATATTTTATATATATATATATATAACTAAACCCTTTGAAATATCCAATTTCATTAATATTTTTATATGATCAGCAAACAAGCCATAACTTCAATCCGATATAATTTCTATTATATTTTCCATAGTTTCCATGTTCAGTACTATATTCTGGTAATCTAAAAACATTAAAAGAACGTAAATTAATAGTACACTCATTTTCATTCAAATGTATAGCATCCAAATAATCACTGTGTTCAATTCTTTTAAAAAACTTTAATAATATTTTTAATTTATATAAGTTTAGAACATTCAGAATATCAAAATCGTTACCAATTCTATACCAATCAATAACATTTACTTTTAAAACCACATTTAAAATTTTTTTTGCAATGCCAGCATCAATTTTTAATTTCTTCTGTTTAGATTTCCCCATATTGATATACAATATATTAACACAATCAATACATAAACTTTGAACATGTACATAGTACATATCAATCATAGCCTCTCCTAGTACACATTTCGAAAATCTTCCAATCATCTTAATAGTTTTACTAATATGTAGTATACATTT
This sequence comes from Dysdera silvatica, assembly GCA_006491805.2. NCBI lineage: Eukaryota > Metazoa > Arthropoda > Arachnida > Araneae > Dysderidae > Dysdera > Dysdera silvatica. Next base: position 285,000,560 of record QLNU02015360.1, read on the forward strand.
CAGTGTTTGAATTACTTAAAATAAAGGGATGTCTTTTAATGAAAATATCCATCTCTTTCACCCATAAATATCTAACATGTAGGTTAAAACTATATTTTACTAGTTATATTGTAACTTTTATTAATATTTTACTCCATTTTTCAACGTTTAATCTCAACGCCCATCCGCCACTATTATAAGCTTAACTAAAAATTACAAAGAAGAAGTTAATTTGAACAGACGATTATTTTATATAATACACCATTTTTTTTCAATTCAGTTTTATCTTTTCAAAAACAATAATTTTATAAGTAAATAACTATTGAATTTCTTTCAAATTTAATATCGAAAGAAACAATCTAAAATTTGGTAAAATTTAACTTTAAAATACGTAGCGTTTTAACTGTTTAAAATGAAAATAGAAACTTAAAAAAATTCCAATTGTTAAAAATAGTTGTTATTAAAATATTTTATTTTGATAAAATTAATAGACAACAAAAATATAACATTTTTTAAATATAGCAACTACTACATGATTTAAAAACAAAATGTTATGTAGAAAAATTTACGAATTTTGTTTATAGGGCTGGAATTTATACAAAACGCGTAAAATTTTTCCTACCAGCTATGACAAACAAGCAATTTTTTCCTATTTAAGAGAAATATTAAGAGTAAAAATAATAGTTTTTAGTAATAGGAACATTTAAAAGAATGGTTAACACTTTAGTAATAGGAACACATGGGAGAGTAGGTAAAATATTTTAGTAATAGCAAAATTTAAAACAATAAATAACTATTAAAGTAATATACATAAAAGGATTCTGATTCTAACTTTTTTTTTATCCACAAGTAGACTAATACTCTTTATATTGACACTGCTTACGTTTTTGTGTAAATATCTTTAACCAAAATACGTTTATGGTATAACAATAACATTTAAATGTAAATTAAACTTGGATTGATTAATTCAAAAATAACAACTGTAATTACTATAGTAAAATCAATACTTATTTATGTGTTTTTCGACAAGGTTATAGTTATACTTTGTTTTGAATGGCCTTATTTCCTAAATCTAAGGCTTTACGAGAATTGAGTGCCAATAGACACGTCTTCGAGTAGGATTACTTTCATTCAGAAAAAAGTGCAAAATACTCATTTGCTGATCAGTATTTACTACACGCTTTTAGAGTGAGAAATGTGGAATTCAAAATACGGATCGTAATTAAAATTAAGTAGATATCTGCTTCTGCAAAAAATGTCTTCTGGAAAAAAATTCCAGGAATGCTGTTTCGATTTGATTATCCGGAGTTCTGGATTTCATTAATTCAAATTCTCGTAATATCTTAGTTTTATATGCAATTCCTTTAGATCGGCAGGCCATTTATATCTCTTGCTGACTTCATAGTGCGGATTGCACATTCACGAATAATTGAAAAATATAGAAGATAGCCAATATATATATATGCATATGCAAATGAATTTCATTACTAATTCACAGAGATCTCTTTCTCTCTCTCTCTCTCTCTCTCTAGGAAATTGATTTAACATGTGTACTAAACGACAAATGCTGAATTCAAACGTTATATGCCGATGATTTATATATATATATATATATATATATATCATCATCATCATCATATTCAACCATTATCTATCCACTGCTGGATGAAGGTCTCTCCAAATGCTTTCCACACAAGTCTATCCTGAGCAATTCGCTTCCACGTCACCCCAACCTGTTTTCTTATTTCATCCACCCATCTAGTTTGAGGACGTTTTCTAGGTCTTCGGTGGTCTCTTGGAATCCAGTTCAGAATTTCTGTTGTCCATCGTTGATCAGTTCTTCTTGCAATATGCCCAGCCCATCGCCATTTCAGCCCTTTTACTTTAACAATGATGTCCTCTACTCTAGTTTGCTCTCTCACCCAAGTGTTTCTTTTTCGATCTCTCCTAGTTATTCCAAGCATGCACCTCTCCATGCTCCTTTGCGTTGTCTGTAACTTTCGTATTGCTCCAACTGTTAGACTCCATGTCTCTGATCCATAAGAGAGGACTGGCAATACACACTGGTTGAAGACCTTTCTTTTTAGACACAAAGGCAATTTCCCCTTCAGGATAAAACTGTTTCTTCCAAATGCACTCCAGCCAAGTTTAATACGTCTGTTGAGTTCTTTCATAATGTTGCCATCCATTGAAATCAGCTGGCCAAGGTAAATATATGAATCAGCAATTTCTAGCTCAATGTTGTCAACTTGTATTTTTGTTTCCTCTACGAAATTATTGAACATGATCTTAGTTTTTTGTAGGTTCATCTTGAGTCCAACTTCTTTACTTCTAGTTGAGAGCTCCTGTACCATGTCTTGGATATATATATATATATTTCTACAAGAAGCTTGGTTACTATTCTACTCCATACTAAATATATCGGTTATAACGACGAAACCTGCTATAACGACGGCGATTTTGTAGTCTACGAAGATTCTAAGCAGGGAAATTCGTATCGGATATAACGACGCGACTTGACAGTCATAAAGCAGAACCACGTAGGTTAGTTATTAAAATTTAAAGTTAGTTATCAAAATTTAAGCGTTATTCTAATCTTGTTTATTTACAAATGTCTGAGAAATTTTTATTACTGCTAAACCTGAATATTAAAGATAGTGAACTTAAAAAGTGATTTATTAATTGAATATCACGAGGGTCATATTCTTAAGGGGCCCATTCTATTTTTTCAGCGTAGAGCCCATAAGACCCATAAACCGGCACTGTTCTGAAGTCATTAGTATAATATAATAAATACTATTTATTACATTTGTTTTCTACATTATATACTTTAGTAGTATTTTCTACAATTTTTTCAATTTAAAAAACTAAGAAAGTACTATGTATTAAGTGTTGCTATAACATAATATAAACGGAAATTAAATTCATTATAATTATGTTTTTATTTAATTTTGAAACCAAAAAGTTTAATACTTTTTACTATCAAAATAATTTATAAAACTCTAGAGTACTATACTGCAGGCTATTATGATTTTAAAAAGATATCGTTTATAACGACTATCGGTTATAACGACCGAATTTGCACGGTCCCTTGAAGGTCGTTATAACCGATTTTCACTGTGCGTGCGTGCGTGTGTGTGTATATGCATGCACACAGTGTATATTCAGGGAAGCAGGCAGGCAGGGAGATGAGTGTGGATGGATGGATGGATGGTTACCAAATATTAGAGAATTAAGCGAATATATTTTTATGTGAAAATAAAAAATTATTTTTCACTTTTTAATCAACATTAAAGAAAACCTATCGATGACGGAACAAGGTTAAGAAAATTGTGTAAACAATATTTACCATATTTCGTAATAAAAAGAAGTAAATCCCATTTTAAGGAAATTTTTATTACAAATAAATTTGACACCCACGTATTAGTAGCTCAAACTAGAGCTATTTTTGTTTAGGAGAAAAAAGTGAAACGTAATAATATCTTACAAGCAAATTTTTATTTATAAAGCACTTTTCAGTTGCAAATTTAAAATATTTCAGTTCAGAAAAAGAAACTGAACAGTGTGAGAAAATTAATATTGTTAAAAGGTAAAAAAAAAATTGAATTCAAGAAGTAATAATCATTGGACGGTAATCAATCAACAATGCACATCCTATAATAAACTATTTAAACACGACTACCACAGTTAAAATTTTAACTGTGGTAGTCGTGTTTAAATGGTTTATTATAGTTTTAGCACAGTATTTCACGTTACTAATTAATGCACATCCTTTTACATTTGATACTAAAAATAATCTTGCTTACATATTTTTATAATATATATTCAAAATTTTATTTGAAATCTTTAGCTAGACTACTTTCATTACAAATACTACGTTTCGTCCTTTCAACTATCATTTCAAAACTGTATACAAAAGTATTAACGAATTATATATGACTCAAGAAACATAGATGCTTTATCCTTGCTTTAGAACTTTTTCGTTTGGAAATATAATTTTTTTCTGATTTGCAAAATGTTCTCAACCTTCGACTATCCTAAAATCATAAATACATTCGGAAACAAGGTTTTAGAATGTTTTTACAAGTATTAAAGTCCAAGATCGCAAATATAAATTTCAAACTGAACAGAAAATTTAGATTATTATTCCACATATTCTATAATTCAATTTTTGAAAAAATTAACTTATTAATATTCAGCTACCTTTATCGCATTTTTCGAATAGGTTGAGCATTGTAAAGTGTGTGTTTTGTTCATTTTTTTACTTGTGGGGGTAGACGTAGGGAATTTGGGGAATAAAGGAAGTCCTGTTTTTGTAAAGGGATTCTTTTCGAGCGTGCGCCTTACTCATTTTACCTTCGTGTGTATGGATTGACTTTCCTTTTTCCCTCTTATCCTTTAAAAGTTTTCAAAGTCGTTCACTACTT
>QLNU02015360.1:285005065-285017311 GCA_006491805.2 Dysdera silvatica
TTTTACTTCAGCTTTACAGATGATTTTTCAGCTGATAAATTGGAATAACAAGGGAATAAAAATAAATGGTGAATATTTAAATCATTTGCGGTTTGCTGATGACATTGTTATTTTTTCAACGAACCCATTAGAACTCCAAGACATGGTACAGGAGCTCTCAACTAGAAGTGAAGAAGTTGGACTCAAGATGAACCTACAAAAAACTAAGATCATGTTCAATAATTTTGTAGAGGAAACAAAAATACAAGTTGACAACACTGAGCTAGAAATTGCTGATTCATATATTTACCTTGGCCAGCTGATTTCAATGGATGGCAACATTATGAAAGAACTCAACAGACGTATTAAACTTGGCTGGAGTGCATTTGGAAGAAACAGTTTTATCCTGAAGGGGAAATTGCCTTTATGTCTAAAAAGAAAGGTCTTCAACCAGTGTGTATTGCCAGTCCTCTCTTATGGATCAGAGACATGGAGTCTAACAGTTGGAGCAATACGAAAGTTACAGACAACGCAAAGGAGCATGGAGAGGTGCATGCTTGGAATAACTAGGAGAGATCGAAAAAGAAACACTTGGGTGAGAGAGCAAACTAGAGTAGAGGACATCATTGTTAAAATAAAAGGGCTGAAATGGCGATGGGCTGGGCATATTGCAAGAAGAACTGATCAACGTTGGACAACAGAAATTCTGAACTGGATTCCAAGAGACCACCGAAGACCTAGAAAACGTCCTCAAACTAGATGGGTGGCTGAAATAAGAAAACAGGTTAGGGTGACATGGAAGTGACTCAGTATAGACTTGTGCGGAAAGCATTTAGAGAGACCTTCATCCAGCAGTAGATAGATAATGGTTGAATATGATGGTGATGATGAATCTAAGAAGACCACATTCAAGAAATTTCTGTTGGATACTGGGGCGTAACAATTCAAAAATTATGGGGGACCAAGTAGTTTTTTCAGAGATCATGTGATCAGGCGTTAAACGGAACAATGTATTTGCTGCTATCAATTAGGGGGCTTGGTCCCCTGAGCAAGGCCGGATTATCCAGGTCACATAAGGTCCATGGCAACCAGCACGCCAAAAGAATAATACTTGTATTTTTACATTTCGTGTCCCTATTGGATTTTTACTTCCGAAGTCTGAAAGTCTTAAAAAACAATTATAAGCAAATTGTATTATAAAAATTTATGCAAAAAGAGAGAGAGAGATAGTAATAATGCGCGAAGCAAAACTTTTATCTCCAGCTTTTTGTGCAAAATTTGATTTCCGGCTTATATTCTGGCATAATTATATTACGCTATATAAAATCAGATGGCGGGATAGCTGAAAGATCCTTTAAATTTGTGGATATTCATTTCTCTCACACTGGAGAAAATCGGGCGAAAACCGTAATCGACAAATTTACCAAACTAGACATTGATATTAAAAACTGCAGAGGACAAACACACGACAATACCAGTAATATGTCCGGAAAATGCAAAGGGAATGCTGGCTATTATAAAAAAAGAATAAACATGGTATCTATGTTCCATGCGCCGCTCATTGACTAAATCTCATTGGAAAATAAGCTGTTGAATGTTGCCAGCTTGAAGGTTTGTTTGTTTTTGAGTGGTGCCAAGGGCGCCGTTAAGACAAATTACAGGGGAGGGCTTTTTTTTTACCAATGTTAACCTGAAGAAAATGATCACTTTATCCTTTTAATATATTAAAAATATTACATATATTGACATAATATATTAACAAACACATATTAACATATAAAATCATTATTAAAAAATCAAATCAGAGAGAACTATTTTTTCAAGGAGAGTACCCGTTTGTTTATTTTAAATTTCAGGTATTTCTGTAAAAGAACATGTATAAGTTTTTTTCAACTTATACTTCTAACCTCACCCAAGTTTTTAAGTTTTCTCTTAGCTAACATTTAATGTTGTCTTGTTTAACCACTGAAAAGAAACTTCATGCTTCTTTTTTTAATTCCAAATTCCATGATAGAATCCTGAATCAGTTTTTCTTTATTTTCAATCACTAATCTTCTATAAATACTGATTAAGCACAGTCCATTTAAACGGCCCTCACACATCGTCGATCTCAGCCAAGTCTTCGCCCTATTCATGGTACTGAAAGACCTCTCAATTGTAGGTGGTAGAGTGAGGAAGAACTTCAACATATGGAGCACTGATGGAAAAAACAAACAATAGTCCATCAGGTCGAAGTATGTAACATTCTGCTTTGTAATACTTATTTCGCTCTCCCAAAATTGTTTCTAGGATTTTGTTTCTTCAGAAAAGTTTGCTATTTCATTATCATGTGAAAACCGGCATTGTAAAGAAGAAATGACTGAATCCAAATAAGGATTAAACAATGATCTTCGATAGTAGTCTTCAGCTGATCCTTTGGGATACTTATCTCTATGCATCTGTTTAGAAGCCATTCTCGGGACTTCGATCTCAAAATCAAATTCTTTTGCTATTACCGCATACTTCTCCATGATGTCATGAAACGAAAGCTCTGATATTTCCCTGTCTTTTTTCAAACCAATTAGTAATCGCTGAATATGTGAATGTATTTTATCCAAATCCATAGCTTCAGACTGTAGTGTGTTTGTTACAAGTTCGGGTTTTGCTAAATATGCAGAAATGATAGTGATGTCGACGATAAAAACTGAATTATTAGTAGCACATGAAAGTTGAAAGGCATTATTTCTTGTTTCTCTGTTGTTTTCTGCATTTTCTGATAGTTCATACAAAGCTTTTTTTTTTATTATAACAAGGTTTTCATTAAAAAGCCTTATTGATTTATATTTGCTGGACCATCTTGTTTCGCACAACATAAGAATATTTGGAATTAACTATCTTCTTAAAGTGCTTGCTCTGAAAAAGCGTATAATTCCTTTGACAGTTACAATTGTGTTACGTATTTGTGGAAGATTGTTAAGGTTTAATAACTAAATCGAGTTTGTGAAATGAACAAGGGAAAAAAAAGTGCCTTCGGATATTTGTCCCTAATTAACTTTTGCACCCCACCTTCTATTTCCGTCATGATAGAACAACCGTCAAATCCCAGACCAACGAGCTTAGTCACGTTTAGTTTAAGCGGTTCACATGCGTTCAAAATGACATCGGTTATATTTTGCGCTTTTAATTTTCCTAAAAAGAAGAAACCTAAAAAATATTCTTTTACTGATCCAAATTTATCTACAAACCTTGCTCTATAGACAGTTGCTCAATGCCTTGGATATCAGCAGTCCCATCAGCAAGTAAAGAGAAACATGAACTTCCGTTTATTTCCTCGACTATTTTAGAACCAATCTCATTGCCAACTATATCAATTAATTCATTCTGAATCGAAGGTGACGTGTATTTTGCTTTTGCATGACAAGTTTTAAAATGGTCTTGCAAAATCAGATCACCTGCTTCAACTCTGAAATCCAGAAGGTCTTTGAAGTTTCCCTCATTCGAGCTTTTTCCTCGAAGAAGCAAATCATACGCTGCACAAAAGATTACTGTAGACAATATAGGCGCAAGCTTTTTTCGATTCCTCTTAATGATATTCTTTTCGTCTTTATTTAGCACCCTTATGACGTCAGATTGTTTGTTTGACATGACGGTTAAAAGGTTTTGTGACGCAATTATAGCATCACGATGCCATTGGCTCTTTGCATGGTTTTTCACTTGGCTGTGAAAATCTTTATATCTCGTGAAAGGCGTCACAATGAATGAGCCAAAAAGGCCTCGTTTAACGGAAGGTCGGAACATTACACAGTGTTTGTAAAGAGCACCCTTCAAGTTTTTGGAATAGACTAACCAAGAGCTATACTCCAACAGCCATTCGTGTCTAAATCGCCTTCTTCCGGTTTCAACATCAAGCTTGAAATCGTAATTTATATCTGGATGGAAAGGTTTCGTTAGTAGATTATATTTGAGTTCATTATTTGAACACCGTTAATGTAGTTTCCGACATCTAGTTCATCGAAAAAAGTAGAATCAAGCTTGTTACTCACCAGATTCACACGGCAAAACGAACTTCCTTCACGCGGTACTTCTGATTTTAGGTCAGGTGATGCAATCTTAGATGTAAGATTAGTATCGAGCTTTGGCCTTTTAATTAAAAACTTATCCATACCAATGCTAAATTAAATGTACCTCCAAATTTAAGTTTAGATGTGGAGAACACACTGACAGCATGACACGCAAAAACCTCATTGCGAGAACACCAGGAGACAAAGTTTAGTGAAGTTGTTGCCTGCTAAAGTTAACATTTTATCCCTTCTTCTCTGTTTCAAAAATCATAAAAATTAATTGCTCGCTTGATTAGGCTTGATTTTCGAGTCAAAACCGAACATACATTCATTAATGATATGATTAATGGTTACATTTCGTTAATTTCTCTTTATTTTTTTAGAAAATTTTCCAGCCTCGAAATGAACAGTTTCACATCCAATTGTAATAAACAAAGAGAACCTCCATTTCAGACATATAGTTGTTCATAAACAATCTAATTTTTAAATTTAAAATCTATTTTTTTCACCAAATAAAAAAAAAATCTTTCAACTCTAGGGGTGGGCAGTTCCCCTCCTGCCCCACCCAAACGATACCCATGAGTGGTGCTCTCAATTTACGAATTTTTCTCAAAATCAAACAGGAGGTAGGATGAACTTATATCTTGGCTAGAATCGTGTCAGAAAAAAAAATCCTGGTTTTGAAAGGTTTCAGCGATACTCGTTGGATCGCCCATGCTTCCGCAACAAAAGCGCACGAATACAAAAACTTACGAGATTTTTACTTGTTACGTCGAATAACGATAATTTCATCCTTGAAACTAAACACGACGCAAAAAATTTTGCTAAACAAATGGGTTACTTGGAAACAGGATAAATGACGGTACTCTGGAAGAAAATTCTGGAAAGTTTGAACTCCGTTTCTATCTTCAATCCTCTAAAATGGATGTACATGAACAGGGAAGTAAAGTTGCTACATTCTCTGTTGGCATTCGTACAGCCACCAAGAAATGAAAGCTAATGTTATAAATTTGAAATACTAGCGAAGGATCTTACTAAATCCAAAACTTATCATTCAAAAAAGAAATGTCCTGCGGCTTCGTGTGGAAGGCTTTCAGTCCCTGACGATGCACAGAATCTTAAAGCGGTAGCTTCAGTGAGTGTGAAAGTGCAGTAAGAATCTTTTATGTCATTCTTGATACACTTACCCAGGAGATAAAACAGAGATCTGATGAATACAATATAATATAGTAAACGTGTTTGGATTCCTTTATCACTTACACGAAATACCAAATAACGAAATGAGTAGAATTTTTGGACTTTTACTTGGATGATGTAGTACCAACTTTAATTCAAGAGTGTTTACAACTGAAAAACATTGAAAAGTTTCCGAGAAATCGCCAGCAGAAATGCTGAAGTGGTTAAAAGAACGTAAAAGTGGTTCAAATTTCCCGAACTTTACTTTTGTTTTGTCATTTACTTGACAATACCAATCACATGCCAAAGTAGAACGGGCCTTCTCAAGATTAAAAAGAATAAAACACGAATTTCGATCCACAATTACGCAACATATCAACAACAACACTCTTTCACACCTTTTGTCATTGTTTTCCTTGCTGCATGTAATGATTATTTTGTAAAGTATCTTTTTTTTCTATGTGTATGTAATTTAACCAGCGAAATAAATTTTGATTGATCGATTGATTATGAATGAAAATTTTAACATCTTTTTCAATTATTTTTTGTCTTACATATATAATCAGCAATGCCTTATAATACTTTCAAAATAGCTAACAACTGAATCAATAGTTTTTACCAAAACTTTAGATATTCGCCTGGGTTTGTAATAATGACGTTTTGAAAAATCAACAAAATAAATAAAATAAAAATAAACAAAAATATGACCAACGTTTATTTGTATATTATTGTAAGTAGGCAACGATAGATGAAAATTGCTAGCTTTTTATAAAAAAAACACATTTTGTAAAGCCTTGGAAAAGAAAAAATCACTTTCTGAGTACTTCGAGAAGAAAATAGAATATTTAGGAGCTTACAAAGAAATAAAAAACTGAAAAAAGAAACCTATTTGACTTTTTATTTTCATCCTACTTTTCCCCCTCTAATTGCCAAACTTGGTGATTTTTCACTCAAACTAACAGGTTTTTACACCACCGTCCGATTCGTGCCAATTTGTATGACCATATTTGTTGAATATTCGTAATCCCATTTAAAAATATTTTTTAATAATGCCTGTAGAAACTCTGCAATTATTTTCATAAAATCGCTTTGCTTACTCCATGGGACTGGTTAAACAAAAGACCAGCAAAAAATTTAAATATTCTTCTTAAGAATAATGCAATACTCGCTCATTCTTTATGGAAATGCCGTATCAGTAAATGCTTGAAAATAGTTTCCATAATTGATATTATTATGACGTACATACCCTGAAAGGTAATTACCATGACATGCACACACATCACATTAATGTCAAAGAAAGGTAGGAAAAATATTGAATGAGAATAATACCAAAACGCAAATATTATACCATTTATCTTATACAGTTGGCTCCATTTAAACGAATGTTGACGGTTTCGGGCATTATTCCAGCAATGTTTTTCGATTAAGTGGGAAAACAAATTCACAGCCACATATGTACCTTTATGCCCTGTACACTAATGTCGACTGCATACAAATTAACGATGAAATAGTATTGACAAGAATATTTCTACGTATAAAAAAAGTTATACATAGCTATGTATGTTTCGATGAAAGGAGAATTTTAGAGCAGCATACACTTACTGAAAAAAATTGTTTGTGGTTTGACGACTACAATGGTCATTCTGTGCCAGGGCCTACTGTTTTCCGTGGAATCCAAACCTCTAGACATACAATTTCCCGAATCTCTTAAAGCCTGGGTAACAAGGCCACGGACTATAGTGAGGGCTTTATGAGATCTCTGAGTATGCGTTCTTTGCACCGTTAAGAGTCGAACCCGTTACCATACTCCGCCACCGACTGATTGTTTTGTTATGAATTCAGTGAATATTTGTCTAATTCTTTTCCACTGTATAAAGCAAATCATAAACAGAGAGGACGTTTGTAGAAATTTTCCGCTGCATATTCTTTTTTCCGTTCAAGCGTTGACTTTAATACTAACGTAAGTAACACTCATATTATTCATACTGTACATATATATAGCATTTCTTTACACTAGTTGTCATGATACTGTTTATAAATATTAATTTTTCATGTACGCTGTCAGTTTGTTCACGTATATTTCTAGTTTTATTTTTGATATTTCCCTGATGTACGGAAGCTGCAATGCAGGAGTAAAATTCCATAATTTACAAATTTTCAAACAGCTGTAAAAAATTCCGTTTTTTGAATATCCAAAAATAACAACCGATATTTGTTAGGCATCAACAGATCTTTCTGTCGCGCTCAGTCACTACCCTGGGTTTGACTTTCATGTGGGATGGTTCCCTTGTAAGAATATCCCGTCTTTATTCGATTATGCGGGGACGGCCTGTTAAAGGTATGTCCCCCCCCCCCCCAAGAAAGGGGATTTAACATTTATCTTATGGGAATAGTTTTACTTCTATGTAATAGATTTTATTCTTATAAGCGGGGAATTCAATTATCTGTGAGCTGATTAAGTGGAGCCGGCTGTATTTCTTATCCATACAGGTTTTTAATATAAAAGTAGGTTCTCATCATTTGTGTGATTACGTAAAATATATGTATTGGATATGTATATGGCCTATATTCGAAGTATTTTAATGAACTCCCGTAATTTATCGTCATCCTACGACACAATGCTACGCTTGATGTTTATATTTTTACTTCGTAATCTTCTCCTGACTTCGAATTTTTACTATTCGCACTTTTCTTTGGTCTGTAGAAAGTACAGAAAAAAAATACTGATAAACTCGCCATTCAGTTTATGAAATGCTACCTCCTCAATGTATTGAGGACAGAAATTATTCGAATACAGCATTACAAAATAATACATGTGTGATTAGGAAGAAAATGTTCTAACTAAATATATAGCTTAAAATAAGGGCCTTAACTCTTATGTCAAATATCGAGAATATATGAATAATTAAATCACGATATTTCATTCTGAAAATCCTACATCTTTCTTTCTTCCATTTTTTCGCTGTAGAATATTTAAATATGTGAAAAGTTTTTGATGGTTCGCTATTTTAAATAATACCATTTTAATGACAATCAGAAACTGACAACGCTGTATGATCTTTTAGAACTAATTGCAAGAATTGAATGAATATGAAAATTTCCAGTGTGTAGAGATAGTTAACTCAAACGTGTTGAGATAGTTTGACAAGGACTAGAATATTCGTCAATCGCTATGGTGATGAACGAGATAACAAAAGCAGAAAAAAATACGAACATTTTTCGCACACGAATTTTTACTCTAAAATACGGATACTTTAAAAACAGGTAATGGATCCCCTTTTGGTTAGTGGTATTAGCGGGTAATTATGAGACTACGTAGCTTAGGGGAAAAAACGGTAACATTAGATAATTTGAAAGTGCTTTAACCTGTACAGTCGGAAATTTAAAATGCTCATTCACATGCAAATTATATAGAGTAGACCTACATTGCAAAGGACGGGAAAGTACCGACGCATCTTTTCTTTCACTTGAATGTATAGGCAGTTCCTACCCTAATGTATATTAAAATTACTTTTATTATATCAAATTTTAAAAATTGGTTACGTTTTATATCAAAGAATTTTCAAATTCGTATTTATATTGATGTTCCTCGTAGCTTCAAGAACAGGAAATTATCAGACTAAGGATAAATTCGTTTAACAAAGCCTAGTTCAGTTTGAAAAAGAAATTTTGAAAATTCTCGTAAACATGAAGGTAAATCTTGATTAAAATTTTGATAAATAATATTTGTAGAAATTAAATTCAACCAATGACAGAGTACTTAATCTGACATTTTTCAGAGTTAAAATTTTATCTCTTACCATTTCACGAAGTTTAGTCAAGCGAGAACCTGTTTTCAAAAAAAAATTCTATTTGAGGAAGTAGCTTCATGAATGTGTGTGTGTTAGCCTAAAATTAATTCTTAACACACAAATTGGAAAAACATCCAACTTCACCGAATCCAAAAGTTTGGGCAAACTTTGAAAAAATGGCATAAACTCCGAGTACTTATTTACTATATTGGTTAATTCAGTTAGTAAAAAAAGCGTCGTGTATCTCCGGATAGTAATGAAGTCAGAAACAAAAAATATTAGCTCCTTTGCACGTCATGACGCAAGAAACAAAAAATTGTGGTCGCCTCCAAAAAATATTGCAACCGGCATGAACTACCTAATGATCAACAAATTGAACGTATGAATATATTTACCGACGCGAACAAATCGACTGTAATGAACATGAATTAATGATGAAGTCTGCCTTGACATTACCTCAGAGAATCAATATCTCTGCATGCCATCACCATCATCTCTGATGCAGTGGACATCTTCTAATTAATGCTAGCATCAAATCATGTCCTAATTGCAATATTTTGCAGTTTTATTTATCGGTTTTTCTTAATAATGTGTGTCTCGGATGCGATTTATTACCCAATACAGTTTTATCGTAAGGTAATCGGTAAACAAGTAGCTAAAAAGAAAAGATAATCACGACCCAAAATGTCCTTCAATATAATTGTACTGTATGTAGTTTGCGTGCCCCATAAATTTTCATATGGTTGATCCGAATCTTCAATTTTTAATAAGTCAGCTAACTGCGATTTTGTTCCTCATTTTAATGTCCCTGTTATGTTTTATTAGGTTGCGGAAGCCAAGAACGAAAACATAACCATCATCGATTTCTTCTCCCTCAAATAATGGAAATCCGAAAATTCTCGTATAATTTTGATGATCTATTTGCGTGACCATCTCAGTTGTTACAACGTAGATTGGTGAAGTTCTTCGTGTTTCCTTGTGTGTATTCTGTATACCTGCACCGATCTTCTCTGAAGCTCGGATTCTTTTAAAGCCTGTAACCCTCAGCACGAACTTTGTGTATTCAGATAGAAGAAAATATAATGTAGAACAAATCACTTACTCTACATATGTACTTCTATTTAATAAGTTTATAGTAAGCTTCACCAAAAGATAAAATATTAGAAAAAGAAACGCTAATGTCAAATCATTTCTAAAACGGATTTTTCTATACAACACTCTTAGAAAAATAGTGACACAACTCAAAAATCATCATTCTGAATATTCTGACAGCCTCAAACAACGAGTGTTAACAGTCACTGAATAACTTTTTAAGAAATATTATAAAATTCATTATATATTTAAATATTTTAGTTCTTATTGTAATAGCTCTAAAAAACTTACTTACTTTTTACTTACATACTTAACATACTTAATTACTTACTTACATACTTACATACTTAATTACTTACATACTTAACTTACTTACATACTTAATTACTTACTTACTTATTTACTTTTTGTATAGAATTTTGTTTTTCCTTCTCTTAAAAATTTACTTTTTTTTGTAGTTGTAAAAGTCTTCTTTCGGGGTGCAAAATGTTCCATGCAGTATATGGTCGTACACTGTCAATTCGCAACTTTCTTCCTTTACATCATATCGCCAAACATCTTAAAAAGCTTTTAATAGATCTTTGCTGCAGACTTTCTCTCTTTCTCTCACAAAAAGTGTATAACTATACAAATCTCCATATCAAACCAATTATTCAAACAGATAATCTTTTCGCGTGGCCATTTTGATAACCACAAAGTCCTTAACCATTTCGAACTAACAGAGCGAACTTCCAATACGTAGAAGAAATACATAAGAAACCAGCATTGTACTATCACCTCCCCTTTTATTTGAATGGAATATTGGCAAGATAGTTGGCCAAGAATTAAAAAAATATATTCCTTGCAGAAATTATGTATTGTACTTCATAAATCAAATGATTATAAAAGTTTTACTATTTGATTGTCAACGCAAAAAATGTAAACATTAAAATTTAATTTATTTTTTAAAACTAAAATTTTCTTTTAAAAAAATAATAATTGAAGAGGTTATATTGCTAATGCCATTTTTAATTTCACTAAAAACTTGTAAAAGTAGCGAGCGTATTAAATCTGAAAATAAAGCGAACTGAAGGTACCAGGGGAAACGTTATTCTTCTTTAAAACTTTTGAAAGTTTAAAGACCCTGCTGTGGTGCAGTGATAAGGCGTTCGTCTAGAAGGGCCGGATTATCGCATAGACAAACAAGACAAATGTGGGGGCTAGGGGCCCCCTCTTTTTTTAGGAGAGGCAGGCGCCGTGAATACTCAACATTACTTCAAAATTGTGGCCAATCATCCTTTTCAGTAGGGGAAAATTTTTATGACAGATAGAATCTTAGAGTTTTTGGTATGTACGTTATATGCCAATATGTTACCTGTACTGACTTTCTGTTCAAAGTTTAAAATTTAAATTCCAATACGAATTTGGCTAGCGATCAGATACAGCGAGCATTTTCGTTGGTCACAAGACCCTCGTTATATAAGGGCCCTACTATAATTACACATATTTTTATTCTATCACGTAAGGGGGCCCCCTGACAAAATTTTCCTAGGGGACCCACGAAACCTTAATCCGGCACTGACTATTGTATGCAATTTATAGCTTATCAACGGATGGAAATAAAAAAATGGTGATAGTGGCTGCTGCGTGAAGGGGATTCGAACTAGGAACGTTTTGGCTGAGAGAGGAGTGACGTTACCGTATCACTACATTGGAACGCAAGTACGATTCGAGGCATGGAAATGCTTTTTTTAATTCGGGATTTGGAGCTAAAAATGAAATTTGGTTCTATGAAATAAAGCGACACAACGAAGGAAAAATAAAAAGAAATTTAAAGCGAGCTTTTTTAAGCGGGCTCTTGTTTGCATTTGAGATAAAAAAAAAATTTAAAAAAACGTTATGGGGGAAAAGAGTGCTTAAAAGGTTTCCTCACCTGTGTGTCTGTGTGTGTGTGTTACAATGTCAAAGTTATCTTTTGAGACACCACAATTGGACCTTTTCATATTTTCCTTGCACCATTTTAAACGAGCATCCTATGGAACTTCATTTAAATTGTTAAATTGTATGGTATCCAACACGCACATACCTCCTTGGCGTTTAAATGATAATGTAAAATTGAATGCACTCAGGTCCTCGAAATGTTCAAAGATGCCTCACTTTCATCACATGTGACATAACGATCTAAAGTG
>QLNU02015360.1:285017411-285083803 GCA_006491805.2 Dysdera silvatica
GTATACTAAAATGAAGGGCCCTGCTGTGATGCAGTAACAACGCGCTCACCAAGCAAGCCGTTAATCCGTGTTTAATGCCCAGTTATGCCAAATGGAAAGCTAACTGCAGTTCAGAGGTTGGTTCTCTGGACGTCAAGGATATGGATTCTGTGAGAAAACGCAGGTGTTCTGCTCTACGCTGGCATAATGCGTGGTATAGGTTTTTAAACGCATGAAGAATGTTTTGTACAACTCTATACCTCGTGTTTCCGTACTTAGTTAGCCGCTAATGAGATTCAATTTATATAAATACGATTAAAAAACACTTTTTTTTTTGTAGCAAATTTGAAAAATACTGGCTGAAACAGATAAGGCGGAAGTTGCCCGAAGAAGTAGAATTATAAATCGGTTCGTTGATTAAAACCAAGAGGGAATCGCTTTTGCCCACCAGAAGTTATTGCACGTAAACAAGAATACTGTTCGTTCACGAAAAGAAGTCCGATGGAACAGTTAGAAATAACAGGAGGTGACGTCACAAACAGGTTAGTTCACTACAACAGAGGAGGACTACAATTTCAGAACTGGCTTTTGGTGAACGTTTGTCGGCGCCAAAATCAAGTTCTGAAATTGGAGCTCTCCTCTGCTGTAATGGGATAGGCCGTTTGTGACGTCACCTCCCGTTATTTCTAACTATTCCATCGGACCACTTTTCGTGAACGAACAGTAGGCAAGCACTTTTCTATTTACTGGAACCAGGATAAAGCAACTAAACAAAATCCATGACGATTAACACCACACCATCGTAGTGTGCTGATCGTCCGATACGTGCAGTTCTTAAACTGAACGAAATTGAAAATTCTCTTTAAGTCGCTTTTTTTGCGAGGATTGTATAAAATTTATTGGCAGCACCAGAGCCATATATGGGGAAAGTTCTGTCATGTATTGTTGTCGAGCTCAGGCTGCTTGATTGGTTAACTGATGGGCAAGTGACAGACAGCGGCCATTATGGCTCAATCATCGCGCGCTCTCAGTACTGTGTTAGCATACTCTTGGCTGGTACAGATAACGAGTGTTTTAATATTCAATATAATCGGAGGCTATTCATTGTGAAAAATGGTTATTTGTTGCACTGTAAATTGTAAGAATCGAAGTGGTCAAGGAGTAAAATTATTTCACATTCCAAATGGAAAAAATGATCAAGAACGGCGCAAAATTTGGTTAGCCAAAATAAAACGAAAAGATTTTAACTTCGTGAAAAGTACCTGTTTGTGTGAAGTAAATATTTTTTTTTTTAAATTGTTTTTGGGTAGTAAGAAATATGCCACGCTTTATAATTTTTTGTTCACATCTGAGAGTATTACGATATGAGATAATATCGGGAATAAGTTTGACCCGTAATTTAACCATGTAAAATAAAAGTGTCAATGCCTATCATTAATGTTTTAAATAACTTTTTAGTTTCACATTTATGTTTTTAAAATAATGGCAGCTTTAAATTGCGTGGATTATCCGTATTTTATCAATAATAAAAAAAAATGTTTATCTACGCATTTACAATTTTAAGTACAAATTTAAAAGCTTTTATATCAGTTATTAATTTTTAAATATTAATGTTTTTTCATAAAATAACTGCAAACTTGAAATTGCATGCATCGTCAATTTATTTTATCTGTAATAAAAAAATATTTATCCATGCATTGAATAATTTTATTATTATTAATTTGTCACATACATTATTTCTGTTTTATTACATGGTGATTTTTATATCCTTGTTTTTAATAACTAATGAAAAATATATTTTACGACGAAATAAAAAGCGAACCACGTATTTTCAATCATAAAACTAGTGGTTTCCTAAACTTTTTACAACATTGGAAGGGATCTTATGGAATTTGTATTACTTTATATGAAAATAAATGATTCATTATACAGCATTGTACTTTACTTTTTGAACTTTTCAGGGCATGTCTTGGTCGTATAGTAAGGTATGGGTCTATAATATACTCTATATTGTTGTTCAAATTTTGTTATGCTTTTCTGTATGACGTTGAATAATAGTAAATAATATAATAATGAGTAATTAAATAAAATACAGTAAATAATAAGTAATTAAACAAAATAAAAGTAAATAATAAGTAATTAAAGAAAATAAAGTAAATAATAAGTAATTAAATAAAGTAGATACGTTTTAAAAAAGTAAAAATATAATAAATATAATAAGTAAATTTAAAGTGAAGTAAACTATAAATAAGTTAGTAGTACAATAGTTAAAAATATTTATAAAGCAATAATAAATAGTTAAACAATTTAAAACAAAAGTTACAATAATACTTTCTTTTAACTACCAGCCTTTGAGGAAATTGACAGTTATCCACCTGAAGGTAAGTGCTTTTTAAGAAACCTCAAAATTATCACTTCTAAACGCAATTTGAAAAATACTGAGAGATTATTTACATGTTTATAAATGCCCTTGTGGAGAAAAAAAAATTCGCAACCCTATATAAAAGCCTTTACGCGCTAATTTAAAGTCCTTTTATGTCTTATTTTAAAGGTAAAATACAAAATTTGCTCGAAAAATGTAATATTACTCTTCATTCCGTTTTGAGACTAAAAAATACGTCGATTATAGTAAATGCAACAGTTTAACGTTATTCTGAACGAGGAGTGGGATTGAGCAAAAATGGCGCCCTGCATTTCCTGTTACCAAACTCTCTCTATACATGGCTCTGGTCATGCTTTTAACTTGGTTTAATCAGAAGTTTATTTAATGCCAGACTGAAATTATTAGTTGTTCGTTTTCTGGCAAAGCATTAAAATATAAAAACAGCCCGTATTTCACCTTAGATTTTCTGTTATAAAAAATGAATTTCGTGAACATCATTCAATCTATCTTAAATTTATCGATAAAAAATACAACATACAACCTTCAATAATTACAGGTGCAGAATTAGACTCTTACATAATGAAATGTTCATTGTAACATTTCCTTATGTAAGAGTCACTAGTTTTTAAAATGCACTCGCTGTAACCAAATGTTATGTTTTGAACATTTTTTCGTTCAATGCCATTTTCATGGTAGTCTTGTTTAATGTTTTTTATTAATTCTGCTAGAAACAAACCCATATTTAAATTTTTACTTTCGATTTTCACATCGTATGCACATTATACAAATTTTTAAATTTTGTGGTATTATTTTTTATAAATAGAGAAAGTGCACTTGAAGTTTAATTTATCTAAAATGATAATTCTGCTTGCTTTCACAAAAAGCATGTATCTTGTTTCAAAACTTTATGTATCAAAAAGCAAACAATTTTTGAAATGATAATAAAAGCATCGCCAATTCTTACAAATATTTCGCCAAACACCTGAATCTGTGAGAATTTTGAAAATTTTATTCTTTAATTAAAAATTAATATATGGATTTCGCAGAAAAAGGACTTTGGATTCGTAATTGGGGGTCAAAAATCTATAAATTGTAATATGTCTCAATTCTCAGTTAGGACTCCCACTCGGGGTAGTTCCCTTGTAAATGTTATTTCTGTAATAATATATACAGTAAAACCTCTCAACAACAATATTATACGGACCGAGAAAAATTATCGTTGTAGAGGGAGTTATTGTTATAGGGAGGGTTCATTATACAGTAAAACCTCTCTACAACACTATTATACGGACCGAGAAAAATTATCGTTGCAGAGGGATTTATCGTTATATCGGATATCGTTGTTGGAATGTTTTACTGTAGTAAAAAACACTGACATATACAGCAGAACAAGCAATGTGATATCTACATTCATAAATTTTGGCAATTGTACGATATTATTAGATTATTACATCCTCTGACATTAAAACCCTACCCACTTTCTACCTGACAAATTTTTCGCCTACTATTGGTTCACAAAACTTGGGTAATTAGCAGGACCTATCCGTTTGGGGTTTGAATTAGAGATGTGCAAAATCGATCACTAACCGAATTAGTGTGACGAATTTGCCTGTCTATTAGGAATTGGCAGAATCGTTCATTGATTCCTTCAATGAACCATTTTGCCCATCACCAATGCTAGTTCTCAGCTGAAACCGTTATGGTCTTCAGTTCCCATCTTCTCGGTTAACTTGAACCTGATATCTTCACCTTTTGAGTAAGTTCAGGTCGTCTCCCACCTGAGAGTCCACTATGACGATCTCTACAGAGCTTTAAGTAATCAAATGACGTTGATAATGAATGAAAATAAATATTTATAGAAATGTATATAAAATAAAGCTGATAAATGATTAACAATAATATAAAATCGGGGACAAGCATTTGTACTTCAATGAAAGTTGAAACACACTCGTTACATATATTTCGAAATAAGAAATTAATTTATCTAAACAAAACCGCCGTTCTCTCTCTTAAAATCTCTGCTCCACAAGCAGAGACTAATTCCTTAAATCACAATCCTAATACGTCTTGGGGGAAAAAACAAAAACAAAACAAAGTTTCATAGCATGATAAACACTAAAATGGCATTACGACAAACGGGTGTGTCATTTTCCATTACAGAAGTGTAAATAAAAGTAGTTTGTGATTTCTGTATCTGATCGTATTTCAATGAACCCTGTAAAAGTTAGTATTTCACACTGTGTGAATTTTTAATTGAATTAGTTTAGTGAAGATCTCAGGTTCGTAAGCGGGATTTCTTTTATTTTTATTATTAAAATTGATAGTTAGGAAATTTAAAAATCAACTGGAAATGGAATAAAAACTTTATATAACGATCGCATGTTATCAGTTAAATTATTCCACAAATACTTTCATTCAGTGTTGTTTAGCATAGATTTCACTGTATAATGAATTCTTTAAATGTTAAGTACGCATGTTCACAAATTATTTGAAAGAGATTATGAAAATTCAGAAAACTTTGTAGTTATTCAGTGTATATATTTTTTAATTTCACTTTTATTTCCATGGGACAAAGAAATCGCCATTTGCTAAACCATTTAGATGCATCTGTGATTCAGTCCAGCTGGTGTTTGTTAGCTTTATGACGATTTTTGTTTACCAATATTCGTTGTTGTGGAACCCTCTCTTCTTTCATACAAAGGAGGAACCAGCGAGGGGCGGAGGGGGAAGATCACCCCTTTCATCATCGTTCAGAGTTAAATGAAAAGAAAATAAAGACGACAACGAATATTTTAAGTGTTGTTTGTTATGACTGTAATAAACAAAATGGTAATACTGCATAATCTGTCCCCTACTGAAATTTTTGAAAGTGTTTCCAAACCAGCTGGCAATAGTGTAACTGACCTGCTACCATGTTTACAGTGTTTTGAGGTCATGTTAATTTTCCTAAATCAGTGGAGGATTAGTGGGGGGTAGACCCCACATCCCCCCCTACTTCGGGCTTTGCTCTTGCAGCCTATTTAGATCACATTCAAGTTATGCCCGAATCGAATCGGCATCAGTGCATATTACTTCCTTGTTTTTGTCACCACTCATGCCAACAACTTCCTTCTCGGATTACGTTGTCATGAATTGGTGTTTTGCATATATTTCCGGTGGCCATGATGGAATGCTGTTTGCAAATGGACAGCTTATTTGTATTCTACTCTTTCTTAAAAAATACTTACCTATGTTTCATCGTCTGTGGGGTGGGGCTCCTCCCCAATACATCCTTTTTTTTTTAAAAAATAAATGATTTCACTTCCTTCTCAGATTACATTGTCCTGAATTGCCGTTCTATGCCGTCGCTTTATTTCTGGTCGCCATGATGGATTACTGTTTGTAAATGGACAACATATTTGTATTGTACTGATTCAACCTTTTTAACATTCAAGCAGCTTTTCGAGAGTCTAACGATATTAAGTGGGGGTGGGGGTCGAGTCCCCATTAGGCATCCACTGGTTCAGGTATCTGATGCATACGTCCTGACGTCCAGCATTCTTTCTGGCAATGTTCCAAAAAGTAATCAATTCTGTATGTACACTGTGATAAGTGATATGCTCGTGTGTAGAAACGGCCCAATGTATAATTCTTGGACTGATTTTAATAGTATAGCATGAGTTTTGGTGACATCCTTAGCGACAAGGACGTAATATCCTCTGCCGGCCATAGTACAGAACACGTACCCTAGTGCTTTTTAGCGGGAAGTGTTTCCAACATGCATGGCAACAGTGACACTCACTTGCCACCATGTTGTTTACGTCATGTTAACAACATGGATGTCTCAATTTAGCTTAGTTCAGAAAAAAAAGAGGTACTTTCCTTT
Organism: Dysdera silvatica; assembly: GCA_006491805.2. Taxonomy (NCBI): domain Eukaryota; kingdom Metazoa; phylum Arthropoda; class Arachnida; order Araneae; family Dysderidae; genus Dysdera; species Dysdera silvatica. Next base: position 285,023,639 of record QLNU02015360.1, read on the forward strand.
ATTGCTCTTCTTCGTGGGATATGTGTGGTTTTATTGCATTTATAAATGCAGGAAACAAATTTCCTGGTTTATTTGGGTGCCGGCAACACCATACAAATTCAGCAAAGTAGGCCTTGAACAGTTCCTCCATCACGACTATGGTTTATCCCTACTTCCTTCTTTCACCCCCATGCACCATCCCCCCCCCTACCATGCCTTCTCACCCTCTTCCTCCCCTCTCTCTTCATGGACATTACATCCCAACCTACATCTCCTTCATGGCCTCTATGATCCTTTCCTCCTCCACCTCCCCCCTTCCATGCCTCCTGGGACCTGTCCACTTCCCTCCTCACCTATCATGCTTTCTGGGATCAGCACTGGAAAGCGTTATTCAAAGGAGGCCTAGCCCACGATCTCTTCTCAAACTTATATTCAGATGAAAATAATCCTTTTTTTGTAACCCACTCCAGCACATTTCTTTTCTCTTTCAACCGAAATTCCACACAAAAATACATCAACCGCTCACACATACAATTTCCTCCAACGAACACAGCCAAAACAACGATGAAGCACATGAAAATGCCTTTGCAGATCCAAATGGCCGTATATGTCACATGGTCTATGACATCATAAGCCCATTTCCAACTACTTTTGACTCTTTTCAAAAGAAAAAAACCACTAGGGTACATGTTCTACTGTCACCGTTTGCCCCCAATCTTTAAAATCGTGAACGCTAGCAAAAAGCATCAAAACAGCCTGATATTAGTAACCGCCTTGATTCAGCAAAATTAAAATCAGTAACTTTATCTTCTTGGTTAAGCGCCTGTGGCATGGAATATTTTTAATTTACACCCGCTTAGTGAAAAGATCGTCATCCACATCAGGCCTAGCCCACAATCTCATCTGTTCTGTACATACTGGATATTCATACCCAGATGCAATTAAACCAGTGCCGTATTTCCTAATAGGCTATACTAGGCTATAGACTAGAGCGACAAAATTTTGTGTATGAAGTCTGATATAACAAAATCAATACCAGACGATGATATAATCAGATGTTTTGCCGAGAAGAAAGCTAGACGTCATGCTTTCCATTTAAATACCAGTGCTTGATAGGCCCTTTTATTTTTTGCTAAAATTAAAATTTATTTCAATAAAATTGAATTTGATTTATTATATACCAAAAAGAAATAATACTTCAATATAAGTTAATATTGTTTAATATTTATGTTTCAATTTATGAGTTTATTTTTAAACAAAGTTATTGTCAATACAAAAGTTTGTTGTTTATCCCATGCTGATGAACCTTGTTTCTTCTTTAGGCCTAATGTTATTGTTTAGAATTTGTATAGGCTTATTTTGCATTTTTTAAAACAACTAATGCCACTAAAAAAAATTGTGAAATATTCATCTGCTGAGGCATGCTGCACAAATATTAATTTAAGTTTTAAAAGTAACCTAACCTGCAAATAATATTTGTATTATTTCAATGCGAACTCGAAGTTCCATGTGCACCAGTTTGCAAACGTGAAGCTCCGTTGTTGCCAACTTAGAGAAATGAAAAACCAATTGTCTCCGGTTTTATTCCTTGGAAACTGCCACGCTCACTTTTTCGGCTTGCATGAAATGTCTTCGACGTCAAGTGGTAAAAGTTAGTTCTGGTAGTTGCTACAAAACCTCTAGAATCTTGTTGAAAACCTGTGTTTTAGAACCAAAAATCGTGAAATTTCTAAATTTTGTAACAAAACTGGAAATTTTTCCAAATTATTATTTTTGACAAAAGATTCAAATTTTGCTGTTTTATTTCACATTTATTTTCTTTTTCGAATTTTACTCGCCCGTACTTTCAATTTGGTCGTGAGTGAGAGACCAGATTTTTTCATGGCTGATATATACATATATATATATTAGGCAAGCCTCATGCATATTACTGTTATTCAAAAGAAATGTTACAAATTTTATGTGAAGTTCTGAATATGAGTGTATATATATATATATGTGTGTGTGTAAAATGATAAATCTCTTCACTTAATTGTAATGTAACATTTTCTGTTTTAAAAATTCAAGGTTTGACTGACTAGCACAGAAATGAATACTGCGGTTGAAATTAATGCTTGTAACTTGATGAATAACATTCAGCGTTGTTTAGACATTTGTCCTTCATATATTCAGGTATTTTTATGTGATTGTGCACGATCTTGATTTTGTATTCTTTAGTAGATCATAATTATCTGTATCAGATTATCCATCACTGACTGGTAAATTTTTTTAAAAACTTTTCTTTTTTTTTTTTTTTTAATCTTTCATGTTTTTACATATATGAGGTACAGCAATTAAATAATGAGACTTTTTATAATTGCAAATAAATATAGAATTAAACAATGAAATTAATGTTATATGGACCATCACAATAGATCCCTCTTAACTCGACATAATGCTTCTAATGACATTCCCAATTCGAAAAGCAGCCTTGCAACTACTCCAAAGTTATTCCTTCAGAATGCATGTCATGACCCTTTGGATGTCCTCAACACCTTTGGAACAGGTCTCTTTGATATGACTTTTCATTTTGGGAAAGAGAAAGCAGGGGACAAGGTCATGGCTGTATAGAGGGTGAAGGAGCATGTGAATGCGCTTTAGCAGCCAAAAACTGATGAATAAATCAACAATGAATGTGAGAGCTTTGTCATGATACAGCAACCATTTGTTCTCAGCGAACGCAGGCCTCCACCATCAAATGCTCCAAAACTTCGATGTAGAACTCAAAATTGACTGCCTGACCAGCCGACGCCAATTCATGACAGATCACAACTCAGATGTAAAAGAAGTAAATGACCATCGTCTTGATTTGTGACTTTGAAATCCTGGCCTTTATAGGTTGAGGTTTGCTCTCCCCTTTCCACTGACTGCTCTGTCTTTTAGTCTCAAGGTCTTAGTAGAAGACACGTTGCTGTACATGGCTTGCAATTTTCATAAAATTTCAGCCAGTTTTTTGCCTAATTTCACAAGAAATTTGATGTTGATCTGCTACTCGTAAGTCACTTTTTTTCTTTGACCATGGGTACTTACAACATCCCAACTTTCACATTCTATATCTCGAAAACTACAAATGTAATTGATGTGATATGCATTATGTGATTGATTTGCATTATATACTGCGCATAACAAAAGAATACAGTAATATAGTCTGCCGGTGTTTGCCATTCTGCACGTAAGAAATAAAGTCTCATTATTTGTCGTAACCCATATATAGTTATATGAAAAAAATATACATTTAATTGAAGTTTTTGAGAATTGTAACCACCTGTTTATTCACATAGGATTTATAGTAAGGTGTTTTTCTGTAGTGACAGTGTATGTAGACAATTTGGTACTTTAAGTTAAAAAAATTTTAAACATAATCAGTGGTATACCTAGAATATTTCCAAGGGGGGCCAGTGGTGCAAGAAATTTTTGGTAGAAAAATGGTCTGGGGCCATATCAATTACGATCTTTTTTTTTTTCCCCGTTTATCATTAAATTCTAGTAATTCTACAGTGTAAGCTACATATAATAACAGCATAATTAAAAATAGTAGTAGATTTTGTTTATACAATTCTACAATGGCCAGCCCTTGCCTTCCGCAAAAAAATAACCATTTTAGTAATAGGTTTAAAAATAAGCCTATTGTGCAAAACTTGCTTTTGCTTGCCCTCTGTCCACTACTTGATCTACGGAAGCCTTTTTTCCTTTTGCGACCTTTAAAAACTCATCGGCTTTGTGAATTGAATTCTTATGATAGAGAAAAGTTCTATGTTGGCTGAACTTCTCCAAGGTCTTCTTCCAATTATTAAATTCTTTTGAAACAAGTTGACCTGTGGATTGTGTCAATCTTAAACAGACTTAATGGGGTGAAAAGAGAACACACAAAATTTTCTACAGGCACTGTCTTCCACTTTTGAGTAAGCTAGATAGTTATGCTTACTCAATTCAGATGAGCAGAACTTCCGACTGTGGTGAGATTTTCCTAGACTTTATACAGCACTAGCGACAGCCGTGGGAAAATTGCAATTTGCATATGGTTCCCAAAGAATTTTTATCACTGTTATCCTATCTTCATCAGTGAGGTTAGATTTCTTGACATAATTAGAAATATTTGCAATCAGAATTTCTATTTAAACTGTGTTTTGTATTGTGTTTTGGTCTACCTTTATCTCCTGGAAAGCTTTTGAAGACAGCCCCTAGCCGCTGCTGTTGCTTCCCTTAACAGCAGTCTTATCAGTGCTACCAGAGTTCAGGGAAATGTCATCATGATTGTCACTACTTTCAATTTTACTACTTTTAAACAATAATTTCAGTGTCTGTTGGCGTAATAATTTTTCGTTTTGTTAGCTGGGGGATCCTGGGCCTACTACGTGGATGCGCCAGTGAACGTAATGAGATTTGTATAAAAATGTAATTAATTGTAAGTAATGTAATGGTGTAAAGTATGCGGTATTCTAGATAATGTCAACAATGTGCCATTAACCTAATTTGTCCTGTAACCAGCCTTTGCAATTTTTCAGTAGAACGATGAAAGTGCAAAATTATTTTTTAGTGCAAATAGAGAGCAATTAAATCGCCAGTTTGAAGAAGGGAATAAGTTCAAGCAAGGATTATGAGAAAAGTTAAAAACAAAGCGGTTGATTTCTTACTTGATAAACATAATATTTTTGCATGTGTGTATAAACACTGTTCTGATTTACAGCAAAACTGCTAAATATTTTTTGACCAACAACTCTAATGCAGGGTCCGTACAGGTCATGGAAATCCTGGAAAGTCATGGAATTTTATTTTGCATTTTCCAGGTATGGAAAAGTCAGGGAATTTAAAAAAAAACATGGAAGTCATAGAAAAGTCATGAAATATTTGTTTGGAAGCAATTTAACCTAAAACTCTAAAGTTCTACATTAAAAATGCTGCCTGTGGTGAAAATCGCATCGCGAGGTCGAATCGTCAGTTTGCGGCACCAGTCTCTTCTAATGCACGTGACCACGTAACTTCCAAAATGCAGGAGAGAGGGTAGTATAGAGAGGTAGAATAGGGAAGAAGTTTCAAAATTACAGAAAAAGAAACAAAGAACTTGATATTTACGAAATTTTACTTTTTCAATGAAGCATGTGACTTTTCATCTTTATCATACTCATTCTCATTCATTTGATTAAACTATTTTTTTTATGCACTACAAAACTCGTATGAAAACCAATTTTCATGTACAAAATAGAATTGTGTTTATCTTCTACAAAACTGGTACAAAAACTTTTTCTCTTCTACAAAACTTGTACAAAAAAATTTTTTTTTTCTACAAACCGATACCTAGAACCATTTTTCCTGCTACAAAACTGATACAAAAGGTCATTTTTCCTGCTAGAAGTTCATAGGAATGGTATTAGTGAGAGTATAATCACTGTATAAGTGCATAAACGTATGCAGTTGGGTCACATTATCGGCCCTGCGGTGGCGCAGTGTGGTAACGCGTTCTCCTAGTGCGCCGCTAATCCGGGTTCGACTCCCAGCAGTGCAAAAAGAACGCTTACTCAGAGATCTCATAAAGATCGCACTGCTCACTGTAGTCCGGGGTTTGGTTCCCCAGGCCTTAAGAGGTTCGGATTCCTCGGAAAACAGTAGGTCCCGGCGCAGCATGACCACTGTAGTCTTTGAGCCGTAAAACCAAAAAACAAACAAACAAACGAGTCACATTATCAGGAATACTTGTATGTTATTTCAAGGGGGATACACATATTGCTCTATAATAATGCAGATGCTTTATTTATAAAAAATCTTTTTGCAGGAAGTAAAAGAGCATGAGTTTACTGAAAACTGCTGAAAATTCTTGACTTTTTTACTGATGACTACTTTCTCATGTTGACATCTCTGCCCATAATCACGTACTTCGGATTTGGGCGCTTTATCTCGCATATGTGGCATAGCAACCACCCGGTATTTTTCAAACCCCAAGTTAAGAAAATAGCTGAAATATTTAGAAACTTATGTTTTAGAACTCGAAAAATCTGCAAACAATTTTGCAGTTAAATCAGAAACTAACCGTGACTTTACATCAATTTCAAAATCAAATAGTTTGTATAGAATTGTATCCAAAAGGGAGGTTCAAATTTTGAATATGCAAATGCAAATTGATGAAAAGTTGCAAAACTAAAAGATGCCTAGTACAAACATTAATGTGTGAATATTTTTTAAGCAATGTGTAAGCAATAATCTTCAATCTAACTTCATTGTTTATTCTAATATAGGATAATGGATAATAATTTAATGATTTTGGTCATTATTTTGTATATCTTGCAGTCGAATACATTTCAAAACTAAGATTTCGCTTTTATTTGTGAATTTTTAATATTGGAAGTCTAAGTTATATTTTAAGTAAACATGAATTGTTTCGACGGTCGTGAAATATTTTAGTTTGTAGTCATGGAATTTTTTTTTTCCCCACAGAGTATGAACCCTGCTAATATTACCATCAGTTTTATTTGATGAATTCATTCTCTTCAAACTATTGAACATATATCAGTGCAAGGTATATGAAAATTAACAATAAATAAAAGACAAGCATAATTTGTTCATTTCAGTTTATAAATTATTAGGCAGTGCATCATACTAAACAAAGGATTCGTAATGAACAGTTGAAACAAATCTTCATTTAATATTCTCTCCATTTTCCTTTTCTGATAAAGTAACCATCCATGTTACAATGTGTTCATAGAACTTTTTCTTTCCTTTTTTTTCCTGCTGAAGGAATATATCTTGAATTTTGTTTTCAAAATCTTGAATTTCTCTCTTTAATTGGTATTTTTGGTACTTTTCCGTTAGCGGGTCACAAATGTGTAATTCACAGACAAATGACGAAGTAAACAAAAGCCCGAATGATAAAACAGTCAACAAAAAGACAGTTTCATTTCATGATTCTGATCGCATGTTGCATTCTTTGCCAATATACCTTTCTCTTGAAAAAAAGAGACTGCATCTTCTTCAGTTCTGGCTAAATCCCAAATTTTCATCTTTTTTGTTACAAAAATTAAGATGGAAGAAAAAAAGGAAAACGTGCTTTGTTTTGAATGAATTCAGAGAATAGAGCACATGGCCCCAAACTAACATTCCCCTTATGGTTGTAAGAAATTTGGCGGAATTCTACATTATTTGGCGATTTTTCGCTTGCGTGCGGCTAACGGAAAAGTACCTTTTTTTTATTTATGGTTATCTCTCAATAATTCAGGATTTTTATATTTAGGTTTCTTTTGTAAAAGAAAAAAAAAAACCACTTTAACCAATTAACCTATTTAAGTTAAATCTGAATACATTCTTTTGGAAGGTGTTTTTTTTCATACTGCAGTTTAAAATTTATCTCATTTATTAAATTTTGCATATAATTAAACATGGTTATCTCAAATTCAACTTTTTTTTTAAATATAAACCCAATGCTGCATGACAGTTTTTGAAAATCGATAACTTTTTACACATGACTGTACATTTTTCAATGATAGCTATATATTTAACATTGTTATTTAGATTCAGCAATTTTATTTTGGTTTCAGTCTACATACAAATTGCATGATCATGCATCTGATAGTGTCCCAACTTATAATCGCAATTTTTATGGCAACATTTTTTAAAGGAATCATATTTAACAATGTTCGTGCAAGATTGAGGTATTTTGTGCAAAAGAACTCATTCATTATTTTTATATCGAAGTCAGTACTAAAATATAGCACACTACTGTTAGAGTATAATTTTTTTTTAAGTCATGTATGTTCCTCAATGCTGTTAATTACATTGTGCATTAAGGCTTTTTCATGGCTCAAATTACAAATTTTTGAATGGCACTTTTACAGTAATTAAAGAGATTAGCAAAAAAGAAGAAAGGAGCCATATTTATGTAGCATGCATAATTTTGAAAGCTTTCATGCACACTTTTGCTCTTGTTAAACCCTTTAATATAAAATATATAAAAGTACTGTCACATTTCTGTATTTAATTCTTTAAATGTTTTTGAGTTACTTCTGAACATTATATCAATCCCATAAATATGTATGTTGCTCATTTTTCAGACGTCCATTATAAAAAAGCTTTTTGTAATGAACTTTTTTCTTGCAAAATGAGCATCTTTGTATCTGTAAAACATCTACATGAACACGAGGTTCTGTATTTTATTTAGGTTGGACTCTATATCCTGTAGTTGTACACATATATTCTTCTCTGTGATGATGACGTATCTTTTGGATTTCATGTTTGTAAGTGTATACACTTCAAACTCCTTTTCTTCTTTTAGGCACTTCATTTTCTTGATAACTATCACTACTACTAATACCTGACATTATGAGATCATGATATTAATGATAATAATAAAAAAACAGTAGTAACTTGTCTTTGTTAAATATAAAAAACACCAAGCAAACAACAAAACTAGTGAAGTATTGTGCTGCCATCTAACAGTACACTGCAATAGTTTGAGAAAGGGAATAACTCCGGAAGTAATTTCCCTTCTTTAAACTATAACCTTCTTCACTATATAATTCACAAAATATTATTTCTTTTCTTCTGTACAACTAGTGTGTAAAGATAGTTTTTCTTTTAGCTTATTTCTAGAAATTCAACATTTATTTTCTTCTTCAAACTGATGATTCAATTGATATTCCAATATATAAAAATCATGAATGAAAAAATTTAAATTACAATGTATAAAGTAGCTGAGATTAAATACCATAATAAAAGCATCTCTATACAATAGTGGATTGATGATTGAAAATGAGACATAAATGATGAATTGTGTACCTTTTATATCCGTTCTAAAATAATTTTACTATTTTTAATTGTTTTTAAATAGGTATCAGATTACTCATTGAGTCTGAATTATTTGACCATCTAAATCTGCAAAACATAATTATTTATTTTATGTTGTAGGCTGCTAGTTAAGGAAGATTATTATTAAATTAAATGTTGACTAATTATTTGCCAATAATCTAAAAGATAAGCAAAGAAATTTTGAGTTATGAGTAATAAATATCTAATGCAAAAGAATTATATACAAGCATTCATATATTTGATTTATCTTGAAAAGTGTAATGAAAGGTTTATTTCTTTATGTCACTGATTTTTCTAAATTGTGAAAATGGTTTTGTCCACAAAACTCTTTTTTTTTTTTGCACATAATTAAGGTTAGTCTCCATGTAAGATCATTTTTTCAACCTTGTTAAGTCAAACATAAATAATTAAAAGTGCACTATATCTCTGTGAGTGCATGGTCTTTTATAAAAAGTGGTATGCACTTTAATAATTGTTTTATTTTTTAATCGTACGAAAAAGTACAATTTATGAAATTCTAGTATCTCACAAATTATATTGGTTCCAATGAATTATTGTTTAATATGTTCTTTGAAATTATTGATCATGATTTCATTTACATTTTGTTCCCCTTAGTGAATTTTTTTTCCCATTGTAGGCTTTAAATTCGTTTTGTGGTTCAGGTTCATTGTTAGCACAAAACCTTCTTCAAACTTTTCAAAATGTTCCAGCATATAATCATGTAGCTCAACAATTTGCATGTATTTGGAATGAAGTAGCAGTAGCAACAGGCTCAGCAAGTGCTGCTGTTAAAACAGATACTCTAATAAAATTACAGAATGTGTTAGAAGTTTTAGAAGCTAGTGCTCAAGACAATTCGGTTGATGTGAATCTTGTGGATACTTTTCAGGTAAACATTACTTTGAAATCATTTGTATTTCATATTCAGTCAAACTCGGTTTTAATGATAACTCGGCTATTACGTCAAAATTTTGAAGTCTCCTTGCAAGCCTCATAGGAATAACATTATTTTACCATGCTTTTAACATTGTAAAATTTCCAGAAAACTTGGGTATTATGTGAAAACAAGTATCGTCCCATGTGTACTCTAATATAGGGTTATTATATACATTCTACATATGTTTCTAAAACTTTTTCCCTTTGTTTTTTTCTGTATTAAAACAAATGATTTCTTATGAAGTTTGGTCTGTATAATTTTTTTAAGTTTTGTGGTTCTGTTTTACCTTGCCATATTTAAATATTCAATTTCTTATTGTTCATAATGTCATGTGTTTCATCCATGATCATGTGTCCAAAATCATGTGTTTCTTCCCAAAATGGAGATGATGTTGTCATAAAGGTGCATATATGTGCACTACTAATGTCATTTACTAAATTTAATACTATGTTTTTCTAAAGTATTTATCGGTTATAACATCAAAATTGTTGTGTTCCCTTAAACATCGTTATAATCGAGTTTGATATATATGTATATTGAAAGAATTATTTGCTAGTAGTATTTAAATTTTTATTTTAACTTCTAAATTAACAACGATTAAATGTTTTTTGTAATATAAACATTTGTTTTTCATATCATACCCTCTAAAATAAGTGAATTTAAAATTAAAATAATTAAATAAGTGATAAAAAATAACAATAAGCAGTAAATATATATGAAATAGGCTCCAAAAGTTTATGCCCACCTGGGGCAACATAAGCATTTGGTTAAAGTTACATGATTTGAAATAAATCCTTCCTCTTTGTTGATGGTAGGATTTGATCCATGGAAAGTGATTGCACTTTGCATTGTGGTTATAGTCGTCTTTGTTCTGCGATTTAAGAAACGTAGGTTTTGAAGGTAAGCAGTGCAATATTAAATTTTATCAATATCTAGGTAAAGCAGCTGCAGAGACTTTAGAAATGCTAGAGGAGGTGTATGGTGACTATGCGATGGCGAGGTTATAGGTGTGTGAGTGGTATTGCCATCTTAATGAGGGCCAAGAATCCATTTCAAATTATAAGAGCTCTGGTCATTATGTGATTGCAAAGATTAAGGGGAAAGCTTAATTTGTTAGCATAGTATATTCAACAGGGTCATCGTCAAACCATTGAGGATATCTCTAATACTACTTACTTATTGAAAACTAGCTTCCAGTGCAATTTGACATGATCTTAACATACATCACATGTGCCAGCACGTTACATTGTCCCTCTTCTTTTGACCTCAGTATAAAAGGAGAAATGAATGTAGATATTAGTAGAGTTAATCAAAACTAATATGAATTTTTTTTTTTGATAGGATCATCTCAGGTAATCAGTAGTGTTGTAATTCAGAACTCATGGGCACTGAAGTAGTTATGGAGGGGCTCAAGTGGCTTTAACACAGATTATGTGATGCGGCCTTGGAGAAAATAATGTGTTTTGATATCCAATGAGGGGAGGCCTGAGTCCTCCTTTCCCACGCTAGTGCAAGTGATAAAATTTGGTGCTACTGACATTGGTGCACCAAAACGGACGCTTTTCATCATAGAATGCATAGTCTGAAGTAAAGCAGTTGTGCACTAGAGATCACCTTCCATTTCTCCACATGCATACAGTCTCATGCAATGCAAAAATAACACTGGTACAAAACATCAAAACAAAACTTTAAGACAAAACCAAACGTCAATAACTGCTTTACATGAAACAAAATCAAAATTGCAGACATTATATAAATGTACAAATTTAATCATATGCACAAACATTAATCACCTCATATAGAATTTCTTTTGACATAACCGGCATTCTGCCACAACCTGTACCGTGCATGGAAGCACTGGAGGATCCTCTTTCAGACAATTGGCTGTGTGTGTGAGAAAACATTCCGTAATCAGGAATACGTCTGTTGGGGAAGCATTCTCAGTAAAGCTTTTATACTTCCCTGCCATTACCTTTGGTGAGACCATAGACAAAATGCATATCCACATTGGTGTACCAATCCATTTTAAACTGCTAATGATCTTGCATGTGAAAACTGCCATTTTTATATGCATGCTTGAAAGTGCCCTCTATCGTGTAACCGCTTCACTTGCAACCATATATTCTATGATGAAAAATGTTTGTTTCGGTATATTCTATTAGCCCTGAAAATTTGTTGTATTAGTTTTGAAACACCCTGTATATTTTTTTAAGTATTCATATCCATCATGGATTTTTTTTTTCATTTTTTTAAAATTCACATATTTTGTTGTCGATTTATTGGATGCAAGAATTCATATAAAGATTAGTAGAAATGCAGTAGTAATGAAACTATAACTTAGAGAAAAGTAAAATAGCACAAATATTTAATCTACCTATCTAATGTGCCGTTTTGATGTGCTTAGACGAAGATATAAAAGAATAGATCTCTGTAGTGGCGATGCATGATTGCCGAGACAGTTTAGTTGTTTTAATGCGTTTTGTTAAGGTATTATTACCCTCCGCGGAATACTAGTACTTGATGCTTTGAGATTTTGTGCGAGTTTGGTGAACGGCCAATGTGCAATAATTTTGCCACCGCGTATAGCTCAAACCAGAGCTATTCATTTTGGAAAAAGAGCCTTTTCCCCATCCTGGATTGAACCAGGATCCTCCGTTACCCGGGTGTCTTAGCCGCTAGACAGATGAGCACCGAGCTCGCGCTCTACTCTCCATTATGTGGAAGTATTATTACACAATTGCCAAATAATACTACTTCATATACTACTCTACCTAATGAAATTATCAATTAATCGGTCTTGGGGTAAGACTTCATATTCAACAGGATTATATTATATATATATACATAAAATAATTATAAAATTTTAACTACCATTTCTATTTACTTGTATGTGATATTTGGCAGTGTTAAAAGTGACAAAACAAAATCGTAATTGTATCTTTATCAGCCATGCTTTTGAATATAGATGCCGGGGCCATAGCTTCCCTGGAAAATATTTACTTAAATTTATTTATACATGTGAAGTACATATTTGATACACACACAGTAACACAAATTTAAAGTATTACATCACATATGTGGGGTCCTGAATAAATACTGTTGCATAACCCACTAGAGACCCTGCAGAAATCGAATAAACACTAGAGTGACTCATTAGTATAATTTTAAATTAACTTGTTTACAGTTATTGTCATCGCTTCTGCAACTTTTCCTCACTTAAGGATGCAATTTAGGTCCTCTATATTCTATATTATTTCTGCTTTTTTCTGTTCTTATTTTAGGTGCATGTAATGTTTTGCCTCCTCTCAATATTAGTCCTTCATTCAAGTATTGTCCATATGTTATATTTATTATTCCATTAAATCTTTTATTTTGGATTCTTCCGTACATATGTACGAATTTCGTATTACGTAAGTTTTTAGTGTAAAGAAATATTCTTTTTAATACAGTTTTTGAATTTGTAAATTTACTGTAATTGAGTTATAAATGGCTTTGGGGGTTGCAATAGTGGACTTGTTCTGATTACACAAATTTTAATGCATTGTGTGTTGTTTACTGTAATTAGCAACTGGAAATCGATTAAGATTTGGTCTGGAAACCTGGAAAAGTCAGGGAAGTTTGAAACAGAATTTGGGTAAGTACCCTGTGAACAGACTAACATCTATGTTGCAAATGCCAGTGAGCAATCAGCAAAAAAATGTATCTGCAAAATATATATTAACAGAAGGAGTGTACTTATACTCTTTATGATAGTGGGCATAATTAATTCTTCATACTTATTATAGTTTAATGTATGAAAACTTTTTTTAAAAAATGGAAAGCTATTCACCAGTACATTTGTTGGCAGCAGGCCCCTCATTTTGTAAAAAAAGAATTTACCGGGCCGCAACCTTGTAAAAGTTGAGAAACGCTACTCTACTTCATAGTAAGAAGGAATATTATAAATTTTAGCAAACCTCTATAAATTTTCAATGCAAAAATTGTTAAAAAAATGCTTTCATTGATGCTAAACATATTAGTCTGCTTAGATGTTTAGTATTATTAAATGTATTAATAAAATGCATTAACAAAATCTAAGCCTCTTGTAGCTTTCTGAGCCACCCTGCTACTACAGGAGGTTTTGAGCATCTAGTTACGGCCCTGTTAAATACCATATTGTGTAATATAAGTGCCGTGCATTCCTTATGACAATGAAAACAATTTTAATATATGTTTATAAATAAGTTTAAGAATAAGTGCGGCTTGAAACATGAAAGCTTGGTGTCCATTTTTTGCTCACTCAATGCGATGGTCTATACCATAATTTATATAATTTTCTATGATTCTCACATGAAATAGGCCCATAGGTAGTAAGTAGAGAATTTGTAATTATCATATACAATGAATTCAAAAATAAAGCTTCTGTGTATTTAGAAAAAATAAAATAAATGTTTGTACAAACAAAATAAGTGTGGGTCATTAAATTGGAGTTATATCATATAGGATCTCTAAAATCTATGTAACAATTTCATAAGCAATGCTATAACCCATTTGCCTGGATATCATAAGTCACCAGATCAAATTATCCACTCACCAAATTGACAACATCCTGTGTTAGGAAACATGTAGCAGTGATTCAGCGATGTTTACATACATGCACAGTGCGGTTGGGCAGCTGACTTGCGATTTCCATAGAACATCTCAGTTGTTAAACCTGTCAATGATTTAAATGTAAATTTGAATCGATTGTGATTCTTTCGATTGTAAGAACATTTCATAATTGCACATCACTAATCTGTAGGCCTATTTAATAAAAATTTAGTGTACGTTAAAAAGAGAGAGAGGAAACAATGTTTTTTTATTTTATGAACGTGGAATGCAAATAATTATTTTGTGGGCTTAGTAATGTGTTACTTTTGACATAAAGGGTACCCAAATTAAATCCATTTAAACTCTTGAAAAAGTTAATGTTTATTCAATACTGATAGAAGATGACTTTGGATGTCCACAAACATGAGAGCACAAAAAAAAAAAATCAATATTTACCCCTGCTTTAATGTTTTTCTTCTTATATTTATGTATATTATTGATCTTTTTATCAGTTTTTACCATTGCAAGCAGTATTAATTGAAGACATTCATTACCAATATTAGTGTGTGATTGCACATGTAATACATAATTCTTTTTGTAAATATAATTTTTTTTTATAATATGCATAAAATCGAACTCTCTTACGTTTGTAATTTTTCTTTTATACCTTCATTGTTACAAGTAAAGAAGTCAGGTTTTAATAACCTGCATATCTGGTTTGTGTTTTTGTAACGTGTGTAAGTTCTTTCTCACACTATTTTGTTGTAGTATTTTATAATTACAGTTCACTTTTGGCAAAAATATTACAAGTCTATGCATGATTGCTACTTCAATTAGAAATATTTATAAATATGACAGTGTATGCAAAATAAATATGTTACTTTCTTTTCAGGTTATTGGGTCATGTTTGTTTTCATTTGTAGAGTTGCAAGCTCAATTTTCTCTCAGTATGTGGAAATCTTTATCGAAGTTATCGAAGAACTTCTCTCATGACACCTTCATGAATCCACTACATTGGAAATCACATGATCGGAATACATTGAAAATGTCCAAAAACTCAGAATTGAGTTCAACTATCAAAAAGCATTTTTCACACCTAGTCCATAAATATGAAGTTCAAAAGTCTTGTGAACTTCCCAGCGAAGCTTATAATCAACTATATATTATGCCTACAGTTTTAAAAAACAATACTGTTAATCAAAATGAAGTGCAAGATATTTCCGTAAAAAGCACATCTAACTCTGTAGTTTGGTCTCCTGCCACGACTTTATGGTCAAACTCTGAGCAAAGTGTGAATAATGCTCAGTGTTCTAATATGATCCCAAAAAATAATCCGTCTGGTAAGTTTGAATAATTTTTAACTTGTAAATTTGTGATGCAAAAATATTTCAAAATTTAATAAAAATGTAATGTACATTTGTTGAAAGCCATGTATATTGCTGTGTACTGGTAATACATTCATTCTCATCGTGCTGTTAACCCAGAGTCGATTCCAATGGTACAGTAGAACACATGCTGTTTTTCTGTTCACCATTATCCAGGGTTTCGTTCCAGCACAGCATGACCTGAGATGCCCTTATGTTATAAATAAAAAATAATCACCCACATCAGCATTTGGTGAGTAATAATCACAAGAAAGCCAAAGCACACCAGCTATGTTATTCGTATTTTAATCCAAAGTCTATAGCAAAACAATACAGGTTGATTGTTTCTTATTCAAGCTGCTTGGAATCAGAAGTGTTTCAGGTTTTGAAATATTTTCATAAACATAATGTGATATCTTGAGGATGAGACTGAAGTCTAAACATGAAATTCATTTATGTTTTACATGCACATAGTCTGAAGGTAATTTTATACAATAATTTTGTACCTGAAGTAAAGTTTCCATACATTGAATTATTTGAAAACAAAAATCATTTGATGGGTAGTTGTTAAAAAGTTGTAGGCCATTGAAGGATTTCATTGTAGAAATCCAGATATTCTGCTGGAATATAGTTGGCAATCTTTTCCAAATTTTCTGTTTTAGTAGCCTTTATATACACTTTATCTTGAGGATATGCCTTGGCTGTAGGTAACACTACATTGTTGGTATTCTTGAAGAAAAATGTTTGTATTTTAAAGTTACCTAGTTCTTATAAACTCATTTACTTTGATAGCTTCCTTCTTAGACTGAGTATTCAAAATAGTTAAACTTGAAAATATCAATTATCCCCTTTCATTATGTATGCCGGGATTCGACAAAGTGAGCAAACTCAAACCCTAGGGGTCAATAGAAAAATATGAAACATCATTGTACGGGTAATATTTATTTAATTCTGTGATCTTGGATTACCTCCATCCTGACTTACTGAGTTTCCTTGTTTGCTAAGTTAATAAAAGTCTTATTTTCATATGTATAAAGAAGATTGTATTATTTTTATCTAAATTTAATTTTATATATTTTTCCCTCCTATTCAATATGTAATATTAAGAAGGATGCCAAAAACAAAAAGGTATCCTTTTCACATCAAGCCTTAATATCAAAGGAATACATTTTTGTTTATTACTATATATAATGTAGTTATATAGCATATGTTATATATATGTACATATATAACAATAATATATATACACATATATAATTATTGATTATAATAGAAATTGTATGTATATGATCATGTAATACATTTAAGTTTACTGTATACGTGAATATTATTATATTCAATATAGTATGTACTACTATATTGGCATAATGGGGAAGCCAGTATAATAATATGTACTATATTTTACATATACTAAATGCTGTAACTATAAAAAATAGTGCGCCATTAATCCAGATTCGACTCCCAGCAGTGCAAAGAACGCTTACTCAGAGATCTCATAAAGATCGCACTGCTCACTGTAGTCCGGGGTTTGGTTCCCTAGGCCTTAAGAGGTTCGGATTCCTCGGAAAACAGTAGGTCCCGGCGCAGCATGACCACTGTAGTCTTTGAGCCGTAAAACCACAAACAGACAAACAAAACTATAAAAAGAAAAATCTAAAGACTCATAAACATCAGTTTTTCTCTTTCTAATGTAATTGCGTGAAGGGATCGACAGTCAAAAAAGTTTGGTGACCCCTGATGTAGACAATGCCTTGTTTCAAAAGACACTGCTGTCATTTTGCAGATACTGGACCATTAACTGGAATAATCTGTCACAGATTTGTGTTTATTTGAATAACGTTTTTAGGAGATTTTTAAAATACTAGCAATAAGATCACAACTCTTTTTTTTTTTCTTTTGCTCTTTGTCTATAAATCTTCTCATACTTTCTAAAGGGCTATTTTATAATGCTGAAGTTCTAGTAACAGGAGTTGTAAAAATGTCCACGAAGAGGGAAGAATTGTTTGGTAGTTTTGAACTTCACAGTGTCAGTTGGAGGAAGACAAACTTTGAACGAAGTATGGTTTTTGTTTTGTCCCAGGCAACTGTCGTAAAAGAGATGGAGGTCATCTACTATGCTCAAGACAAAGTTTTCTGTGTATTGCAGCAAAATGAAAGGTACTTCATTAGTTCCCTTATAAGCTAGGCTTTCATGATAAACACAGTGAGCAAATTGTATTTTCATGTTGAAAATGCAAAAGACACAGATTGATTTCCTGAACAGGAAGTTTTGGAAGTTTTAGATTATATATATATTTAAAAACTAGTCATACAATGTAAAATCTAGTCCTTACATTCTTGAGATAACTTGGTAGTCTCACTGAGAGCAGTGATGAGTTATTTTGAATATACTTATAAGTATAAAAAATATAAATATCAAGAAAATGATATAAATACCATTTTCATGCTCAATAAATTTCCTTTTGAGTTAGAAGTGTTACATCATGCAGAGGTTACACAAATATCGAATTTTGAAAATGCATCATTTTCCAGCTTAAAATATTTTACAGAAAAATTTCCTGTTCTTTTGTTCAATAATACAGAAGATGAAGCTGTTGATGCTTTACAAACAGAATTCAGTGAGTTCCAGGCTTTCGAAGTTCCACAAACTGTGAGTAATGAAGGTAGCATTGATGCACAATGGGCAGCCATAGGTAAAATAAAAAATGATACTTGTGAATTAAAATTTAAACGACTTTCTCAGGTTATGCTGTCAATACTTACGATCCCTCACAGTAATGCAGCATGCGAGAGAGTCTTCAGTCAAGTGAAGAAAATTAGAACTGACTTCAGGTCAACCATGTCTGATGACACATTAGAAAATTTACTAATAGTTAAATGCAGACAACATGTGAAATGTTACGAGAATGTATTTGACAAAAAATTTCTCGAAAATGCAAAATCTTGCACTACAGCATTTGTAAATTCTAAGAATTAATATTGCGTTTAATACAGTTTAATCCTCTATTATTATTAATTTAATAAATACTTAATTTCCTCATTGTGCCTGTTTTTCATAAATTATGTATGATTTTGTTTAATTAAAAAATGGTGGCCTGCCCACGCGTGCGTGATTGACTACAGATTTTTCACTTCTAGAAGTTGGCGCGTATGGAATTGTTTTGAAATGAAATGTAGTTAATATTTTACCAATTTAAAATGCATCTCTTTTATTTGATTTCAGTGTCTGCTACTTCCGATAAAAATGACCTTGACCAAGTTATAAACCTTCTGTCATGTATGCCTGTTGAACAGTTCCTTACAAACAATACTCAGTCACCTTCGTGCCAAGCGCCATATGATGTACCTTTTCCATCATCCTATAACTTTTGGCCTGCAGGATCAGGTCCCATTTTTTCAAGACACATGAAAAATCAACGGTCGTGGTCAGATCAAACAAGTGATATGGCCTTTGGTTATGATCCTTATATATGGAGAATGGACCATATTAACTGTTCATCTCTTCCAAATGGAGAGTTTAAGGAAGGAAATGTGGTAAATGATTTAAAAACAATTGGTCGTAGAATTTCGTGGGATAATCAGGAATTTCAAAGGTTTGGAAGTTTTCATTTATTGAATATATTTATTGCTAAATTACTGAGAGATCGGTTTACAAATATAGTGAAAAAATGCATTTCTATACAATAAAGTACTCTGAACTTTATAAAAACTGTTAGTACACAGAAGCTGGAAGACTTTTAAAATTTTGAAGTATAGAAGATTCAGTGTATTTTTAGTAAAACAAAGTGATTTATGTATTCTAGTGAACAGTATAAACTGGAAATTATGTTAATGATGTATGTCTGTTTTTCCATATATTTATATATACAAGGCTATTGGTGTTACATTAATGTTGATTTAGATACAGTTTTTAATCACATATATTTTCATATTGCTATCATTAATATCACTTGATATTAAAAAATTGCCATTGAGCCTATTTCAAAACTGTGGTGTTGCTAGAGTTTTTCATAGCTTCAAATATATGTTGCTGTTTTACTCTTTTAATTAAATAATGTATTTTAATTTTGGGAAATTACCTCACATTTTTTGGCCATAATTATAGAGGAGGTCTTTAGGGCTCAGTTATCAAGGAACTGTTGAGCCAAACACAGTCAAATTTGATGTGCATACTGTGGGACTCTTTGATATTAATGAAGAAAATAAAGAGTTCTGAAAGTCACCATCTGGGGGAATGGCACTTTACGTTAAGTAAATAAGACATAGAAAATAAAAAAATGAATTAACAAAAATGAAGTAACAATAGTTTTATTCTGACTCATTTACAAATATGGTTCAATATGTTATTCTTGCACATTTTCCAAAAACTGGATTCTATGAACTGCATTTTCCACTGTGGAACGAAACAACTCACTACAGATTTGTTTCATGTGAAGCATTATTTAGCTACCAATTCGTAAGGAATGCTCGACTAATTATTCGATCCTCGAGGGAATGCTCTCATAAGACTTGCTTAATGTCAATTCCATGTAAGGGGTGTGTCTCATCCTGCATAAACACGGTAGTGTCCAGACATGCATGCTGGGAGTTAACAAAGATAACTTGGGGAATAACAAAGATCAGCAGCATCTGTCTATAGCTCATTGAATTTGATAGAACATGTTGCATTCAGCAGGTGGACAATCTGGTATGTTTGAAGCATGAGATCATTTTTCACAAATTGGTAATGGTTATGGGTTTTTCCCCCCAAACCCTTTGCTGTCCGGAATGACCTAAGTGCAACAGAAGCATTGTTGTTATTTTTGGTAAAAAAGCTTTATGAGAGAACACAAAACACAATCACGTAAACAGATCACTGCTAAGTAATGATTACATTAATTTCATGCAACTTGTAATAAACTGATGCTAGTCCTCCACAAACTTTATTATGTGTCTGCAAATACACTATTCTTTCTGTCACGTGATTGAAATTTGCATAAAGTAGCATTTGTGGTTATTTTTGCTTGGTGTGTTTTGCACAAATTTGCATTTGTTAAGCATAATTGGTAGGTATTTAACGTTTTTATTTTTAACACGTTTTCAATGGGAATATGCATGTGAATGTCACGTAAAGCACCATTTTCCCTCTAGTAGCTACTTTCAGAAGTATTTATTTTCTTTATCAATATCAAAATCCCATAGCATACACAGTATGTACACCAAATTTGACTGTGTTGTCAGCCAAATAGTTCCTTGACAAGTGAGCACTAAACACCTCCTCTTTAACTATGGCCACATGGTTTTATAATAAAAAGCAGAATGCATACTAATCAATACTTTTAGTTTTATATCTTGATGTTGGCATAGTTTTTCATAGCATATGTTTCTGAATAATGAAGGAGCTCTGCTGTGAAGATTAAAATCCAATGGGAGACTGTATTAGAAATTAACGACACAATTAAATAGATCAAAGATTAGTATTTATAGAGTATTACATGTTTCAATAATTACAGGACAAAATTTCAGTGTGGGAAGGCCATGTTCGACCACTACATGCAAATTGTGTGAATGGAGTCTTCCCAGAGGATGACCCTAAGATAAAAAAGAAATTGAGTTTCAAATTTCAAAGGATATGGTTTTCTGTAAATAGGATAAGGGTTAAGGAAATAAATACAAAAGTTCACCAAAAAAATGGCTGGAAAACCACCATTATAACTATGACAGGGTATGAATAAAATATAAAGAGCATGCAAGTATATTCATTTGATGAAAAAATGGCTGTGAGTCACATTTGGTGCAAAACAGCTAAAAAATCTACATGGTACTGATGGTTAGATACCATATTGGTATGACTTCAAATAAAAGCTTTCAGTTTATTTAGTAGGTAGAAAGGAAAACGATCTGGGATAGATTTGGAGTTTGATGGACAAACATCGCTTGCATTTATAAAAAAAATATGATAATATATATATATATATATATATATATATATATATATATATATATATATATATACATACATACAAAGCCCCCAACGTCTACAAAAAGACTTCTGAAAACTATTTTGTGCCCTTTAGAGAATTCCTTGAGGTTCAAAATGATGTTTTCAGCAAGATAGTGCACTCACCTATACATCAAATTCAACAAAAATATGGTTCCAACAGAATTATAGTATAATTTTAGCTTGATAAGAATGCAGTTCCTACCTAAACTGTATTGAGGTCTTACTGATATATAATCAGCCCAGCAATTCTGCAAAATATCATTTCTTTCATAGAAGATTGGTGCAAAATAACCATTACGCCATAAAAATACAACCAACCAACGAAGATGGAGTTTATGAAATCTACTAATAATGCTATTATCTTATAAATTTGCAATGCATTTTTGATTTTTAAAGAGCTACAAATCAATTTGTGATTAAACTGTTGAGACAGGCATTTTTATAATTTTTGTTTTAAATAACATATTAAATATCAGCAGTTTTGAATTTATATGTGCAAGCAGCATGTGTTACAATGGCTGTGGTAATGGCTGTATTTCAGATTTTGTTTACATTATAACTTCTCCTTAAAAGCCAAGTAGACCTTTTTAATTGAGTGAAATATTTTATAATAATTATTAGCCTTTTTATATACAGTAGAAACTTGATTATCCAGACTAATTGATACCAGGGGCATCCGGATAAGCAAAAATTTGGATAATCGAATACAATTAAAAAATAAAAAATGGATAAATACAAAATCAGAAAACCAGGAGAAATTGAAAAAAAAAATATTTAAAATTGGTATGACAACTTTATTGATGTACATTAAACATACTGTATGTATGTAAAAAAATTATGATTCCTCAAAGATTTTAAACTATATAACAAGAACCTTCCGACGAGCTGGCATGTGCCCCAAAGAAGAGCTTCCTTTATCAAGGGAGCCATTCCCCTCCCTTTTTTCACTCTCCTCTTTGGTACAGGGGCACTTATTTCAAAAAGAACAAAAAAATCTGAGGCCCAGATAATCAAGTTTCTACTGTACTTAACTTCATACATTATGTTTATCTGTTATTCCTTCACTCTAGATTTTTTTTAAATATATATGTATCTCATTTGACGTGAAGAATTACCAATTTTGTGCAGCTAAATGTGCATAATATGTGTGTTTATAAATAATAGAAACTAATAAAATACGATGATTTTACACAACTACGTTTTTTTTTTCCTATTAGGTGGAGTAATGGAACTGGTGAAAATGGAAGTTCTAGTGACGACACTTCTAGCCAAGGCCATGATTTAGACAAACTTAATCAAGTATTAACAGCACATTTATATCTGCCAACAAGACAAAGGTAAGGTTATTTTTCTTATTTCAAGTTTCTCATAAAACTAATACTGAACTAAATATGTACAATTTATGTAAATTTTTAAATTGCATTTAAGATCATTTTGTGTCAATTATAAGTTCAATAAATAATAAAGTAAGCTGAAGATGAGAGTCGAGTTAATTCCATATTTCCTATAAGGTAAACTAACAGAAGTTACTGATCAAAGTGAGAGCCATTATTAGTGTTGAGGAATTCGTTAAGTGAATTAAAAAAGGATTTAATAGTGATACATAATATTTGTTCATATTGAATGTGATGGAGCGAAGTTCACAAACCTGCCTTGTTTTCACATTTACGTAAATTGGTCAAATATTGAGATTAGTTAGAACATTAGTTGTTTATTTTTTATACAAATGATTAAAAGATGTTGAAGGGTCTTTTGACAAAATGTTTTCTTATTAGCAAGTATAATTCAGGGGAGGGTTAAGTTATTTAGTGTAGAAAACTAGATTTTGTGAGAAAGCTTGCGAAACTTTGCTTATAAGTTCTTTCTTTGCCATATTCGTATTCCATTGGTATAATTTTTATCATTATTTTCTTGAATTTTTAATTTTTTTGCTTTTAATTTTAGCTCTTTCTAATTTTCCCTTACTTTCATACTACCTTGGGGCAAATCATGTTATAGTTAGTCCAGGTGATTGTCATACCTTATAAAATAATAATTTTAGTTATTGATATGTAACAGTATAGAATAGTTCAGTTTTCAAAAACAAAATGCTTTGATCATGATAGCCACATGTTATCAAAATAGCTATTAGCAACATTTTTAATCTAACATTTTATACATTAACTGCACCAATAAATTTTGTGCAACTTTGTGCCATTTAATTAGTGCAGTATGCACTAATAAACAGACTTTTATATATATATATATATATATATCATCATCATCATCATCATATTCAACCATTATCTATCCACTGCTGGATGAAGGTCTCTCCAAATGCTTTCCACACAAGTCTATCCTGGGCCATTCGTTTCCACGTCACCCCAACCTCTTTTCTTATTTCATCCACCCATCTAGTTTGAGGACGTTTTCTAGGTCTTCGGTGGTCTCTTGGAATCCAGTTCAGAATTTCTGTTGTCCATCGTTGATCAGTTCTTCTTGCAATATGCCCAGCCCATTGCATGTACCATCCACTCAAAGCATGATATCTTGTAAAGCAGTAGCATCGATCTAACAGGGGTGGGGGATTCTTGATATACCCAGGAACATTTAACTACCAGTCAGAAAGATGGGACAAAGCTTCAAAATTCCAGGAAATTTAAGATATATATATATATCTTAATCCTTACATACAAATATTGTAATAGTATTTATTATCAATATCCAAGGGTGGAGAAGTAAGCTAGCCAACTCACCAATGGTGAGTAAATTTCCTGGAATTTTGAAGCTTTGTCGCATCTTTTTGACTGGTAGTTAAATGTTCCTGGTGAGTAATATTTTTCAAGAATCCCCCACCCCTGTCAGTATCGATGTTACTACTTTACAAGATATCATGCTTTGAGTGTATTTCTCCTCCAAGAACTTAAATAATTTTCTAATTAAAAACCCGTAAATGTAGATTTTGGATATCTATTATATTACATTATTTCGATTATATTATATTATTGCGATTATATGGTTTAAAGAAGTATTGTATGCAGAGTCAACCAAAAATCTGGGCAAACTTAAGAGTTTCATAAAAAGAAAGGAAAAATCATCACATTGAAGTGTGTTTTGCACAATATTGTTTGGAATAATAGTGTTTTTTGTTTTATTTTTTTTTAAACAGAAAAAAATGTGTAGTTCAGAGCTTAACGATAAGTGGCACTTGAGACATTCAAAAGGCAATAAAAATTAATACTCTGTTTTCAATTTGTGTACTACACTAGCAAGTATTCAACATAAATGTTACTGTAGGCAATATATTTCATTCTTGTAAAAATGAATTCCTCCACATTTAGTTGACATAATCTTTCTATATTGCTCACATGATCAGTCCATGATATCCTTAATAGCTAGTTATGTATTCACATTTCGAAAGTTTAATCAACATCCAAGATTTCACTTCGTATAGTAACATATTAAGAACATATATATAACATTTACTGAGGATTTAGTCTCTGCAACGGATAAAATGTCTCATTTTTATGAAAGTAAAGTTTATAAGATATTATTACCCTTCGCAGGGATAACACAATTGCCAAATAATGGTCAACACAGAAAAGCTTCTGAGGCGAGTTTTTTGTGTGTTTTTCGTGGGGAATAATTATACACGAAAATTCACATTTATTAGCAGAAGCTAAAGCTTTTTCTCCTACAACAAAAAATCCAGCTTGAGCTAATAAACATGGGTGTCCGAATTTCTGTCTATAATTATTCCCCGTGAAAAAACTCAACTCTGAGGCTTTTCTGTGTTGACCACTATTTGGCAATTGTGTTATCCCTGAGAAGGGTAATAATATCTTACAACCTATATACATGAAGGGAAAAAGCTTCGTTCCCCATTCTCGATGGCCTAATTATCAAGGCACTCCAGGCTCAATGGGGAGACCATAGTTTGGATCTAGATTGGGGAAGATGCCTCTTTTTCTCCTATAACGAAAAGCTCTAGCTTGAGCTAATAAACGTGGGTGTCGGAATTTTCTCGTATAGAAGTAAAGCTTGGTTGCTTTATGCATGCTCTTATTTCTGCACTATCCTATTGCTTGTGTATGATACTTCCCAAGCAAACAAGTTTAACGACCCTTTTAATTTCATGGGGTTCTATCATGAGAAGGCCTCTATCCAATGATTATATACTGATGTGGGTTTTTTGAACACTTGAGAAACATCAATGTATTTTTCTTTAACCTATATTTTTTAATATTGCTGTTTTAACCCTTTAGAACTTCAAGATTTAAAACTTTACACTTATTTTAGAAATGAAAAGCTAATAGACGGAAACAAATCCCATTGTTTAATAAATTATGCAATGGCCATAAATTTATTGAAATATTATTAATGACAAAACTTAAAAAAAGGGATGCATGTTGGACAACTTGGTTATTTTCTTCCTGTTCAAAAATCAAATTTTCAAATGCCTTAAATATGTAAAAAAAAAATACTGTAGTATCATTGAAAGGTATTTTCAACTTTTATTCTTGCTTTTAATAGTCAATGTTTTATTTTATTTATATTCATTTCTGTGAATTACTAAAATTTTATTTCCTTGTTAGAAGGTATAGCAGCAGTGATAGATTACCAGATGCTCAAGAAAACATATCTACTCAGCAGGAATACCTTTGGGTATGCAGTTTATATAAAGTGATAAAATTTTATTATGTTATAACCATTAGTGTATGCAAGGGGTCATAACACCCCCTTTTGTATATATATGCATACGGGTATATGGAGTAGTAGCTCCCTCTTTTTCTCCAAAATTACACAAGCTCTAGTTTGAGCTAATTAATACGTGGGTGGCAAAAATTATTGTATAATAAATTCCCCCACGAAAACTCACAAAAATCTCGCCCCGGAGGCTTTTCTGTGTTGACCATATTTGGCAATTGTGTTATCCCTGTGAAGGGTAATAATATCTTACATCCTCATATACGGAGAAAAATGCGTTTGTTCTTGTCCTCATTCGTCTAGTAGGTCAAGACACTCCGGGCTAAACGGAGGGACCCTGGTTCGAATCCAGGATGAGGACGGCGTCTCTTTTTCTCCAAATATAAAAAAAGCTCTAGTTTGAGCTGTAATTGAAACGTGGGTGGCAGAAATTATTGTATAAGTTTGCTAATGTAAACTTATATACAGGGTATCTACGAATAGGTGTTATAAACTTTGAGGGGTAGTAGGTGATATCATTGTCATGCCAAAACTGTTTACAATTTTTCGAAATAAAACTTCGTTCCAGAGATACCAAAGGCGAAAGTTCTGTGATGCAACTTCCAGTATGAATTCAATTTTGATCAGTTTCCGGAAACTTCAAGTATTACATCACCTGTAAGATGTTGCTAACATGGATTTTTTTTTTAACCAGAGATTAAGTTTGACGGCATTATCAATTATGTCTTGCTGACATAATTTTTTCATGTTTTTGTAGCCAAAACAAAATGATGGAAATTGCATCATAAAACATAGTTCCATTTCATTTTGACTGTAAAAATATGAAAGAAATTATGTCAGTTACACATAACTGATGTCTAATTTATTTCTGGTGAAAAGAATCACTGTTTGTGGCACTTTCCTGGTGACATAAGTTTGCTTTCAAGTATTACATGAGAACCTTTGTGGAGAGGGGGAGGGTGAAATGGCCAAAATATTGCTTACGTAATACTTGAATTCTCCCTAACACCTGACATTTTCGGGAATTGTCTGTCTACAATTTATGTTGTCAAAAGAGTAGTTTTTACTTTTTAGATAAACAAAATTATTTAACATTCAAATATATTTCGGTATGCTTTGTGTATTTCATAGAAAATAAAGTAGTCTTTATTTAGAGGATATTGTAACTTTCTATAGATTTTCTTTTAATTTCAGGTATAAGAATAACATATGAATGTCAATTTGCACAAATATATTATAAAATGCTAATCTTCAAATTTATTTTATTCACATTTTTGCTTATAATTGTTTTTACCTTAGGATATCTCAAATCCAAAAACAAGTACATGGCCATTGAAGCAATCAAGTTCCAAACTTGATTGGCCCGAAAATCTAGAAGATTCAAAGTATATACCATTGTATGATACATTCACTTCGTAAATCAGTGCTTTACCAAAATACATCTATTTTACTGAAAATGATTATGTACAGTGATATGGAAAATATACATTTATTTTTAACACATAGATTGTTGTCTTTATTATTATTCTGCATTTTCTTTAAACCAACAGTAAAACATAACTATAAATTTTACACCATTTAATGGGAAAATTGGACAGCTGGCTTACACAAACTGCATCTAACACCCATTTCAAAGCTATTTCAGAGATGGGAGCAAGTCTTCTTTTTAGCTAAAAATCTGTTTTTTCATGTCTCTAAAAGTACCTTTTTTAGAAATTTGGTCTCTTAAATCTCTCTTTTTTTTTTAAAGAAATTGCTTGCTAAATGTTTTTTTTTATGTTTTTTATATAAATTTTTTTTAATGTTTTTTTCTTCCTCCGTCCAATTCAACAATAAAGACTTCGCCAAAGTTGTAAATTGCAGATACGCTCTTGCACCTTTCTTTGCTATGTTATTCCATGTAAGTTGAACTACTGTAATTGCAGAATTTAATATTTTGATAGCTAACATTTTTTTGTCACATTTTCTCATTTTCATGTTTGTTTTAGATAATATAATGGTTATTGGCAGCTCGTGAGGTGAAGTAACGTTCTGCCAGCACCTCGGTATAAATCTGCTTTTTACGGAACTTGTCTGTACATCATAGACATGCGCTGATAAGCTTCATAGAGAACAGAGTTATATCGAGGCATCGCGATTAATAATCTCCCCAATAAAGCCTTACTTGGGGTCATTTTGGTTTAATTTGTGCTTCTCTTTTTGAGTGGAGAGTTATTAAGCACTTTTAAATCAGTTTTAATAATTTGTGTATATCTAATAAAATTTTTATTTCGATTTAAAAAAGACATTTAACATTATAATGAAATGTAATTTAGTAAATGTATTCCAACATGTTTCATCAGGTTTGGCTACTCTTTATCAGGGAATTAAAGTAGATGTTGTATTAATTTGTTTACTGTTCGTATAATGATATTATTTACATGCAATTTAAGAATTGTTGCCAAATATACTGGAGAAAAGATGAGGAATTTAGATAGTGTATTGTGTTATGAGAATATTTAAAGTAATATAATATGCATATATTATATGTACTTTTTCTTCCGAATACACTGGCAACAGTTTTTCAATCACATACCAATATCGTAATACAAACAAAAAAATTAATAAAACATTCTATCCAATTCTCTAATGAAGTCTGGTCAAATTAGATTAAACTTGTCCTTACTAAACTGCACTCCATTATAATGTCATGATTGTCTTTTTTTTAAATTTTACTGTGTAGAGTTATCACTTTAATATATATATATAGAGAGAGAGTGCAAAATAGCAAATGCATATATAAGACGAATAATGCATATAAAAAAAATCAGAGCGAATTAGATGAATAAATTTGGATAGGATTAAGGTAAGAGAAAAGATTAATAGAAAATACAATATTCAAACATAGACATATATATATACACACAGATATAAACATGCAAATATATATATACACACACATATAAATACGACGTAATATAAGCATGCAGCCCCAGAACTGTCGTCAGGGGCCTTTTCTAGGACTACATGCTTGGCGCCTTTTCTGGAAGTATGTTGCAAAATACAAGTAAATCAGATAAGCCAAATGCATTTAGCGAGATACCCAAGACTCAAAGGCGCCAAAAAAAACCAGAATGTACAAATCCAAATAATATTATAGTATGAACAATAATGTATATAAGATAGGCACATTAAACGTAAAATTAATAAAATAGAAAATCATACGTAGATACATTTGATACATGCAAAATAGAAATATATAGAGGTATAAAAAAGAATATAAATATACAAACGCTTTTCGAAAATGGTTTATGCTCAAATAGTGGAAACAGAGCCGAATATTTTCAAAAAAATAAAAAAAAATTTAAGAAATCTTTCCAAAAAGCTAAGTCCACATCCTATTGTCCTTACATAAATAATTTTTAGTGTTAATGCAGTAATGGCATGCATAGTGAATGGTACTTAATTAATAAGGAAAACTTTCCCTAGACTCTGCTTAGTTACACATTATAACATTAAAGGATATAAGCAATCCAGGCTAAGATGGCGACTTGTTTAGTTTCGTATTGAATGCTCCAGCTGAAGCGTCTCTGTACAGGGTTATAGCTTGGTAGCCTTTTGGCGAAGTATGTATGATGGTGGCGTGAAGAACAAACATTTATACATGCAAATCCTTTATGCATATGTTAAACTTTTTTGTTTAGCAATATAGATGAGAATTTTCTGAATTTATCTATTGTAGAACGATTTTGGAAATCTGTTATTAATTAAATGAATTGTAAGTTGTTGAAGAATATTAATTATATTATTCATAGTATCACAGATTCTTGATATTCTACTTCCCATGATGATAATGATGTTTTTGAAGACAACATTAGAAATATTAGTGCTGAATTTAGAGGGGTAATTAACTTTGAAGTTGAAGTCCATCCTTTTGTTGTAAATGCTGCTTGTAAATTTATTCTTACCAATTATTTTTATGTCAATGTCCGAAAATCACTGATAAGAATAAATTAACAAGCATCATTTACGACAAAAAGATGGACTTCACCTTCCAAGTTAACCACCTCTCTAAATGCAGCTCTAATAGTTCTAACGTCGTCTTCAGAAACATCATTATCACCCTGGGAACTAGAATATCAAAGATCTGTAATACTAGAAATGACACAAGGAATAGTCTTCAACAATTCACTATTCTCTTAATTAATAACGGATTTCCAAAATCTTTCTATAATAGACAAATTAAGAGAATTCTCCGCTACGTTGCTAAACAAAAAATGTTTAGCATATGCATAAAGTATTTGCATGCATAAATGTTTGTTCTTCACTACGTCAAAAGGCTTCCAAGCTATAACCCTGTACAGAGACGCTTCAACTAGAAGGGTCAATATGAAACTAAACAAGTCGCCATCTTAGCCTGGATTGGTTACATCCTTTAATATTATAATGTGTAATCAAGCAGAGTCTAGAGAAAATTTTCCGTATTATGTAAGTACCATTCACTATACATGCCATTACTGCATTAACACTAAAAATTAATGGTGTAAAGGCAATGGGATGCAGACTTAGCTTTTCGAAAAGATTTCTATAAATTTTTCTTTTTAAATATTTGGCTGTTTCCACTCTTTGAGCCTAAACCACTTTCGTAAAGCATTTGTATATTTCTATTTTACATGTATCAAACATATCTACGTGTGATTTTGTATTATATTGATTTTACATTTAATGTCCCTATATTGTACATATTAGTGTTTATACTGTAATATTATTTGGATTTGTACGTTCTGTTTTTTGGCACCTTTGGGCCTTGGGATCTCGCTGAATACATCTGGCTTATCTGATTTACTTGCATTTTGTTACATACCTCCAGAAAGGCACTAAGCATGTAGTCCTAGAAAAGGCCCCTGACGATGGTTCTGGGGCCGCATGCTTATATTATATCATATATATATATATTTGTATGTTTATATTTGTATATATATATATGTTTGAATATTTATTTTATATTAATCTTTTCTCTTACCTTAATTCTATTCAACCTTATTCATGTAACTCGCCCTATTTTTTACATGCACTATTCATCTTATATATGTATTTGCTATTTTTCACTATAACTTATCCATTATATAGCAGTGGCTCAATGAGCGCTAGACTTAGATAATTGCACAGTTATTTCTTCTTTATATTTTTCTTTATTGTTCTTTTCTCCAATTCTAAATTTACTATATTTGAAACCTCTCTCTCTCTCTCTCTATATATATATACACACATATATATATGAGATGTCAAGTTCTAAATTTTGCCTTATCCATTTTGTTCATTTCGAAAAAAACGTGAAAAACTGTTGTTTGTTTATATGTATATCTATGCACACTGCCTATTTTAAATGAAAAAAAAAATGTGTGCGATTGTTTTAACCTTGGAATGCATTGTGATGAGGAAGCAAACTGAAGGAATTAAACATTTTAAGTATAAACATATTAGTATTAAATGGATAAGACTGAATTTGAAACTTGACGCCTTATATATATACACATATAGTAGAACCTCCATATAATGAATTTCCGTATAGCAAACTTTTGGTAAATTCCCATGATCATTACATGTGAAAATGTTTATAACGAAATATATTTCTGTATACTGAAATTTTTAACAACCAAAACAAAATTTAGTGGTCACGTCAGCAACATCGGGTTCCCTAACTAATACCGTGGCAATACAGTATGCACACTTAAAAACATCTATTTTTAAATGGCTCAATGTTATTTATGAGAAACAGTCGTTTACTGAAAAATGGGATTTTAATTGTGGTATCATATTGCACTGCCCTGGTTCATGAGTACATCGTTTTCACTTAGCGAATTTTCTATATAATTTTTTTTTTTTCATGGAACTGTCCATTTCATTATATGGATGTTCTACTTTATGTTTATATTGTTTCAGGGAAAGAAAAGTAAAAGAAGCATTTTATAGTGTAAAATCTAAAAATATATTATGGATAAATACAAGTTTCAAAACTTGTGGTTAAAACAAAAAAGATGGTACCGGTCATGAACTTTCATTGTGGTGTGGTAAACAAAGTGAATGTGAGACGTTTTGCAAACTATGTACTTCTGTGGTAAATATTGAAAATAAGGGTGTTCATCATTACTACAACATGCTAGTGACGTCAAACGTAAGAAAATCTTGTGAGAGACTGAATCCAAAGCAGATGACTTTACGAAGGCCTGTTTCAACACTTCAAGATGAACAACAATCTGGTAGCTTCTTTACTAACATTGCTACAGACAATTTGCCTAATCCAAATAACCAGTTAGTGCTTATGAGCTCAAAGATAAAGAAACTACTGCAGAGTTAATTCTTACACTCAAGCATACATATTTATTTTGTTTTTTGGGACTGTCCTTGTTGAGTCCTCAAACCAGTTGAGGACCTAGGTTTTGTATATATATGTATTTGTAATTTTATTGTTTTCTGTAAATCTTATTTTGTATTGAAATAAAGAAAATGTTGGCCATGCCCCATTCATATTCAAAACGAAATAACGGTTTTTATTGTATCTGGAAGAATTTTGAAATTAACTTTGCTAGATCTAATAAATTAATATTTCATTCCAAACTTAACTAGCCCTTCGTTGGGGGATTTTAATTTGGAAAAAAAGAAAAACAAATTGTTTTCAGGCAAGTCCATGTCAAAACAATCTCTTTTTTTTTATCTCTTTATTTTAAATTCTAGTCTCTTTTTTGTCTCCTTTTTGTAATTGTAGTTTCTAAAATACCTCTTTTTTGCCTCTAAACCCACTCCTATCCCTGCTATTTTGATAAAGATGCATATTACAATGGGATTATACACATAATTCAAGCTTATACTCCTAAGCATTGTGATTACTTTTATGAAAGAGAGAAATCAGTTGGATGTGAGAGACTTACATTTGAGAGGTGTAGATTTCTAAACACTTGTGTAACTACATTAAAATGTATTTATTTAATAATTATATAAAAAAAAACTATAGCTTGTATTGTAAACGGATTTAATATATTAAGTAAGCATTTCTGATGTAACGCTAATTCAGTTGAATAGTTCACTCATTAAAGGAAATTTAGTTTAATGCGAAAAGAACATACAGGGTGGTTATAATTAAAGTTGACCTATTTAGAGCATCCTGGAGCTTGAACCATTCAATGGATTGAAACCAAAATTGGTATATAGACTATCTGAAGGATGTGGAAAAGGAATTTGTAAAAAAATGTTTACTTCAAAAACTCCACTAGGGGGCACTTTTTAAAACAGTATGGCAAAAGTAACCTATGAAATGACCAACACGCAACACGAATGGCATTTTTAACATTTAGTAACACTTATTGCATCGAAACATTTTAAATGAACGTTGTGTAAGCAATAATGGTATACCGGCACTGCAGGTGTGCTATGGAAAAAATTATTTTCCGCACGCAAATGGATCGTAAAGAAATGCAGGAAGCAAATAGCTGTTAATCGTATACAGAATAATGTAATGAAGGTTGCTCAATAATGCCACTATTGTTCACTTGCAACAGTTTATGGCTCTGTCAAATGTTCTGCAATGGCTCTTCGGTACCGTGAGTTGCTCCAGACGTTTGTTTTGCCGCAATTACAGAAATGAGAGTGCATTACATCTACCATTTTTGTGCAAGATTGTGTGCACCCACAGGTTGCCTGGTCTGTCAAAGCTTTTTTGCTCCAGCATTTCACTGATGAGTGTATTATCAGTCATTCGTTTACTAATCACTGTTACATGTTCGCCGGATTTCACTCTGTGCAACTTCTAGTTGTGGGGTCATTTAAAGAATTTGGTTTATTGTGGAAGTGTTGCTATGTTAGCAGAATCCAAGAATTCCACCACGCTGCATGTGCGAAGCATCACAGAGGATTAGTTACGATGCGCTGTTAAACACACTGCATCGGCTTGAATTGCTACAAGTAAATGATGAGGGCCACATTGAAGAACATCCATGTCAGCTGCTTGATTGTCACATTTCTTTATGCGCTGTCTGCATGTGCAAAATCTTTCTTTTTTCCATTGTAAGCCTGCAATGCTGGCGTACTGTTATTGCTTTCACAACGTTATTTAAAATGTTTCAATTCATTTGGCAAAATTACAAAATACCATATATATTATATATAGATGATATACAGTATTATCGTAATATGCCTGGATGACACAGGAAAAAACCAAAGGTTTTACAAAGCCCATGTCACCCATACATATAAATAAAATTAGAAACAAGGAAAAATAAATTTAAAATTAAAATAAAATAAATTAATATAAAAAATATCTGGTTAAGGGCCTAACAAAAAATTTCATAACTCTTTTTTTAAACATTGAAATAGAATTAAGGTGTTTAATATTATCTGGTAACACGTTCCACAACTTTGGACCAGTACAGCCCATGCGTCTTCAGCCAAGCTCAATATGGCATGTTAGAGGAAAAAGACAGGAATTATAGGAAGTTAGATAACGATGATTCGAGGTATGGATGGGTATGAAATCAATAAGTTTATTAAATTTAATACGACTGAATATCAGTAAAATAATTCTGAATTTTTGAATTAAATCAAAATTCAGTAGATTAACTCTTCTCAGTAGCTCAAGAATATGATTTGAAGAATAACATTATTGATTTGGCAAACGAAGTCGCCAATATTTTTGTAGTTAATTCAGTGAATATTATTTATTGTAGTAAAAGACCACACTGGGGTGCAGTAAGTAAGATATGAACATATTAGTGAGTAATAAAGGGAAATAATTATTTGCACAGGTAAAAAGTGACAGATTTTTCTAATGATACCAATATGACGTCCTATCTTAGTACAAACGTATTGTATATGGTTATTCCATTTCAAATCGGATTGCAGGTCAACGCCTCGGAAATAAGTATTTGTTGATAATGGTACTAAATCATTATTGACAGAAAATGTCATATCATTTGGGATGGTTCTCTTATTAGAGAATAGAAAAATTTTTGTTTTTGGGGTGTTAAATGTAAGAAAGTTTTGGGAGAAATAATTAGTGAAAAAAGATAATTGATGATTTATAATATGATGTAATGTTTCAATACATGGATCGTGAAAAAAAATTGATGTGTCATCCACAAATCAAATAGTTCTGGATGACGTTTGAAGTAGAAAAATATCGTTTATATAAAAATTAAATAAGAAAGGTCCCAAGATGGAACCCTGGGAACACCACATCATAAAATATGAGGGAGATATAGTTATGAGCCAAGACGAGTCGACTGCCATCTATCAGTTAAATAATTCTCAATCAATTTGTTTGCTGTGCCTCGAATGCCCGGGAAAAAAAAGAAAAGAGACGTAGTTTATGTAAGAGTATTATGATTGATGGTATCGAAGGCTTTTGTTAAATGGAAAGAGACTGCAATAACTGAATCTGACATGTTGAGCGCTGTATAGATATAGTCTGTTGCCAGAAGGCATGCTTGTTCAGATGATTTTCTGTCAGTGAAGCCATATTGGCAATTAAGAAATACATTGTGTTGTGAGAAGAAAGATTTTAATCTAAAATAGGGTAATTTTTAAAAAATCTTTACAAAGACCGAGAGTATTGAAATAGGCCTATAATTTGAAATGTTAGTTCTTGATCCCCCCCCTTAAAAACAGGAATAATAACAGCAGTTTTGAAGTTAGTAGGAATGTGTGCCGATGAGAATATGAGATTGATTATATCAACAAGCAAATGAGATATGCTGTCTGAAATGAAATGAATAACCCTAGGGTGAATACAGTCATGATCCACACCCTTATTTGGATCCAATTTACTGATAATCAATAATAACTCAGATTGGCTTGTTGGTGTGAGGAAAACAGAATCTTGCATATTGTAGTTACGGTAATTATTGTCGTAAAGGTTGTGAAAGCAAGTTTTATTGGACAAGGCAGCCGGAAAATGATCAATGAATGCATTAGCTATCTGTTTATTATCTGTAATAACGTTTTCGTTAATAATAAGCTTCTCCGTCCTTTCATGTAATGTAGAGGATCTACCCAACAGTTCTTTGATTTTTGGCCAAATCTTAGTTTAATCATTATTATTAAAAAAATAGTAGAGGTAATTTTGTTTGGTGAATTTCAAATTCTTATTTAGAACATTACGATAAGATGGAAAGGCAGAAAGGTTGTCCAGTGTTTTTTTTAAGAAATTTGGAAAATAATTTTTTCTTCTTATGAATATTTGGTAATTTATTTGTTATCCAAGGTTTTCTAATGCTTTTATTTCTTTGTATTATTTTGGGTCGAAAGTGCATTCTATATACAGTGACGAAAATTGTCTTAAAATGATTAAAAGCCAATACAACCTCCCCACAATTCAGAACTGTTCTCCAGTCAATGTTGCAAAGATAAGATTTAAAATTTAAGAGGTTATTCTCAAAATAGTCATAAGTAGTGTATGAGCCTGGTAATCTATTTGAATGGAGTTCCTTAATATCAACAGAAAAGAATATAGGCAAATGGTCACTAATATGATACGATAAAACACAAGCTAATGAAGGTGGGAAATTTGCTAGTGCAAGATCGATAATTGAACTCGTTACCATTGTTATTCTAGTTGGAGATTTTATGTAGTTGTCAAACCCATTAGTCAGAACGAAATCCATTAAAGTCTCGACCTGATGGTCCTACAGAGTACTGAAATCCAGATTAAAATCTCCAAGAATAACCAATTTATTCTTCGATGAATTGACATAATTGAAGAATTTCTGGAGATAAGTTATTAATTCCAGTGGCAGTTTGCTTGGGATTCGATAAATTGATGATATGTATAACCCATTAATTAATACTGCTATAATCTCAAAATCAGAAAAAATACCTGTCCACATAGGTATCGGCTGAAAGGAGATTGAATTATGAACATAAATTGCCACTCCACCTCTTTTGTCTGCCCTTTGATGCAATAAGTGTTACTAAACGTTAAAAATATCATTCGTGTTGCATGTTGGTCATTTCATAGGCTGCTTTTACAGTATTGCGCTAAAAAAAAGCGCCCCCTAGTGGACGTTTTTGATTTTTTTTTCCAGATTCCTTTTTTTGCATCCTTCGGATAGTCTACAGGGTTTGTCCCAAAAGTTCCCGAAATGATTTTTTTTAAAATCATTTATTCAATATCAGTTTACAATCTTTTCAGAACTTTTCAAAGTATTCTCCCCCTGCTTCGATGCACCGTTGCCAACGCTTCACCCAATCATTGAAGGCGCCCTGGAAGTCGTCAACGGGAATCTCCTTCAGTGAGGTCGTCGCGGCTGCTTTTACCGCCTCCAGCGTCCCATGCCGAGTTCCTTTCAGGGTTCTTTTGATCCTTGGGAACAAAAAGAAATCCGCTGGTGCCAGATCGGGGCTGTACGGCGGCTGGGGCAGCGTTGCCACACCCATTTTGGCCAGCAACTCGGAGACAATGAGCGCGGTGTGGGTTGACGCGTTGTCATGGTGCAAGATCCAATTGTCGCGAATTTCGTTTCGGACGCGTCGAACCCTGTTGCGCAACCGTTTGAGCACTTCACAGTAAAACTCCTTGTTGACTGTTTGTCCTTGTGGCACGAATTCACTGTGAACTACACCTTTTCTGTCAAAAAACACAATGAGCATTGCCTTGATTCGCGATTTGCTCATCCTTGCTTTTTTCGGGCGAGGAGACTCCTTGGTGTGCCACTCGCTGCTCTGGCGCTTTGATTCGGGATCGTACTGAAAAATCCACGTCTCGTCCCCTGTGATCACTCTGTCCAAAAATTCTGGGTCCGTTTCGTAGCGTTCATGCAATTCCTGGCACTTCAACAAACGCTGCTCCTTCATCTCACTCGTCAGGACTTTTGGCACCATTTTCGAGCAGACTTTCCTCATTTGAAGATCCTCCGTTAAAATGCGATGAACGATTGTTTTGGGTATTCCACACTCCTCTGCAATCACCCGAACACTTAATCGTCGGTCATTGTCCAAAACTTGACGCACTTTTTGCACCGAGTCGTCCGTTTGTGATGTCGACGGGCGTCCAGAGCGGTCGTCGTCGTTGACGGACTCCCGACCTTCCCGGAACCGCTTGTGCCACATGAAAGTTTGGCTTTTTTTCATCGCCCCGTCACCGTAGGCTTTCCGAAGCATTTCGAGTGTCTCCGCCCCGTTTTTACCCAGTTTCACACAAAATTTGATTGCATAACGCTGCTCCAAAAACTGGTCCATTTTTTGATCGACGAGGGTGCAGTAGATACCTCTGCGCGGAGCGTGACCCTGCCTCAACAACTGCCCGCAGGCGACTGATACCGGTCTCGTTTCCAAGCTCAGATCCCCCACCAACTTCTCCGCCCCGTCAGCCAGCGTTGCCAACTACAAAAAATCATTCCGGGAACTTCTGGGACAAACCCTGTATGTACCAATTTTGATGTAAATCGCCGAACAGTTCAAGCCCCAGGGTGCTCTAAATAGGCAAAGTTTAATTATAACCACCCTGTGTATATATAATTTATAGAATACTAATTGTGTATGGAGCTGTACCACAAAAAGCGGGCTATGTTGAAATACTTGAATCATGTGGAACTTTAAACATTGAGTAAAGACAATTATTAAAGCTTTATTATGTATTTTTTTAAAAATATTTTGGGGGTGCAAAGCTTGAAAACCAATTTAAATTCATTTCTAGAAACTCATGCAAGTATAAATTTGTCCCCACCCCTTTCCCGATCCACCCTTACTGCTATATAATTTCTTTCAAACCGATTTACACATTATATTCAACCATTGTCTATCCACAGGTGAACAAAGGTCTCCAAATGTCCTCCACGTTTGTCTATTTTGAGAAGTCGTTTTCCATATTATCTTAACTGATACTTCATTCACCCATGCAGTCTGAAGATATTTCCTAGGACTTTGATTATCATTCGGAATCCAGTTG
Source organism: Dysdera silvatica (assembly GCA_006491805.2). Taxonomy (NCBI): domain Eukaryota; kingdom Metazoa; phylum Arthropoda; class Arachnida; order Araneae; family Dysderidae; genus Dysdera; species Dysdera silvatica. The sequence goes on from QLNU02015360.1 coordinate 285,062,905, forward strand.
AGAATTTCAATTACTCGCTTGTGAATTTTAAATAAGGACAGCAAGGATAATGTTACGCCAGGACCTCAGTTTTCCTAGGAATCTGAACATCGTATGGCTTAGGGAACCAATGCCCATACTACAACAAGCAGCTAGATAGTAGGCATTTTTTTTTTTGCTCCAATGGGAGTCAAACGAGGAGTAATGGTATGTTAGGTAAACCCATTACCACTGCAGTGCCTTTTGTGTTATGCCCAGTAAGTTTGATTATGTGTAAATATTGTAATTCAGGGGACATATTAAACCACCAGCCCTGTCCCAGATGGCCTTTCATGTTGTGATGGGATTTAAAAATTCAGAAAGTAAAGAATGGGTATGCTAATGCTGTTGAGTTTGTGAACGAATATTCAATCTTTGTTTTGCACTAGGGGTTCAAACTAAAAATCAAAACTTTTCAATTAATCTAGAAATAAATGTTTCATGTTATGCACAGTTCAACAATATGTGCACTCCATTTTTATGTAATTGACTTGTTAATTTGAATCTAGACCTCTCTCACAATGCAATAATTTGTATATACAGCATTCCCAAAGTTTAGTAAAGAATAGCTATTTAGCTTTTAAAGAGAAATTATAATGTAAACGAAATGTTAAAACTGCATCCATTTTGTTATCTAATACATGCTGCTTACATATATAGATACAAAACTGACGATATTTACTTAATGCATTATTTAAAATGAAAATTACAAAAATGCCTGTCTCAAAAGTTTATTCAAACTTTGATTTTTACCTCTTGAAAAATTTAAAATACAGTAGAACGTCCATATATCGAAGTCTATAATTCTATTTAAAAAAACTTTGACATATAGAAACAATTTCTTTTATGCATATGTATGTAGTATATTGTTTTTAGAAACACAATTTTCTAATCAAAATACTCTGTTTTATAAATAAGTCTGCAGAGAAATATTGCTTACCATCGATAAAAACTGTGCAGCTCAAGATTCCCATAAGTCCTCAATAGAATTTATGTTGGGACTGCATACTTATCAACCTAAAATTGCAATATAGTTCCTCTGGAATCATATTTTTGTTGAACAAGATGTATAAGTGGGTGAGCAAGCTTGCTGAAAAACCTTATTTTGAACCTCCTAGAAATTCTCCAAAGCAGGGTTGTCCAATTATTTTGGGCAGCAGGCCACTTAAAAATTTTCTCAGATCTTGCTGGCTGGCGAATTTCTTAAAAAAAAAGTGTCCCTTCCACGTTTCTTCTGGTTATTTGTTTGTTCAACTGTAATAGGGACAGGCGCAACCTATGCTTCCCTGCGAATTTTCCTTATTTCTGAAAAAAAATCTAAAATTCTTGTTTTGAATTTTTTTTTTTATTCCAGGCAGTTGTCAGTGGACCAGATTAAAACTGTTGGCGGACCGGATTGTGGCCTGCTAACAGATGGATAACCCTGCTCTAAAGGGTACCAAACTATTTTCAAAAGTCTTTTGGTAATTGCTAGAGTTTGATCTTCCATTTATAAATGCAAGTGATGTTTATCATTAAATCCTTCCCAGACCACCACAAACCCTCCGCCTTTCTACCTACTAAAAGTACTGCAAATTTTTATCTTGAATCATACCAATATCATACCCAAACATCTGGACCATTGAGATTCCACAGTTTTTCATCACTGAACGTAACTGTCACTTTTTTTACCCAATAACATGTATGCATACCCATTGTAGTCTGTTCATCCTTTGTCATGGTTTTAATGGTAGTTTTCCGGTCATTTTTTGCAGAACTATTGTACCTATCGCATATAATCCTTTGAAGAACCCTGTCATTTGCAGTTTGGTTTCTTTTTTTTGTCTTAACCCTAGACAGGTAGATGTAAATCTATAGTAAATAAGAGTAGATGCTCATATAAATTATCATAAAAATTCAATTATTTCATGGAGAAAGGCAATCACAATCAATATTTCGATTCTTTTGAACTTTTATTGTTATCTCAGTAAAATAAAATTATGTTTATAAAGGATTCAATCTTTCATTTTACTTGGTATGAGCTCCCTTCCCCCTACTGCCATTACCAGAAGGACTTGTTAAAACATAGCCATGAGTTTTACGAATGTCTACCTATCTAGGGTTAAGAAAAGTTTCTGGGAAGACACCATTCTTATAATTCATTTGTAATGGTTAAATGTGGCTTTCAACAGCAAAAATTTGCCTTCTAATTATTACAACTAATAATACTGTATAAAAGTTTTGATATACTTAATTGCATCGCAATTTCCTATACATAATTCCTATAAGTCCTGCATTGGATTTTAATCTTCACAGCAGAGCTACCTCCTTGTTATTAAGATTTCAGCATTCCATGTCAATTCAACTACATCTCGACACCCACCAACAGGGATTTTAGTGAAACTTGGTGTATGTACTACTCCTATGTAGGTAAGAACTCATGTGAAATTTTTCTCCCCTAGACCTCATAGTTCCTGAGATATAGGGGAACAAAGTTTTGAGAATTTCCACGAAAGGCACATTTTTAAACCTTTTTTAGACTGCAGTTTCGTCTTCAAAAAATTGCAGCTTAAGATCTGAAATCTCTAGGGACTCGAAATTTTGACTGTAAATCAATAGAAATGTGCTGATTATAAATAAAAATACTGGAATGGTAAAATATAACTTTTAAGACTGGAAAAATGTTAAAAGAAAATAGAAATTATGTAAATTTTTCCAAAATTTTTTATATTACAAAAAAAGTTTTTTACCAAAAGGCAGATGAAAACAATAGTCTTTTTTTTTATTTTTAATTGAAGCTTACACTTTGGTCTTTCTGGTTTTGAAATAAAAAATATGTCTTCCTCATGACTTGCATACTTTTTTTTTCAGAAAATGCATTAATTCAGGAATGAAAATTCTTAGACCTAAAGTCGCATAAGAAATTACTTCAAACACTTAAGTTTTGATGTTGAAGGAATTTATCAATGGTTCTAATAAATAAATAATTCTGTGTTCTTAAAAAATTACATCAGTTCATAAGATTTTAAATTTTCTTCCGTATAATGTATTAGTCATTGATCCACGTTCTTAAAAAAAATGATATACAAACATTTGTTCATTTTAAAAGCTCAAATTTCTGGCATCACCAAACATTTTTGACCAATTTAACCGCTTCAAACAAGTTCTGACCACATTACACAAATTTTAACCAATTTGAGCAAGTTCAAAATACTACTTTAAATATGTTTTTATATGATGTTATTACAGTTCACAGAGTTACAAAGCACAAATTTTCCTGCAAAGGGTAATAATATCGTATAAAACCTTAAGTATGAAGGAAAGGAACATCTTCCCTCTCCTGGTGGCCAAACGGTTAAGGCTCACCACTTCCAACTCCAAATTTCAATTTTTTTTTTTCTACAGCTGTTCCAGTCGTGTGTATGTTTCATTACATTGTTTTAATCCAAATTTGAAGCAAGTTTCACATACAAAGCTGGACGTAAAAAATAAGAGAAACAAGTATACGAGCCGGAAACGTCGCGTCCAAACGTAAAGGCGCGAGCCATCTAGAAAGTGCGTTGTTGTTTTTACCAAAAAACCATAAAAAATGTGGATTTTTGTGAGGCTAATAGAAAATTGTACGTGAGGGCCTTGAATGAGGTTTTCCTTAGTTTTCTTGGTATCGACCGTACAACTATAAGGTGGAGTTAAAATCCGTACAAACTACGGAAAATCCGTAAAAGTTGGCATCTCTGGACGCAGATGCACAGAAATGCGACCAGAAAAGCTATTTTCTCCTGTCGCCTGAGGCTAGTGTTTTCTAGCCAAGTAAATATTATGGAATGGAAACGCTTGTAGAAATTTTTCATGCTCCATGCACATGCACAGAAGGAGGAACTGGCCCTGTCTCTAGACGTTAGTATCAAATAACCAGTTCATCAACCGTCGTGTTATGTGCTATTGGCGAGATTAAGCGCCAACGACTTGGAGAAGAGAAAAAATACTACACAGTATAACCAATAATGATGTAAGCTAGAAAAATGGCCCACTTTGTGAAATAAATAAGTGATTTTGGCGCAAAAATGGAAAAATTTGCACTTTTGTTATCAGTTTGTAGTAACATTTTCGTTTTGGTGCAAAAACGTACAAATTCTTGCTTTTGTAGCAGCATTTGCGATTTAGTACAGTTTGACGCAATTGGTGCAGGTGTGTGATCCCTGTTGTACCCCATACTGTCAACCTCGTGATGTGTACTTCTGCCGTCAAGTAAAAAATTTCATTAAAAGGTTACAAAATTGTGTTGAAAGCTTACAAAAAAATAGTCATTTAAACACGCGAGCAGATAGATGCTTTGAAGATCCATTCACTTATTTATAATCAACTTTCGGCGCCGAATTTTAAGAATACATTACAGTACTCTTGGTTTGTTGCAAAGTTAACAAACGAAAGAAGAGTCTTTGAAAATGTAGATGGTATTTGTTTTCCAGATGATATTAGACAAAGAAAATCAGTTGTTCGAACAATTCATTTATAAAATGCTCACGTTGTAGAATTTTTTTATGTTTTTATTATTTTTATGATAATTATCATCCAAAACTGTGTACCAGTAAACAATTCCGACACCTCCGATAGTGATACACAAAAAATATGTTCACGTCAGTCAGTTTTAAAATAAAATTGATTGCATTTTATAAAATAAAATGTTTCTATATAAAGGAAATGCATATAAATGAGATGCACATAAAATGTTTATATGTTATAAAATAAAATGATGTTTATATGTTATAAAAGATTACATACTAAAAATGCGTTTGTCAATAGATAAATATATTTAAAAAAATATTAGGCATAATAGATGCTAATAGTGGAATGACTGCAAAGGCTAATAATGACAAAATAAGACGAATTAACGCAGTTTTCGTTTTTATTTAATGGAATTGTTAAACGTTTTCAGAATTTTTTTTTCAATCCTTAAATAAAACAAAACTGCATTATTGGTGTAATTTCATCCCTTCACAGGTTGACAATGAGTACGCAAATTTTATAAAAGTTATATTCACATAAAAACTTACAGCTAACTCCTAAACTTTTTGTACCTTTACAACTCTTCAATTAAAAATTAAAATTCGTGTAAAAATTATAACTGCGAAAAATAGTATCACAGAATTAAATATGTAAATATGAATTTTATTAAAGTAAGTTTATGAGCAAAATCCGATTGTAAGCAAAGTATTTTTACTAATAAAAATACATAAATACATACGTAATAAGGTTACATAAAAAAAAAAAGTGATTTCCCCGGGCATCGAACACAAAAACACGGCGTGAAGAGCTAACAACTTACCGCCCAGGCTACCGATTGGCTTGTAGAGGGCGTTGTGTTTTAAGCTCATATATAGTGTGCAAATATCTTTAGAAATTCGTATCTCCAAAACTAAGCCACATCGACATGAATGCCGAGACACATATTTTTCTTATTTTGGCTCTACTTTCATCAAAATCTGTCGGGCACTTACTGTGGGTTCCTTTGTCAGTGGAAGGGAAGGGGAAACTCATTGAAAAGGGGACCTGTTGAGTTTTTATCTATTACCCCCTCATTTACTGCTTATTTAAAACTATTGTTCCACCATGGGCGTGAAATAAAATTAATCCTGAAATTTTATGGTATTTTATTTATAAAACATAATGGAATTAAAAAGAATAATTTTTATTAAATTTCATAAATAATTTTTACTTATATTGCTTGATAAATCTTAGGGAGGACTGAGGCATAATAGTTGAAAAAATGTAAATTATATTTCATAATTGGCCATTCAAGTATTACGTAAGCATCTTTGTTGGATAATTTCACAAAGGCTTTCACGGTGTCCTATTTATCTCGCGAAGTGCCGAAAATAGTAAAAAAATCTTTCTTGGAGGTGGGGGTTAAGATTACTTATTTTTCCTGACAACAGGGAGGGAAGGGGGACCCGAACCATGCTTACCGAAGACACAGAAAGTAATACACAAAGTTTTCTCTCTCAAGGACCCCCTTCTAGGCCACCCACAACCCTCCGATATTCTTAATTTATACATAATGAATGTATTATTTTTAATAAATATATTTTATTAAATCCATTTCTTATATATTACACTAGTTGCTTACAACGTAAGAAATATTAACAATAAAAATGTAACAAAATACTTTTATAATAAATTATATTATTGTCCATTATAATTTAATAACATATGTAATAGTTTTATAATACTAATTAATAATAAATTATGCAACAAACTTGTAAATAAGCTTGAGTTTGTGCACACTGCATGGAAATATATATATATTCTTTAAGATCAACAGACATTGAGGATGTGTACATTGACATGGTGAAACGTGTGTATAAAAATGCAAGTGCAAAATTTCGGTTACATAAAGATACCAAAACTATCAAACTTGGCAAAGGGGTGAGGCAGGGAGATACCATTTCTCCAAAACTTTTTACTTCAGCTTTACAGATGATTTTTCAGCTGATAAATTGGAATAACAAGGGAATAAAAATAAATGGTGAATATTTAAATCATTTGCGGTTTGCTGATGACATTGTTATTTTTTCAACGAACCCATTAGAACTCCAAGACATGGTACAGGAGCTCTCAACTAGAAGTAAAGAAGTTGGACTCAAGATGAACCTACAAAAAACTAAGATCACTTGGCTGGAGTGCATTTGGAAGAAACAGTTTTATCCTGAAGGGGAAATTGCCTTTGTGTCTAAAAAGAAAGGTCTTCAACCAGTGTGTATTGCCAGTCCTCTCTTATGGATCAGAGACATGGAGTCTAACAGTTGGAGCAATACGAAAGTTACAGACAACGCAAAGGAGCATGGAGAGGTGCATGCTTGGAATAACTAGGAGAGATCGAAAAAGAAACACTTGGGTGAGAGAGCAAACTAGAGTAGAGGACATCATTGTTAAAGTAAAAGGGCTGAAATGGCGATGGGCTGGGCATATTGCAAGAAGAACTGATCAACGATGGACAACAGAAATTCTGAACTGGATTCCAAGAGACCACCGAAGACCTAGAAAACGTCCTCAAACTAGATGGGTGGATGAAATAAGAAAACAGGTTGGGGTGACGTGGAAGCGAATTGCTCAGGATAGACTTGTGTGGAAAGCATTTGGAGAGACCTTCATCCAGCAGTGGATAGATAATGGTTGAATATGATGATGATATATATATATATATATAAAATGTCCCAAAATGTTGTGGGCAGTTTTTAAGGGTATATCTGCCATACAAATACAAATGAATTTCATATAGAAAGTGGGGGTTGCAAATGTGACTGTACAGTATGACAGAGATATTAAAAATGACAGTGGATTCTGTTTTATTTTTAGTATCCTGTTTCATGAGTGATAGTTTCATTATCATATTCCTGGTTGCAATGGGGTATACGTTTGTTTCGTTATGAATTATATAGAATGAATAACAACAGCTGATCAAAATTCCTGTTACCATGGAGACGGTATTAAATTAAGATTATTCATAATAAAACAAACTTTTACAATGTTTCCACTCATAAACAGAAATTAGATAATTAAAACTACCAATCATTGGAATCTGTTGTATTTTCACTGTCTTATTTATTTAAAATAAGACAGCGAAAATACAACAGCCTCCAATGTCCTTTTTCATGCTATCACACCATACGGTTGGGTTTATGATACTCACTTCCTGTGTAAAATTTCTTCATATTTGTTTGGCGAACAGAGCCCTAAAATTTGGCTGTAAGCTTTTGGGACACCGTGTATATAATCACAGCAACTTACCACAGTTAAAAAAGTTTTAATATGCTGTTAACAGCTGATATACGGTTTTGATGATGGTGACATATGGTCACCAAAATAGCTATTAAGATAATTTATTGTGATTACTCTCTATTTATAAATAAGCGTTTAATATTATAACGAACTTACAAATAAGTGCTTAATGTTACAATAAAAACGTAAAGAAATATTATAATTTGTATCATACATTGCATTATTGTTTCAAAAGCTTATTCAAAAAAATTAGAGAAACCGAAATCTTAATTAAGCATAAAGGAGGGGATGGGGTCAGGCATTTGCTTATTTTTTCTTACAAGGTGGAGGGGGAGTATAAAATGGCCAAAAATTTGCTTATACAATACTTGAATGACCTTTATCTTCTAATTTGTGTAATTTTTTATTATTATTCCTTTTTTTTTGGAGAAATAAACTTGTGCAAAATATCGAAGTTAATCTATGATATAAGTTAAGCTTGCACCAGAAGAAAATAGTATACAAAAAAGCTTAATTTAGTGTTACAAACAAAAGCAGAACTTTCTGCCTTCACTTGACAAAGGGAGCAGTTGGCTCCCGAAACGTCGTGTTTTTAACGGGGCTTGTAAACTCTGGACCAAATATTTTTCCACAGTTTACAGGAGATGTTTGCGGTTTTCTGGGGGTTGTATACTAATAAAACTGTGTTCATATGAGGTTACCCTCTGAGACATAAAGTGTAAATGACACCAAGATCTGGTGCTGAGCTATTGGCAATTTTTTGCTAATAGCTGATAATCCCTTTTTTTATATATGTTCAATGTAATATTTATTACATGTAGTGTTTGCTTTGAGGGAAATAGATTCACGCTTCTGCCACCACATCAGGCATAGTTTCATTACATAATGTTCTTGCAGTGTTTTCAGGTTTGGATAACCAGTAAACTCCTTATTCCATAGACAAAAAATCCTTACTTCCTGCTAAAAAATTACCACATTTTTTACTTTAAAAATTGTATGTATAATCTATTTTCCAGCACATAAATTATACATCACACGAAATATTACAATTTGTTTGTTTTAATTACCCCCCCCAATGTGAATAATTCTATTGATCTAAAATCAACTCTTTTATAAAAAAACATTTTGTATCACCACCCCTCCCTTTTTCCAGAAAATGCCTCCCTTCTTGAAATTCTGTGCATGAGTCAGATTAAATCAGACTAACCAAAATTATTTGTTTGTCATAGGTGTGAATTCTATATAACCGAGTTTCACTGTGTTTTGATTTTCTTTCATTTTCTTACACATTATACAGCATAGATAACTTTTCATCAATTTTAAACTTACAAAAACACACAATGCAACGAAGCACACATGGACGAATTCTCTTTGCAATTGTTTAAATTTACTGATAAATGATTTGCGGTAGTTTCAAAATTAAGTGAACAGTATATCTGAGGACAACAATGACATTTGGTGCCATTCCTATCTCAGGCAACTACACTAAAAATCGACAACCTCACATGAACGCCAATATTTCACCAATTTGCCAGTAACCCCAACGCCTTTTCTAAGTTAAAAACAATGTGAGTATAATTGCATGTAACCGAAATGATTTACCAAAGTTTTGTGTGTTTCCTTTAGGATTTCCTTTCTTTCATCCGATCAGGGTGAAGCAATTGCAAATTCCTCTGGTCCAGAGTTTACCACTGCCTCACTCCCATCAATGTCATGAGGAGTTAGTTAGGTCCGGAGTTTACTAACACCTTTTTTAAACCTTATGCCAGTGTCGAAATAACTGTTTGTTATGGAATCTCCTGGTGAAACTATTATTTCGTTAATTTATTGTGGTCTTTGTTAACTATCAGCTTTGAGTGCAGGCGAGGGGTGTGAGCGTGAAACACCCTTCTCCTCTGCCTATTCAAATTATTTTTATGATTAACGTTCATCGAAATTTATAAAGCAAAATATGAACATTACTATTGAAATAACATGTAAGTGTCCAGTCCAATATAAATTTATATACCAACTATATTTTACGTACCAAATACATTTCGCACCCAAGGGCAGGCAGGGTAGGGAAATTCTCCCCTTGGTAAAATAATTGTAAGGGAAATTCAAAACAGAGTGTATAAATATTTAAAGCTAAATAGTAAAACAGAATGGGGAATGCAATGACTATATTTTCCTTATATGACAGTGCTCAAACCGAGCCTTATTTGAAACTACATTTCAATTCATTCACAAATGCCCTCCATCCTCCCTCTTTGCCTACCTGAAGTACACAATGTTTCACAGACAATAATTTTTGAAGATTAAAAAAATTATAGGAGCCAAAAATTATTTATTCATTAAAACTTAAGTGTCTGAAGCAATTTCTTAGGCAACTGTATGTCTGAGAATTTTCGTCCCTGAGTTAATGCATTTTCTGGAGAAAAACCAGAATTTTATGCAAGCCATGAGAAAGACATCTTTTTATTTTGAAACTAGAGAGACCAAAGTTTAAGCTTTAATTAAAAAAAGACCAGTGTATTCATCCGTCTTTTGGTAGATTTTTTTATATAATATTAAAATTTTATAAAAATTTACATAATTTCTATTTTATTCATAATCAGCACAGTTTGATTGGATTACAATCAAAATTTCAAGTTCCTATGGGTTTTAGAAGAGTTTGGTCTTAGCTCTGGTGGTACAGACATGTTTCTGCTGCGATCCAAGTCTGGCGGGTCTTGGTTCTGTCTCTTTTGGGCAGAGAGACTGGAACATTGACTTGGCCACTGGATTACAACGCATTGATGTCTGTGTGTGTTATTCTGGGACCGGGCTCTTCCCACTCCTCTGCGGATCAGTTTTCGTTTCTGGGGTCATGCAGGTGAATTCTTTTCTGATCCGGACTATCAAGCCGCCACCTGCATATGGCATCGATCACTTTGGGCCAGCTTTCACCGCCTGTGGATGAGACACTGGCGAGACAGACTAGATTGGATGGATGGAGTTTCGTGCATCCTGGTTGCAGGGCTGGTTCGTTCCTGGTCTCTGATACTTTCCGGCGCTGCACCCACTCAACGGTGTCCGGTGGTCTCCTGTAGGAGTACATGTCAGCCCAGGGTGTCGTTCCGAATCCACCTTTTGCAGTCACTCCTCGGAGTGGATAGATCATGGATGGTTCATGGTGGACAAATGACGATACCAGTCCGAGCTGGGCATCTCTGTACATCTGTACTGATCAACAATATCCCCACTACCCAACACCCCTTGGGCTATTGGCTGCCAATTCATTTGGCGTTAATACCTGTCTGGAATTACAGTGCAGCATAATCGGCGGTCACCCTTCCCATTTAACCTTATGCACAAAAGTAAGTAAAGTAAGGATTTTAGATCTCAAGCTGCAATTTTTTGAAGACGGACCTGCAGTTTGAAAATGGAGGTTCAAAAATGTACAGTCTGTGGAAATTCTCAAATTTTGAACCCCTATATCTCGGGAACCGTGAGGCCTAGGGAAGAAAAATTTTACATGGGTTCTCACCTCCATAAGGGTAGCACAGATGCCAAGTTTTATCAAAATGCCTATCTGTGGGTGTCAGATCATAAAAAAATTGGTTGTTTGACATGGAATGACCCTGAAGCATCCCAGAAAAAAAGACAAAAGTTTTATACTAGCTGTTCATGATGTCAATTCCTTCATTCAAGCCTGCATTTAATAAAAATTACATATTACTTAGTCTGTGACTAAACATCTGGAACAGGCATTTTTGTAATTTTCATTTTAAAAAGTGCATTAAGGAAATATCAGCAGTCTTGAATTTATGTATGCAAGCAACATATGTCACATAGTAAAATGGATGAATTTAATATTTTGTTTGCATTATGATTTCTCTTTTGAAGCTAAATAGCTTTTCTAACTAAGCTGTTAGGATACACCTTATATGTAAATACAGAAATCTCTCTCTTTCAATATAATTTATAGGCATCAAATGGTTCCTTTGGTGAAGTTGTTCATCATGTTACTTGGATATTCCTGATGTTTTGTTGCTATAAAGGGAAAAAAAGAAAAACCTTATAATTATGCAATAAACTATATTAAAACAGATGCACACAAGGATTAATTTGTATTTTGGAGTGTAACTTAAAACAGTTAAATTTGTACCACAGGTAAGTGGTGTGTGTGTGTATTGTGCTTTTAATTTCAAAGTGAACTTCGTTGGTTCAAGATCATAAAGATTTTATTTATGTTTATGGTAATTAAAAATAAAATACTTGCTCTTTCTTCACAACGAATACAATACTTTACATAAAAAAGACCAAACACTGGTAAAATAGCAAAAGAAAATACCCCAAGCTTTTAGATGTGTTAACAGAAATTCTTCATTAAGAATGAAGGACTGCTGTTTATTTTGCTATTTTACTAGTTTTCGACTTTTAGCTGTAAAATTCTCCTCGATACTTTGTAGTTTATTTCAATAAATGTAATTTGTTCCTTTTAGCATATTTTGAAAAAAAGAGCTACGTACATTTTCAATTTAAGTTAATTAGGACTTTTATGCTATCATATATAGTACCCTAAATATATTCCATAATTCTTTTTTTCATATTTGGTCCTCGTTGACAATTGGATAACTGCAAACTTTCGACCATAACTATAAAGTTCTGATTATTAATTTTTTTTTTCTTTTTTTACACAAGTATGAAAAGAATTTATGACTTGATCTAGCTATTGTAGAAAGAATGATTTGAAATTAAGATCTATGGGGAAAATACTGAAACAAAAAACCATGTAGAGCAATATTTAATATAAACTTGTAAAATTATATAAATACAAAACTCTGTATCTATATTTATCTCTGTATTTATGTTCTCTTAATAAATGCCTATTTTATTATATAAAAATCTAAAATAAAATTTATAGTTCATACTTCTAAGCGACGTCTTTCCATTAATGACGTTAATCTCGAAGAAGATAGTAAGCGAAATTCTTTTTTAGAACAATCCTATGAAATAAAATTTAAGGCAGATTTAAAAAAAAATATACATTGAAATTAATAAAAAAAAAACTGTATATATTTTATATGCACCAGGTGATCATATGATTAAAGTACCTATTCAAATTCTTGATAAAGATTTAGAGATATAAACACAATCACATTTTGCATACTAATATTTTTGAACATATGGAAGAAATTTGCATAAAAAAATTTAGTTGCAAAACTTCCCCATTTTATGGGATTTGTGATGCTTTTAGGAACAAGACAACACTGCAGTTGCATAATCCATGCATTTTAGAGACAAGTTCTGGGTACAAAACTGTCTACAGCAAATTGGGATTGTCATTTATATTAGATCAGCCATTGTGGATATCACCTTGCAGGAATTAAGCTGTTTTATGAATTTTTGTTTATTCAGTTTAATTTTTGGTTAAGTTTTTGTATAAAAACTGGCAATATTGCTGTTATACTTTCAAAATTTTAACATAAAAAGTGCACGAAGGCCCAGTGACACCATATGCTCTCAGTAGAAGGATTGCTCAATTTGAGAAAACTGTATATCTGCATGTACAATCAGCAGGGAAAGGACCCAAAGCTATCATTTCACAAGTATTTGAAGATGTTGCCATAGCCATTATGAAAAACATCCATTCTGAATATAATAAGTTTCAATTATATCACGGCAGTTGGATGTGCTCTACGTCTATATGTGGCACATACTGAAAAAATTATTTCATTTTTTCCATAAAAAAAATCAATCACAACCAATAGTTGCTTGATGATCATAAAGAAACCAGACTAGCTGTAGCATTAAACTTCCTTAATAGAATGGATATGGGTAATGTTTGGCTATGGGATATTTGATGAAGAGTTGAGGCACATTTTTACCCTAAAGGAACAGTGAACACGTTGCCTGGCCTTGCAGTAACATGTTCTTCTATTGTGTTCCCGGGTTTGACTGCCAACAGTGTTAAAAAACAACACTTACTGATTAATTGCTCACTGTACTCTTGGTGTTGGCTCCCTAGGTCTTAAGAGGTTCAGATTCTTTAAAAAACTGTAGATTCCAGTGTAGCATGACCTTGTGCCATAAAACAAACAGTAAACAATCAGCTGTCATTATTAAGCTTTGCAAACTCCTCATTCATTTCAACGAATCCCACTGCACTTATCTAATCAAGGTGTTCTACAGTTTCACGGCCACATTCATTCTTAGCTCTTGTACTATTTCAAAGAAACTAGCTCCACAAGTCACAGGGCTACTGTACTAACTATCCAGGGGCATGCATGCTCTATCCACAGATATCAGGAAATGCTAAATAGTTTTGTTTTACAAAAACTGCAGCATTAATAATTTTTATGAAAGATATACTGTCTCTACATATTGGACTGTCTGTATAGCAATTGTTGAAACATTTCGCGGAGAATACAGTGATTAGTTGTACAGGTTACAACTTTCTCCAGATCCTAATCTTTGTGATATCTTATTGTGTGTAGAGAGGTAATACTTAAATGACCTGGTTTATCAAGGCCATATTTCTAATCTGGCAGTTTTGAAAGTACACAGCATCACATTTCATGTGAGAAATAAGTACCATGGAAGATCAGTTATGGTCAGCTGTTGAATGACGTTTACCTATTTCGGGTTTTATTTGGCTTCAAAATGAGAATCATATTGAACAGTATATATATACAGTAGGACTAGTGTATAATGAGGAGATTGGGACTATCGAAATTGCTCACTGTATTTGGTTTTTGCTAAATCCATTTTGGATTTAAAATTTCAAACTTCGGAAATAAAGCCTGTTTATGTAATATGCATACAATAATATTCAGCTTTGAATTCACTTAAAATTTAATGAACAACTTATTATATAACCTTCAGTGATGAATTTATGAAATTGCCACCCTTATGCATAGATTGTATAGATGCCCCCTCTCCCTTCTTTACAAAAAAAGGAAAGAATACTTCTGATAAAAAAAAATGCTCCTATCATAATCTTAGCATTTTGTATGTGAAGATGATTTTTCACATAATTATTAAATTAAACTTTAATAATTTCATATAATAACTGATAATTTATTTTTGTGTTTTCAGCTGCCAATCTAGACATGGGCCTTGCCTACTTCGAAATCTACCACTGATATAACCATTTGAATTTCAGCATGTGAAAGGATGAGCATTAAGAGAAACATAAACACTGATGCGAAATAAATATTTTACTGGTGTTAGAAACAAATACATTAGCATCTTGAGAAGCAGCCATTAAAAGTACATAGAACAAGTTGAAGGCAAACGTTTCGAAACTATTGCAACTTCATCTTCAGTGCGAAAATTGTTGAAATGCTGGAATATTATTTGAGCGTTACATATTCTGCGGGTAGATTGTGGAATTCATTTAACGCGTTACGATGGCTATTGTTGATAGATTGCCAACTTTCAAGGAATATTAGTCCACTGTAGTTATGAATATTTTTGTGCAAGATTTTCGCATTATGCCAGGATAGGATATGGTTCTGTTCAGCGCAGTGTCTGACAAGAAATGAACTAAAATCTTGAGTTCTAAATTTGTTTTCATACTCTTAGAGTCTAGTTTTGAGGGTTCTTTTGGTTGACAGGCGCTATTGTGCAAGCTATGGCGAGGGAGACAAAAAGCCACATTATTGATAAAATAAAGAATAGCATGTTTTCCTTAGCAATGGATGGAAGCAAAGATTTGGGAGATAAGAAACTTTACTCTTTAGTCGTAAGTTTTTTGATTCTGAGGTAGGTCAGGTTAGGTTAGAACAACTATTTTGTCCCTTTTAGAATCAGGAGACAATACAGGAGAGGGGATCTACAAAATGATTGATTTGGAATTCACAAAACTTAAAATTTCATAGAAGAACTGTGTTGCTTTCTGTTCTGAGAATGCCAATATTATGATAGGTAAATTCAAAGGAGTTGCAGCTTTCATTCAATCGAAGCAGCCTAACATTAAAGTGGTTGGTTGTTCATGTCACCTGTTACACATTTGTGCACAGCGAACTAGTAAACCATTGCCAATGGATATTGAGTGTTTTGTTACTCAAATATATTATTACCTGGAGAGAAGTAGCAAACGAAAAAGTAGACTTAAAAAACTGCAGTGTTTGTGTGGAGAAGAGAATCGCAAGATATTAAAACATGTAAGTTGTAACCCGTTGGTTATCCTTGGAAACAGTTCTAAATAGGATTATTGAACAGTGGAATCCTCTGTTAGATTTTTTTGCTGAGGACTCTACATCTCCATCAGAACAATTCTTAAAAATTGAAAACTTTTTTGTTTCTCCAAATATTAAATTATATTGTTTACTTTTGCAAAACATTCTCCCAACTTTTACAAAAGTAAACGTTTCATTGCAAAAGGAATCCCTGTGCATCCACCTCTTAAAGGATGAGCTTCACAAAAATTTTTTTGAATTTCTCTTTCGTTTTGTAACTCCCACAACAATTTCAAAATTGAGGAAGTTTTTAGTGTACAATACTCAAAGGTGAAAAACCAAAAAACTGATGATAAACTTATCATTGACAGTGGCACAAGAAGCTATTTAAACAGTATAGACTTATCCACAGACAAAGTTGAAGAATTTTTTTTCACTGTCAGAAAGATTTTTGTACTGCATGTGATTATGTTCTTAAAAATTTTCCATTGCATGGTGAATTTTATCAGAATGCCTTAGTGGAAAATGTTTCTATACGTGCATCTGCATCTTACAGTTCTGTAAAATATTTTGCTGATCTGTTTGATTACCCTGAAGACTGTGGTAAGTTGCAGTTAGAATTTGCACTCTATCAAAATGAAAGGATTTCAGCTGATATTGCAGAATGTGATAGGGCTAATGATTGCTGGCTTAAGATAGGCAATCTTAAGTATCCTGATGGTACTTTCAAGTTTAAGTGTCTTTCTCAACTAATGCTTTCTCTTTTAGCAGTTCTACACAGTAAATGCAGCAACTGAGCGAATTTTCAGTATAATTTAAAAAAGCCAAACAAGTTTAGATCAAGTCTTAGCACAAAGACATTGAAAGTGTGTTATTAGAGATATAGATTATTGTTATCAAAAAACATTCAGTGAAGTTGAACTTAAAAATGTAAGAGCACATGTCACAATCAAACTACATACAAATTGTTCTAAAGATTGATTTTTTCTTGCTTTGCGTTGTAAATCATTTGAAAATGCCACTTTTGTCAAATAAATGTAATAAGTGGATATCTAATTATATTACTATTATTATTTTGTTGCTTTAATTGCTTAAGTTTATTTAAACAATGGACAATTGGCATACGACGATGACTTTGTGATAGGTCATGATATGAAGTACCGTAGCTGTATTACTGATGACCCATGGTCAAATGTTGGCAGGTATGCTAATGCAAGTTCCTTTACATAATGATTTTTTATTTAGTATTTATATTTAGTTTAATATGCTGAAATTCAAGTGGTAATATAATAAATATATTGGCCATTAAATTTTAAGCAAATTCAAAGCTGAATATTATTGTATATGAATGTGCATATATTACCTCTACATACTTCATTTTCAAAATTTTAAATTTTAAAACTGATTTAATGATCATTTTCGTTGGTCCCAAGCTCCTCAATATATATACAGGTCCTGTTGTTTTTACATATTACTTTCTTAAAATAACAAAACTTGCATAATCTATAATTGGCAAAAAGGCTAAGGATCAGATTCGGACTACTGATTTTCATTACTCGTAAGAAATCATTTTTAATCCAGTTTCAAGTTCTTAATTTAAATTGAGGTTGTTAAACAAAATAAATTCATTATAAGGAATGAGAAATGTGATTGTAATAATAAGATGTAATGAATATATATAATACCTTTGAAAGCCATTTGTTATTCTGAATATCACTACATGATGGCCTTTTGGAAGAATCATCTTGTAATATCTGATTTATTAAACTCTTAGCTTCATTATTCACATGACTAATAGATTTTTCAGGGAATATAAATTCGACTCTATCTATATTTATACATGTTTCCACAAGACCTTTTTCATAGAATGGTGATATTCCATACAAGAAGACATAAAGCAATACACCAATGCTCCTATAGAAATCAGAAGATTGCTTTTTAAAGAGCATAAATAAATAATGATTTTTTCAAATATAGATAACGTAAAAAAAATTCTGTAAATGTGTTTTAATTAAAATTTTCGTTACGACACTTCACACAATTCTTTCACCTTCGTAGTAACATAGCATGACTTTAGACTGCAGGTATATTCTTATTAATTTAGACTGCAGGCAAATTGATCATCCCCACCCACTCTGAATAAAAAAAAATCGCAATTCATCTATTTCTAGACTGTGTGACAATATTCTGCATTGTGTTGTTGTTTGTGTTATAAATTATGATGATATAATTACTCACTGATACACAGTTGATTTACACTATATTTTCATTTCTTCATTTTGTTGTATCTGGTTGAAAACTGAAATGTATTCATATCCACATTTATATTTACCTCTACATTATTTTTTGCCGTAATTGATTTTTTTCTGAGTGAGGAAATTTAAATACCAAGCACTGTAATTAATGATTATGCCTTGTTCAAACACAAACTCCTTGCTGTGAATCATATTGACTACCACTGACATCTCTAATGTTCGTTACTGTTGTGACTTCAGTTTTCTACTAGAAGAACACTGATTACTATTAAACAGCTTGAAGAAAATAGTCTGCACTTTAAGACAAACGTTACTGTGCTAAGTTTTAGAATTAGAAAATAGTTACATATACTATTGTTACAAATTATCATAACTAAAATAATAATACAAATAAAGGAATAATACAATAATTAGATGATAACAATACAACAGTTAAAACACTAGTCATGAAATTTATTGATCATCTTATTTCAGCGGTAACAGTTCATGCAGTCCATATAATGGAAGTCACTACAGTCGTGCACCGTAATATCAAAGATTTGCAGAAAATCCCCATCTTCTAAAATAGGCTTTTTCCATTATTAAGACAGTGTGCATGCTAATATATGCACACAATATAATAAAAATTGAAATTGTGTATATAAAAAATGAAATGAAAAGCATAAAACAGAATTATATAAACTTCGCCAGAAATAGTTTAACCTCGATTTAACAATTTTCACGGGACTAGCATAGGTGCCAATATCCCGAAACGTCGTTTTTTAAACCTTATGTCAGTGCATCGGCGCCGATGGCATGAAAATATTGGAGGTGGGGGACAATATACCTTTAAAAGGCATTTTGTTTCAAATTTAAGGGGGATATGGAACCCAAATGCCAACATTGACGGGGACGGGCCCCCCCCCGCTTACGACGCCCGTGCGCCAGTGTCGAAATAACTGTTTGTTATGGAATCTCCTGGTGAAACTCTGTATTGTTTCGATAGGTGTCAATTCTTCCGATTTACCCCGAAGGCTTCCAATTTTTTATCAATTTTCTGAACTTCCGGTCGTAAAACGATTTCTTCTGCTTTTCGGAGATATCGTCTTAAATCCGTTTTTTTTTCTCCTTTATTTTTAATACTGTTTTTAAAATTTGACAAAAATTCTTCTAAATATCTATTTTTCTTGGTGCGCGTGTTCATTTAACTTTTCGTGCATATGTGCGTATTATTTAAACAATCGTAAATACGAATGGTAAACAAGCCAGAGAAAAACTCGTCTGCCGTTAACATACGCGTGGCGTGGAATTTTAGCTTTTGCCATGAGATAATGGATTTTACTGCGCATCTTGACTGTTGGGAGAGAAAAGAAGGAATGTTATACATCGATTTGCTTTTGGTCAAGCACCAAACCCGGGACTCGTTTTAGGGAAGCAATGTGTTAATAAGGTGTGTCCCACCGAAATAAAGCCACCGTGATTGTATGCCGTAACTGGACACGAAACAAACCAATAAGAACGAAACAAATATATTAAGAAAGTCTATATACAAATACATATTTACAAGGAGTAACTCACTCCCTGCCCCACCTGGGCAGGAAAAAAAATGAACGTGTAAAAAAATAGGGGGAAAAAGTGTCCCGCCGAAATAAAGCCACCATCCCTATTAGTGTTTTAGGTAACTCTCAATATTCGAGCTGCTACAGGTAAACAGGTTTATGACGTCAGGAAGTTGTCAAATAACTTACCTGTTCTATCCCAGTCGAATGTTGACTTCAGAAGGTTGTATTTTCTATTTCTCCTGCAGTATTGCAATGGGAAAACGAACCCAGCTATCAGAGTTCGAGAAAGGCCAGCTAACAGCTTTTAAGGAACAAAGTCTTTCATATAGACAAATATCTAAGCAAATCAAACGATCTAAAACCGTAATAGACAATTTTGTGAATCAGGGCAATGCGTACAGGTATAAAAAAAGGAGGTGTACAGGCAGAAAAATGACTTCCAGGCAGGAAAGAGATATTGTGCATCGTCTTTCACAAGGTGGTATTTCTCTCAGACAATTGGCCAAAGAGGATAACATCCCTGTGACAAAATCAACTCTGTCACGGATTGTAAAATATACAAAAAACTTCCAATATAAAAAAGGAAACAGCAGCCCATGTTGAAAGCTATCCACAAGCAAAGGATAGTAGATTGGGCCAAATATCATCAAACCTGGAAAGACCAGTGGCATCGTGTTATATTCTCAGATGAGAAAAAACTTACTTTGATGGCCCAGACGGCCTTACACTCTGTTGGCGTGACATGAGGGAAGAAGAGGAAATCTTCTCCAAAAGATAATAAGGTGGAGGCTCATTAATGGTGTGGGGAGGCTTCGGCTATGGTGGTAAACTTAACCTGGCTTTCCCCTTAGGCCGCATAAAGGCTACCGATTACCAAGAAATGCTAGAAATCCAGTTACTGCCATTTGCAGAGAGAATTGGTGGCCCAAGTTGGATTTTCCAGCAGGACAACGCCCCCATTCACGTTGCAAAACCCTCTTGTGAATGTTTTTTGCATAATGGGGTGCATGTCATGGAGTGGCCTGCCCTTTCCCTTGATCTTATTTCCCAAGAAAATGTGTGGGGGTAACCTCAGTAGGGCTGTATATGCCAATGGCAGACAGTTTCAGTCTGTGGCAGAATTGAAGGTTGCCATCATTGAAGTCTGGGATAATACTGATGCTACTGTCCTCCAGGGATT
>QLNU02015360.1:285090997-285108289 GCA_006491805.2 Dysdera silvatica
TAAAAGAAATGCACATCGCGGCAGATGAAAAAAAAAAAAGAAGAAGAAGAAAAGAAATTCTTTCACTCCGTGGACAAAAAAATAAACCACGTAGAGCAACATTCTCTAAAACGAAACCGCAGACGGTCAGGCGCCAAGAGGATCGTTGTTGTTGGCGATATCGGTTGAAACATGAATTAAAAAACTGTCCAGCGTTTAACGTAAACTGTAGCGCATGTAATAAAAAGGACATTACGCAAGGCAATGCAAAATTTAAAATGAATATAAAAGGGGGACACGATAAACAGGTTAATCAGGTGGAAGAAACATTTAGTGATGATAATGGATTATCAGTGTATATGTGCGACACATTGCATGTTAGTGAAGTATTGGATGTAAATAAAAGTGAAATGGTAACCAATAGAGAGTGGGTAACAACAGTCAAATTTGAAAATGGAATTTCTGCGAAGTTTAAATTAGACATAGGGGCAGGTGATGACGTTATTACGGCAAATATAGCCAAACGGTTACATAGCCCCATTCTAAAGTCTACAATGCGACGATTGAAATCTTTTAATAACGGATATACACCGATTGAAGGTGAAATAAGCACAAAATGTATTGTTCAAGGTAAGTTTGTGGATTTGAAATTTCTTGTTGTTAAAGGAAATTTTAACTGTATATTAGGATGTCGTACATGTGAGCAATTAGGCTTAATAAAGCAAAACGTGAATGCGTTAGAGATCATGGAGATCGGCATTCACATCCCTGATGGAATTTCTCAAGGAATAGGATGTATTGAGAATTTTGAATATGATATAGAATTACAAGAAGGAGCAACATTTAGAGTGCACCCACCGCGTTGTATACCTTATGCAATTAGGGATAAAGTTAAAAAGGAGATTGATTTAATGGTAAAAATGAAAGTTTTAAAGCCGGTTACTCGCCATACTGCATCAGTGAGCCCATTAGTAATAGTGAAAAAAAGGCGATAAAGTGCGGGTGTGTATTGACCCTACTGGTATTAACAAGGCAGTGAAGCGACGCCATTATCCATTAAAAACCGTTGAGGAAATTGCAGCACGCATTGGTTCAGCCAAACGTTTTACTTTGTTGGATGCAAAAAAAGGTTTCTGGCAGCTGAAGGTAAATAAGCGAACGTCAGATTATTTGACGGTAAATATATCTTGGGGAAGATATTCTTTTTTAAGAGTACCTTTCGGCTTGGCTTCCTCTCCTGAGATCTTTCAACAGGTATTTCAATCAGTACTTAATGGTTGTGAAAATACGGAATGCTCTATGGATGACGTATTTATATGGGCTAAAACTCGTGAAGAATTAAGAAAATTTACCTCCAGAGTATTAAAAAAGCTGTTAGATAGTGATATACGTTTAAATAAAGGAAAGTGTGAATTTGAAAAATCTAAAATCAAATTCTTAGGCCTTATCTTCATATCAAAGGATGTTATGGTGGATCCTGCAAAGGTTGAGGCTATAGAGAAATTGAAAACACCATCAAATATCACAGAGTTGCAACGGTTTTTAGGAATGGTGAATTATATTGCCAAATTCATGCCAGGATATTCGGAGACGTCGGAACCTTTACTTAGACTTTTACATAAAACTGTGCTATGGGAATGGTCAGATGACCAACAAAAGGCATTTGACCAATTGAAATAGGTACTCAGTAATGCACCCAAATTGACATATTATGATGTCAATAAACCAGTGGTGATGTCCGTCGATGCCAGTTCCCATGCAGTTGGTGCTGTACTTCTTCAAAGTGACGGACCAATTGCCTATTCTACTAAAGCGTTGACACCTACACAGCAACGTTATCCACAAATTGAAAAAGAAGCTTTTGCTATTCGGCATGGAGTAAAGGAATTCCATGATCACGTTAATGGAAAATCAGGAACTATAGAAACTGGTCACTTGAAGCCATAGCAAGAAAGCTCTTGCAGGCTGCACCACCTAGACTGCAGCGCATTTTGTTTGACGTACTGCAGTACTCACTTAAAATTGTTTATAAAAGTGGAAAAGAAATACCGATATCCGATACACTCAGTCAAGATTGTATTGTTAACACAATGGACGAATCCTGTGATGAATTAGAATGTTTTGAAGTTGTCCTGGATATACCTCTTCCTTTGATAACTTTTCCAGAATTGTTATCTGCAGTTAATAATGATGAATAATTACAGCTTCTCAAGAAAGTGGTCCTTGAGGGCTGGCAGTCGGATATAGAAGAAGTACCTAAAGTACTTCAAAAGTATTGGAATTATAGAGAAAAATTATCAGCATGTGAAGGTCTTCTATTCAAATCAGAACGGTTGATAATCCCTTGCAGTCTAGGTTTAAAATAGTTAAAGCTGATACATCATGGACATCTTGGAATAAATCTATCGTTATATTTCGCTCGTGGCGTTATGTTCTGGCATGGAATGACTAAAGACATTGAAGCTTATACATAACAGTGCTCAGTGTGCCAACAAACTTCTAGATCCCCAAATGCAGAACCTTTATTAATGAAACCAATACCTCGGTTTCCTTTCCAACGAGTGGCTTCGGATTTATTTGAGTTTGTTGGAGACCAATACTGTCTCTTAGTTGACAGTTATTCGGGGTACTTCTAACTTTAAGAAATTGAACCATACTACATCGCAAGTAATTATTAATTACCTAAAAGACTTGTTTACGGTGCATGGTATTCCTGATGTACTGGAATCAGACAATGGTTCCCAATACACATAACAAGCATTTCGTGAATTCACCGGAAGCTGGAAGATAAGACATGTCACATCAAGTCCCCATTACCCTAAATCAAATGGGTTGGCTGAACGTTATGTTCAAATAGCCAAATTGATCATTAAACGCTGTAGGTTAGGTCAATCTGACTATTGATTGGCACTCCTCAACTGAACCCATGGGGAATACACCCCCCCCCACCCCGTGGTTGTTTGCCATCTCCTGTTTAACTTTTATTTGGACGTCCCACAAGAAGCCTAATTCCCCTTCATCCTTCACGAAGGTTACCAAGAGAATCAACTTCAGCACCTCTTCAACAAGCAAGAGAAAAGCAGCATTTTGCTGTTTCGGCTATTCCCAGAATAGAACTACCAAAATTCAGACGTCAAACTGGTAATAGAAACTGGTTTCCGGCTACAGTATCAACTAAATTAGACGTACCTCGGTCATATATAGTTACCAATTCAGATGGTAAATCTTTCCGTTGTAACACAAAAGCTATTCGTCCCATCAAGGCAAAAATCAAACCAGAAAGACAAGTTGTGGTTCCCTCTCCTAACTTGTTGCATTCAAATGTGGAACTCTCAAATTCTATGGAATAGAAAACTTCGATTGAGCCAACCTCTCCCAAAACAAAACCTTCTCATAATCGGTCTGTTATAACAACTCGTTCTGGACGTGTTGTGTATCCACCGAAAAGATTAGACTTATAATGATTTGGGTTGATTAAATGTAAAACTTTAATAGTAATATTTTCTCAGATATGGTAAAAAATGGTGTGAGCGGAGGAAAGCTAGGAAAGCCAAAAGCATATTAAGTTTGTTCTTTTAATTTCATTTGTAAAAGGGAAATGTAATAATGTTATAAAGAGCATTGCCAACACTGCGTTGTCAGCCATTTGTGAAAACCAAAATGCCGGTGCTGATTCATTTTCTATCTTAGATTAAGAATGTATCATTATTAATAACAGTGTTTGTTACTACAGAGAGGTCAGAGGCTAAAGAATTAAACGAAGCGGCTCAGCTGCCACATTTTCCATTATGTTCAAACATAAGATTAGAGAAGTTCAGTGGTCAGCTGCATTCGGTTCTCGCTGGTTAGCGCGAATTGCTTCTTAAAATATTTTTCAAAATAAAAACCAGTCGTTAACATTTGTATGTTGTTTGTATTGTGAAAGTTAAAGTCTTTAACTTAAAGGATAGTATTCCACTGGGGATGCAGATCCAAGCGCAGACACAGGGAGGAGATCACAGGGATCATGGCCTATCCCAAAAATACACTTTTGCACTGTAAAAAGTTTCAACGTTCATTAAAAATGGAGAGTGTTATTCCAAGACCTTGACAAATAGTGTTCTTGACCTCCCACCCCAAGTATGTGTCCACCCCTATGCAGATCCAATATTCGGAGCCAGTATTCTCATCCATCATCTGCACAATTCATCCGGAGAGCATTTGTACTTTCATCGACCCGGTTGTTATACATATATGCAGTATAATCCTGTCATAATTAACACGGATATAACAAATTAACAGCTATAACAAACAAATTATTGAAGTTAGTTTAATTTATTGTATAATGTAAATATGTTTATATCCGGGGAGCAGCCTGCCAAAAATATTTTTGTAGCTTTTCGGCTACCTAGAAATGCAAAACAACACGGGAATATTGAAACGAGGGAATAAACCGGGGAATTTTAGGGAATAAACGGGGAATTTTGGAAGCATTGGAAACTTTGATGGGAAGAAACAACAGTCCGTTCGCGCAGACTTGACGCCTGATCCCGTTAGTAGACGGGTTGTTCCATTGCAGTTTAGGGAAGGGCGTCTTGACGTAACTGGTTTTTCCCGCGCGAAAAACCAGTTTCGGCAAGACGCCCTTCTCTAAACTGCAATGGAACAACTCGTCTAGTAACGGTATCGGACGTCAACTGGGAGCGAACGCACTATACCTTTACGATGTTCACGTTTATTTGCACATCACCAGATACTTAGAAATGGACGAAATATTTCAATAAATTTTTTTACCATCATTTTTTACACCTATCGCTTTCTCGTGGAAAGTTTACCTACTTTTAATTTTGACTAAAGAAATAATTGTACGAATTAATCGATGTATATCTTTATCCGAAATTTCATTATAACTAGCAATATGTATTTTAATTAATAAATGTGCACGATTATTAAAAAATTATCACATTTTCTTAAAATTCCACATCAGCAGATATTTTAACAGGAAGACTTTAAGTACAATATGTACAACTGAAATTATCATTAGATCATGAAATTATATTCCATTATAAATATACCTAAATTCAAAATTAAATAATGTTACTACTTTAAATTATTAAATACACAAAGAGTTGTTATCGATTAATTATCAAACTTAGGTTAATATTTTTTTTTAAATAAATAGGTAATGCAAAAATTGTTTCATATAATTCAAATGACGGTATTTCAAAATTCCCATAATTTTCGAAAAACCTTTATTTTTGGAATTTTGAAAATTCCTTTCCCAAAAAACCCGTGTTTTCCCCCGGTTTTAATCGGTTTTTTTCCAGCCTTTACATCTCTACTTGCACCTAAAAGTTGCAGTCGAATCAGAAAAGTTGTTTTCAAGTTTACAAATAATTTTAGTCCTGAATAATGAGTTCTAAGCAATGGTATTTAATTATTTTTATACTTTGACTTGATTCTTCGATGCATACATCATGCAATATATACAGTAGACCACCAGCCAAAATCAAAGTTCGTATTAGTCAAGTCTCACCCTCTAATTTTGTTCATTTTAATAATAAAATAAGGCACAGAAAATTTGAAGACAATTGGTAAATATTTACTGGTGGCGCAATACAGCCGAATAGTTCAGTGCGTTATGAATTATGTTCGTGGTTGATTGGTTGTAGTTTTATGGCGCAAGGACAGCAATGGTCATTCTGCGCCAAACAAGGTGGGACCACGCATACGATGAATTATGTTCATGATGAAAAGTGGACCAAGATTGCAGATTACACTAACTAAAGTCATTTTTGTTGCATTCTTTGTACAACTCAGCAATGTAGAGTTTTAAAAAATATTGGGAGAGTGCAAGCACATATTATGCACATTTATACATTACAGTATATGTAAAATTGCAATTTATTTCAAATTATTGGGGGCACCATATCACTCTACGCCTATGGTATAACTGTTAGTTTATTTGTGTTGGACTACTGCTGATGATGCTTTTCCACTACCTGAAGGAGGTACTGTTTCAGTTCTTCTTGGTTAGTCAACACAGCATTAAAAGACTGTATTTGTGCTATTCCTCGTTTTACTGCATCGTTAACATATTTGAAGATTCCTGACCCTCCGTTTGGCTTTAATGAATTCTTCGTATTCGTCCCAAGTGCTAGGATGATCTCGCAGAAAATTATCAGAAATATGCAAAGCCATGAACAGTGTTTTGGTGCTGTTTGTAACAAAGTCTGGAAGTTTCTTTTTTTTTTTATCTATCTGTCACCAACCTTCATCCTTCGAGGTTCAGGATCCTCCCCCTTGTTCGTTTAAGGATGCCACCATTGCCACTTTCATCTTCACAGGCCCCATTTCTTCAAAAAATGTAAGACTAATTAGGATTTTACTTAAGTACCACAAGTGCTCAGAGAAGCTCTTGATTGTAGCATTTGCAGCAGATTCATTTGTCGCCTTGTATTCAACAAGATTCTGCAAGAGTTCAACAGATTATAGTTAAGCGTAAACATGACTTATATGCATTAGGAAGTCGAACAGTGCATGCGACTCGCTTTACTAGAGTGGTCTGAAACTGAACATAAGATAGCCCGGATATATGCTTATACATGTTAATGTTTAAATATATTGTTTACGAATTCCATAATTAAACCCTAAGAAATCTCCGAATTTAACAGTTAAAATTTAATGTGAAAAACTTTTGCTACAGTTTTTAGCTGAGAGCTAAACGCATTATTTCAGACATGGTTTTAATTGAGTTTACTGACAATTTTGAAATATTACGTAATTAAAAATGTTAGTTACAATTTGTAAATAATAGCTACGTTTCTGAAAACGAGATCACGGAAAAATCGGTATAAAACTCTTCATTCATCCTGTGTAAAAAAAAAAGAACCTTTTATTTGATTCTTTTCTTTAATATATTCTATGATTTAGAAAACAGGCACTACTTCTTTTAACATATGTATATGTGAAGGTTGCGCATTCAATACACAAAACGTTTATTAAAACATAAATTTTATATTGAATCTCACTTGCATTTAATGTCATATTGCATCAACTTTTCAAAACGAATCACCAATCAACACGGTTAGCCAACAAAAGATATTTAATAAATGAAAATTTGTTTTTTTTTAGAACGATTTTATTATACATGGACAGAATGTACATTAAAACAAGAAAACATATGCATGTAGTAAAAAAACTAAATTTCGAAAGTCATGGCATACAACGCCCTGAAATCTAAAAAATAAAGTAGTTAAGTGAAACTTGGTTAGCTTTTCGATTAATCGATTTCGCATCATAGGGCCTTAAATAGTTTTGTTCGTGACATTACGTTTTTAACTACATTTTGCCACATTGTATATTTCAATAATGAGTAGTACTTTATGTAGAGATATAAAAAATCCAGGAATTTTGGACACATTGGAAATTTTAATGGGAAGAAACCAAGATAGCTAGAATACAGGAGGTAGTCCCGTCCTTACCTTTCTTCCTATTGGTCGATTCGACACAATCAACCAATAGGAAGAAAGGCGCGGACGGGACTACCTCCTTTATTCTAGCTATCTTGGTTTCTTCCCATCAAAGTTTCCAATGTGTCCAAAATTCCCGGGTTTTTATGTGACACTAATGTATTTAATTCAAGGACTGGTTATTGTAGTTTTGCATTTAGCGGATCCTGGCGTTACTGGTTATTTGTATAATATATACATAGATAAAATATCCAAGTTTCAAAAAGAGCTTAAATAAAGAACGTATCTCTGAACTTCGTTGTTAATGATACCATAACATATAAGTAACATATAAAATTAACATTTCGTAAAAATTCTCTGAAGTCTGTTTTTCTTTACTGAAAACATATCAGGCCATATAAAACAGTTTGTATTTCATATTCATTCACCATTGACTGCATGTACGCCTACCGAAAAAAAAGTCCAGATAGCATTTTCTGCTTCTACTTCTATAGAAATAATTTGGGAAAATAAATTCGTTAGGAAAATATAATATGCGTATTATAGTGCATATGCATAGTGCATGCAGGACCGATTTTGGGTGACCTGTCTGCCTGCGTGCCACAGAGTTATTACCACCCCAGTGAATGCTAATGTGAATGCAAACACGCGTTTCATTGAACTTTACACGAACATAATTATGCCATTTTGCATCGCTATTAAATGTTTCAAAATAAAATAAGCTCAAGTCATGCCCCAAAACAAAATCCTTTGCCTATTTTAAGTTTTATTGGAAACAAAACTACGCAAATTATACAACAAATGTCACAAAAGCAAACAAACAATGTATGCTTTACAAAATAAAAAACTCCACTCGTTTTATTTGAAGTACGGCAATGGCATTAAAAATTAAAAGTTTTCACATAATTCCTTTTCTATAGCCTCAATTGCTATGCCTCTCCTGGGATACTAACGATCTTGAATTTGTTTCTATAAGTTCGAATTTTTAAAACCTTCTTGCCGCCGTAGTTACAATAACTAGTAACGTCAAGCAAAATTTTAAAGCGATAAACAAATTAGAACATGTCGATAAGTTGCTTTCCATAATATATTCTGGGTTTTTTAATGGGTTTGCAGTCCCACCATTAAAAATTTCAAAATCCCACATGTCATCAACTGTCTAAAGAGAGCATGACCACCAGCTTTCTTAAAAATTTTGCTTCTTTTCCTATTTTGAAAGGGGGGGAGCATCTAACTTTAAACAAGCCTCTTTAAATCATTTTTGGACAGTTTTCTTAACTGAAAAACAATTCTAAATAACTTATTGCATTTAATTAGACATTTTAATTTTTCTTGGACGGAAGTCGATATTCTATCAATAATTATCAGATAAAATTATACTCTGAAATATACATTTGCTTTCTTATTTTATTCATCAAGACCTTTAAAATCAGTGATTGAAATATTACGTTTGTTCTTTCATCGATGATCATTATCATAATGTGACTATTGAATGATATTTGAATTCTATTTCTTAACTGCACAGAAAAGGAACATTTACGGCTATCCCATGGCTATGACCACCTGCGTGCATGAAAGTACTGCAAATCCTCCAGAATCGGCCCTGAGTGCATGTATATACATAATGCAAGTACATACATACATATAGTACGTGTGTGTGTGTGAATGTACATTACATATATATTGCAAATAGTATAGTAAGAACTAACTGAAAAAATTTCTCTGAAAAAATAATTGCCTTTTTTTTTTTCAAACATTTATGTAATAACAATAACTTATCACATTATTGCATAATCATATAAAACTGACTATGGTCCAGTTTGAATCTAAAAATGAAGCTCGTTTTTGAAGAAATTTTGTTCTTATTTTTCAATAATGTAGAAAATATACTAATTACAGATACATCTGTATGTAACGATTGCTCTATGATTGAAAATTTAAAATAAAACGGCATTTTACATTTTTCATGCACATGATTTCTAAACACTAATTGACTGATGAAAGAAATTGGCATTTATTCAATTAGATCCTAGGAATTTTTTTGGCCACTGTAATACAATTTTTATCCGGAAAGAAGAAACTAAATCTTTAGATACGAAATTAAAAGGTAACACGCATCAAGCCTTTTCAAATTATTATTCATTACTATTGTTCACATACCAGTAATACTTGTATTTGCGTGGATGTACGTATATATATATATATAAATTTGTCGGCGAAAAGCGGTATTATCGTTATGATAAGGTTAGAAATTTAAACAATAATATCTATATACGAGTAGCTGTATGGATGAAATTTACTAAAGTTGTAAAATGAAAATGTGTTATTGTAAAAGTATCTTTAAAAGTCAGTGGCGGATTTATAAAATTGCCGCCCTTAGGCACAGCCTGTACTGCCGCCCCCTCCCTCGTTTAGAAAGAAAGGAATATTTGTTTAAAAAAAACGCATATCATACTCTTAACATTTGATATGTAAAGGAGATTTTTCATATAATTATTCAAACTAATAAGATACAACTCGAAATTATTGCTACTACAGTCTCCGACTTCGTGAATTCGAGACATTTTTTGAATCCACAATAATTTTAGTATGGAATCCTGGAGCCTCTGATGTTTTTACGTGTATTTCGCGTATTTGGGGAAAAAAACACGTACGCATCCTTGCATGAATTTTTTCGTTATCAGTTCAAGTTTTTCATTATTCATTCATTTACTATTAGTATATATAAAAAGCGTGTTAAGCCTGGATTTATAAATGGGTACGCTGGGCAAATGACCAGGGCCCAAAATTTTTAGGGCCCTTTGTCTTTCGATTCTGTAGTTTGTATTTGCAGGCAAGTTAAAGTAATCGCTTATATGTCATCGCTATTGGGGAAACAGGGCAATAATTAAAAGAAACATTATTTTTTCAACATTGTTGAGTTTGGACAATTTTATGTTTAAGCACATTGATGCCGCCCTCCGATAAGTGCTGCCCCTAGGCCTGTGCCTTGTATGCCTATTAAGAAATCCGCCACTGTCAAAAGTTGTTATATTTTCATGTTTCATGAAAAGATATTGGTGTTAGTTATATAGCAATGATTGTTAAAGCGACTGCATTTAATTAAAAAATAGATTGTCCACTAAGATTTAATTTTATCGGAGGATTTCTACAGTGCCGTAAATAGAATAAAATTTTAAATATTCCATGGAAGGGATATTAGTAGGGTATAATTAGACGGTGCCTGCACATATCTCAACCCAATACATATTAGATGAGTGACGAGGATGTGAAATTTATAACATGAACGGTGCTTCTTTTTACAGCAAGGCTTGTCAAATGCACCTTTAACTTTGCGTCCAATTTAATATTTCTTAACAGGTGCAAGTGGACGTTTAGTTTTACAACAGTGTATATTTCCAAATAATAAGACAATGCTCATTTTATAATACAGATGGCATTAAAGTTGTCCAATTATATCTTCGGTAGGGTAATAGAGTTGGAATTTTCTAATTCTTTTAAAGTAGTCTTTCGACCCATCAAGATCTACGTGACCTCTCTCCAACTACTGGTCTAGGTCTATTCAGGGTATTCCTATTTCTTGGACGGAACAGTGCTGAAAACCTACTTTTTTCAGTAGTTGTTGGTTCTTCCGTTTCTGTTTCAGATGTTTCTGCATCTTCGTCAGAATCTTCATCAGTATCTTCTTCTTCTTCAGCAGTAGAAGGATCATTTGATGATGAAGAAGATGGCGCAGATGATGATTCGTCGTCTGATGATTTTTGAGGTGTCGTGGTAGTAGTTTCAGGCTCTTCAGGTTCACTACCTGGTCTTGGTCTCAAAAAGCCAGGTCTGGGACCTCTCCCTCTTGACACAAGGTTGTTAGGTCTTGGTCTCACTGATGGCCTGGCCCTAGGTGCAGGAGTGACTGCAGACCTTCCAGGTGGTGAAGATGTAGATGATGAGTTTCTAGTGGTGGCCCTAGGTTGAGATCTTGTTCTAGTAGAAGAGAACCTTCTGCCAGCTGAAGCAGAAGAGCCGAATTTCGGTTTGGCAGTTGTGGTGGAAACTGATGAGGAATTTGAGGATTTAGTTGATTCTTCACCGTCACTAGTCGATGGTGCATTTCTGGAAAATGATGGCCTAATAGAAATAAATATTAATCAGTAATACATAACAAATTAAATCATTTATAAGTAATAAGGGGATAATTAATGAGTGATAAATGAATAGTTAGTGAATAATGAATTAATAAATAATCAGTAATTAATGGATAACTGATCAATGGTACATGAATAATTAATTAGTAAAAAGATGTATATTATTAGAAAGTTCGTATATATATATATACAACAATTGAGATTGTTCTCAGTATTAATAAAGAGACCCTTCTAAATTACTAAAATATTGTTAAACTAATTATATTCTGGGTTTATACTGTTTTTAGCTAAGTTTTGATCAATATTGGTTTATTCAGTATTGATCACAAATCTCAATTATTGTAGTCAGAAAAAGCAAACCAATAACAGGGATTTTGTGCGGTCCCTGATGAAGAACAAAATTCTTGGTATTGTTTAATCTTTTACTCCTCTTCACCTTTTACTACTACAATTTCAATTTTTATTCTGAGATGTTTCTACTATTTTAATTTACTTGGGTTTACTACCTTGTGTGATATTACTTTACAACTTTAACTTTGTCCAAGTTAATATACATTTAAATATGTGTATTTATGTATATTGCATTAGAAAGTACTGCATGTCAGAATTATACCACCTGTACATACATACAAAACAGACACATTTAGAGTTACCTGGATATGGCGTTACTAGTTTTGCTGCATAACTAACATAAAAGTGTAATAGAAAACTGGTTTGATTGAACGAATCTGTTATAAAATGGAATTTTTATGCAATATTTCTTATGTAATAAATAATAACACTGAAAACATTCCCCTTAAAATATGAAAATTCTGCGAGGTCGTTTCAATATAAATTAATTTTGTGAAACACGTTACTTTAGGAAAAGGCAAGGGAATGTTATTGATTGCTTTCTATTTTGTGTTTTCAACAACATGCAGAGCACAGCGGTGGATCCATTTTTTTCTGTTTTCGTATTTTTGACCAACAGATGATGTAAAAATAATAATAGTAATAACAATAATATTTATTCAACCCAATTTGAGATATATATTGCATGATGCATTTTGTAAACAGTATGTAACATAAATACAGAAGAAGAATATTTTAGATTTTTTTATGTTTTAATTTGGTTAGATTTGGAAGAGAATATAAAGCCGGAGGCTTTGTTGTGAGATTTTCTGCCAGAATCATAGAGATTTTTACATAGGAATGAAGGGTAGATTTTTCTATAATTCTCATTAGATTTATGTTAAGATTTGCTGTATTTTGTAAAAATTTTCGGATGTCGAACATTTATAATTCATTATTCAATTGAACAAAATTTCCATATGTGCCAATGGGTAATGTATATTAACGATATATATGAGATTTGACTTGACCTCATTTGAAACAACTGCAATACACACAAGTAGATAAAATTTATGAATTTAACTGCTTTCAGACTTCATTCTAGTTGGATATCTAGGATATGTCGTATAAGATCAAAAGGAATTGAAGAATCAAGGGAAAAACGTAATATGGTATAAACTATAAAAGTAAATTGTAAAATAATCAGTTTAGCATGCTTTTATTCATTTACTTTTAATAATTTGCCTGTTTATTGTGAAAAAGGTGTTTCTACTTATGCTCAAAACATTTGCGAAAAATTAAACAAAAGATATGTCACATAAAATCCACGTAAATAAGCTTTACAAAAGATATAACTTTTTAATAGACCGAAATAATATATTTAAAAGAAATAAGTAAGTGTGAAGTTTTTAGTTAAATATAAAAAAAGTAATTATCATGCAACAAAGCAAATAAATATTAATTGACATATAGTTTACCCATGTTATAATTTGAAAACAAATGCCACAACAATCACAAAGATTAGCCACGATATCATGAATAGTTATAAGTTATATAAATCTAATTTATCCCTAATAGAACCAGGGGCCCCCAATCTCTAAAGGGCCCCCGAGCTCGAGAGATTCCTAGTTAAAAACTGCCACAACACAAAAAGCGAAAGATGCAATACTTAATATTATTCACGTATATAAGTACAGAATGTTCTTTTATTAAATTAAAGTTAATTAAAAATCATATTAGTCCAAAAATGAGTGTAGAAAGATTAAATGCTGTCATAACTAGAGCCCGAATTACATGCAATTGCATATTTTAGCTGTTTTTAGTGTTTTTGAATATAAATGCATAAAAACGATGAATTTCCAGAATAAATGCATATTTTAAGGGTTTTTTAATTTTAAGGGTTTTATACAAATACAAAGGCCTGCAAAAGAGTTGCTGGTATCTAACTGGAAGGAGACCCACACGCTGAACGTATGTGACGATGTGTGGAACCGGCCATGGGTTTCTATTTATGAAGCAAATTAATATTTGCTGCACGGATGGAAAGGCGGAAGGGGAGGGCTAATTCACCAACCCGTCTAGCCAGCGTGGTGAAATGATGGCTAATTCCTCCAATATGCTAATACACCAAAAACCATGGCCCCTAGTCTCCAGGTGCTGGAGTGCTCCTGATCAAGGCAGCGGTCAGCGTGGCATGAAAGCAGGGGGTGCTAAGAATCACTGGAATGGCCCAGGCTGCCGTTTGTTATTGACCTTGGCTACGTATAATGGACGATCCCTTGCTTCTGAAGCAAAACTTCAGGAATTGGAAGAAGAACTTGACAAGATCAAATGGGACATTGTAGGACTCAGTGAAGTTAGAAGAAAAGGTGAAGAGTTGGTGGAACTTAAAAGTGGACATTTGTTTTATTATAGAGGAACGGAAACTGGAAGAACAAGTGGTGTTGGCTTCTTAATCAACAAAAGAATTAAAGACTACCTTCTTGAAGTCGAAAGCACGTCAGATCGAGCAGCGAGGCTCGTTGTTCAACTAACCCAGCGATACCAACTTCAGATAGTACAGGTATATGCACCAACATCAAGCCATACCGACGAAGAGGTTGAAGAATTTTATGAAGAAATCAAAGAGTTACACACCAAAGGGAAACAACATATCAAGCTCATCATGGGGGATTTCAATGCAAGAATTGGACAACAGGAACAAGGAGAGACATCGGTTGGTAAATACGGATATGGGGAAAGGAATGAACGTGGCGATCAACTCATCGAATTTGCAGAAGCTGAAAATCTTAGCATCATGAATTCATTTTTTAAGAAGAAACCGCAAAGAAAATGGACATGGAAACACCCAAATGGGGGAACTAGTGAAATTGACTATATCCTGGCAAACAAGAAATCAATTATTGAAGATTGCAGTGTACTGAACAGATTTAATACTGGAAGTGATCATCGAATGGTGAGATGTAAAGTGCACTTAAATACTAAATTAGAACGACAGAAGCTCATTAGGAAACAAGTAAGTAAGAGGGTGGATCTAATGAAACTGAAAGTAAATACCGAGGCATTCAAGTTGGAATTAAAAAATCGCTTTTCTGCACTGGAAGGACTTATTGATGAAAGTGATATCTCAGAAGCAAATGAAAACATTGTTAAGACAATAGTTGAAACTGCTGGGGAAATTGGTGGTGTAACCTGTAAAAAGCACAATAGCAAATTATCTGAGAAGACGAAACAGCTCATGAAAAGGCGAAGAGATATGAAGGTGGACAATCGAAATACCAGTTCCAGGATTGAGTACATAGAACTTTGTAAAACTCTGCGCAAAAGCATGAAAGAAGACATAAGAAAATTCAACTGTGAGCTAGTAAGGAAAGCCATTGAAAATAACAAGAGCCTTAGGGTTGTTAAAGGAAGTTTATCTGTTGGGAAGAAACACATCATTGCATTAAAAGGAGAGGATGGCACCGTAACAAGAAATAGGGAAGAAATACTTAGAAGAGTTGAAGAATTCTACAAAAAACTATATGAAAGTAACAGTATATGAACTTCCATTGTGTGTTGCATTTATTGACTATGAGAAGGCCTTTGACTCTATAAAAACATCAGCAGTCATCAACTCTTTAAGATCAACAGACATTGAGGATGTGTACATTGACATGGTGAAACGTGTGTATAAAAATGCAAGTGCAAAATTTCGGTTACATAAAGATACCAAAACTATCAAACTTGGCAAAGGGGTGAGGCAGGGAGATACCATTTCTCCAAAACTTTTTACTTCAGCTTTACAGATGATTTTTCAGCAGATAAATTGGAATAACAAGGGAATAAAAATAAATGGTGAATATTTAAATCATTTGCGGTTTGCTGATGACATTGTTATTTTTTCAACGAACCCATCAGAACTCCAAGACATGGTACAGGAGCTCTCAACTAGAAGTAAAGAAGTTGGACTCAAGATGAACCTACAAAAAACTAAGATCATGTTCAATAATTTCGTAGAGGAAACAAAAATACAAGTTGACAACATTGAGCTAGAAATTGCTGATTCATATATTTACCTTGGCCAGCTGATTTCAATGGATGGCAACATTATGAAAGAACTCAACAGACGTATTAAACTTGGCTGGAGTGCATTTGGAAGAAACAGTTTTATCCTGAAGGGGAAATTGCCTTTATGTCTAAAAAGAAAAGTCTTCAACCAGTGTGTATTGCCAGTCCTCTCTTATGGATCAGAGACATGGAGTCTAACAGTTGGAGCAATACGAAAGTTACAGACAACGCAAAGGAGCATGGAGAGGTGCATGCTTGGAATAACTAGGAGAGATCGAAAAAGAAACACTTGGGTGAGAGAGCAAACTAGAGTAGAGGACATCATTGTTAAAGTAAAAGGGCTGAAATGGCGATGGGCTGGGCATATTGCAAGAAGAACTGATCAACGATGGACAACAGAAATTCTGAACTGGATTCCAAGAGACCACCGAAGACCTAGAAAACGTCCTCAAACTAGATGGGTGGATGAAATAAGAAAACAGGTTGGGGTGACGTGGAAGCGAATTGCTCAGGATAGACTTGTGTGGAAAGCATTTGGAGAGACCTTCATCCAGCAGTGGATAGATAATGGTTGAATATGATGATGATGATGATACAAATACAAATGCAAAAAAGTTTTATTTACATTTACATGAATAAATGAAGGAAAAAGGTCAAAATCAAAAATGATTAAAAAACACCCGAACCCAGAGATTTCACATATAAAATATTAGTAATTTTAAGAATTTTATTATTCTCTCATCTGAAAAATTTCACCACAATGCTAAAGTTAAACTTTCCTCCTACTTCTTATCTGAGCGGAAAGGCAATGGAATTTGTAAATGTACACGTTTAATTATGCCCTAGGGCAGGGAACTTCAACCTTTTTGAGTCCAAGGGCCAGCTTTGCTTATTATTGTTGGCCCGCGGGCCACACTACAATACTAGCAATATTAAGACTGAACAAAGGTGAATCCAGGGGGCGCAGAGCCCCCTCCTGGATAGGAATAAAATTCAGTGTCCTAAGATGAATTTTTTTTAAATCACTGTTGCACTACAAATCAATAAAACTAGCTCTCATTCTCACATGTGTGCTAGAAAACTAAAGTACAACACTATTGATGGAAGACCACGTATTACTCAGATTTCTAGCGTTTTAAGATATTTATTACGAAATGTGAAAATGCGAACAAAATAAAATACATAAATTTAGGATTCAAAGAGAGAAAGGGGTGCCATTTTTGTGTGAAACAATTTGTATTTTTTCATGAGCTGGCGGGCCACATAAAACATGTCGGAGGGCCGCGGGTTGAAAACTCCTACCCTAGGACGCCAAAATGTTGTCGTAGCTGAATTATAGCCAC
>QLNU02015360.1:285108389-285121366 GCA_006491805.2 Dysdera silvatica
TAATCTGTATGTCTGTAATATACAATATCTTAAA
Source organism: Dysdera silvatica (assembly GCA_006491805.2). Lineage (NCBI taxonomy): Eukaryota > Metazoa > Arthropoda > Arachnida > Araneae > Dysderidae > Dysdera > Dysdera silvatica. The sequence goes on from QLNU02015360.1 coordinate 285,108,424, forward strand.
ACCTTTATAATTTTCTGACTCCTTCTAAATTTACAAAACTTACATTATTATTCCTAGATTTTGCACACTCGATTGTCAATCATATGTAGATTATCTTATGAAACCTAATAATTTTATTTTTTTTCACAATTGTTTGCAGAACTCTGAAATAAATTCGAAATATTGCTTTCAAATGAACAAATTAATCAATAGATTTTAGTTTTAAATAACTTCCTCGGTTTTTGATGAACGATCAGAATTTTGCAAAATGATATTTTTTCAGATTTGAAACTCCAAATTCCTTGTTAAGCATTTGAAATAGTAAATTTCAACATGCAGTTTTCTGCTCATAGTAACATTAGTATCATAATTTAATCGTATTTGCACGTGGTTTTAACTTTTTATGGACGTTATTTCATGTTGAAATTTTTTTTCTCTGTTAAAACCGAAAATTAATTTAGATATTTTGCTAACATATTTTCTAATCTTCATTTCAATTTAACTATATTAGTTTACAGGAAATTTCATGTTCGTCACAGTTGATTAATTAAATACATCAACTTCAGTTCAATCGAACGCGTTTAATAAGTTAGTCCACACGTTAAGAAGTTAAACTTCCGAACACTATTAGCACACAGGTTTCGAATACATATTAGTTACATTTTGAAGTCCAATCACAACAGTACTCCGTTCATCTGCAACGAGTATTGAGAAGTACAGATTTCTTGATGTGTTCGACGTTGAAAACAACTATAAAGTGATATTTTCCATTTTACCTTCGGGGAAATACATTTATCTCTGTCAGGAATTCAGACCAGGTATGTCGGTCAGTGGTAATAATTTTAACAGGATATATCTGGCCGTGAAATGCATACAAAATGTTTCGCGGAAAATAATCGCTTATCACGTCGCCATTTTCCTTCAAAACGGACGAAGCGACGCTTCGTTTTAATCGTCTGCAAAGCACGAACCAGACGCTTGAGGATGAACGTTAGGTGAGAAAAGATTCCCATTGGAAAGGAAAACATTTTTTGCAAATTCATTTTTCGCGTTCCGTTCTCCACATTTTTTAGATTCTTATTGGCCTGATTTTTTCAAGATTATATAAATAAATCTTTATTCCCAAATACAGTAAAACCTCGGTAAGTCGTCACACGGATATAACTCGTCACTCAGGTTAAACCATAATTTTTCTTCGGTTCAGTCTGATTATCATAGATGGCAATGTAATCAAACCCTCGTTTACTCATCACTAATTCAAATGCTACTCCGAATAACTCGCCAGTGTGAAAAAGTGAAAAAGAACGAAACATATACACTGAGTGGCTGGCCATTTTATTATGACCATCTTGTTAATATTTTGTTGGGCCACCATTGTACGTCGCCATTGTACGCACATGCATTGTACGGCGAGCAGTACGTTCAGAGATTGTTTTAGACGATTCTTGATTAATACCTGCTGCACCTTTATCCTTCTGTTGTCTTTTACAAGTCTGGAGACTCCCCGTGCCGCCCCAGCATTCACTAATGAGTGACGACCACAAGTTGCACGTTGAGACCCAGACTTTTGCCTAATAGTCCAGTCTTTAAACAATTTAACTACAGCTGCTCTTGAACATTTCACATATGCAACAGTTCTGCTGATATTCACGCCATGACTCCGAACTCCTACAATCATCCCACGTTCAAAGTCTGTCAAACCATGTTTTTTCCTCATATGTTCACAAACAAATCACCTGCACTACTGTCTCAGAAACTAAGCTTTCCTTTTTTATACTAGCCTATCCCTTTAGCGGCGACAGTGTGACGCCATAGCTAATTAGCTTAAAATTGTCAGGTGGTCATAACAGAGTGGCCACTCAGTGTACAACCACATAAGTATCGATAACAATACTGCAATATGTGCTTAAGCGACCATAAAAATTTAGTCTATGGAATTTTTAGAAGGAAAACATGAAAGTGCGAGCGCTAAAAGCAATATTGAGGAAATTCTTTCACCACTTAATAAAACAAAAATTCTTGAAGTCTTAGTAAAGACTTGACATCACCTTACGTCAGTACAATATACAGCAGATAACGAATTCAAAACACTAAATGTTTTCGATAAATGAATTACTTGTGCTGAGATGTTCCTTTCAATCCAAATTAAATAAGTACTTGGTATCATAATACTTAACTAGAGTAACTAGTATTAAAGCATGAATGTCCAAATAAAGCTAAAAAAATTAAAAGTTAACTTTTTTTTTATCATATGCGCAATGTAACAGTACTGCTAAAAATTAATTTACGTTATATTATGTTGTGAATATTTTGATAAATTTAATATTTACGTCATCGTTACATTGATATCTATTGAGTACTTTCATTCGTTATTTCGCTTATGTCGTCATGATTGCTTGGTTCCTCGAGTAACGACTTATCAAGGTTTTGCTGTATCTGTAACCAAAACGATTATTTATAAGTTAATTAAAAAAGTCAATTGATGAGGATTATTTATAAGTCAATGTTATAAGTGTAAAGCTAGAAGGTTCGTTTCGACGTTCTTCGTCAGTTGTTTATGAGTGAGTATAAAATTAATTATGAAATAACTAATAACAGAATTTCATATTAATCATTTATCCGCAACTGGCCATATAATAGTCGCGCAATAGCAACATCTTTAATGTTTTGATATTTCCTTTTTATTATATATTCCTGACGAAAGACGGCCAAGTCCATTTGGAACATACGTCGAAACGAATCGGTCAACTTAACATTACGCTTGTGACGTTTATTTCTACTTATAAATCTTATCTGCGTAGTGGTATGTCAAATTATCTTGCACAAAATTATTATTATTATAATTATTTTGAATTTTAATTTCATGATATAATTAATACCCCTTAGATATATACATTCCCAAAAATATGTTTTTTAAAGGGATTTAATTTATTTTGCCAGCCATAAAATATACGAAGCAGGGGCTGTCGCCCGGGGCCCCGTTTGGATGAGGGCACCGAACTGAAGTCAAGTTCAAATTTTTTTTAATTGACCAAACAATAGAAAATCTCTCTAAAAAGAGAAGTTTAGAGAAATCCTTTCAGAGACTTTTCGCCACTTTTATAGGGTATATGGCTCACTGTGCATCTGTGAAAATCTCCTGTTTTCGCCGGAGGGTGGGGGGCGGCGAAAAGCCATCAGTGCCAGGGTGCCCGGGTTTAAAATCAAGCTCGAGCCGCCCCTGATACGAAGCATTAGTACGCACCGCATGATTCACAGATAATTATTATATATTCAAATTTATCGAATATAGCCATTTATATATTCAGTATTATATTTGTTGTTACTAGTGCCGATAAGGTTACAAGTAATTTTGTAATAATGTGCAAAAACTTTTATTGCAATATATTGTACAAAATCATATCTAGGTAACTACCAAGAATGTAGAAATAATAATCATAGCGAAATTTTGACCTTGTTTAAAAAATTTAATCTGATTAGGGAAAATTTTTGTAAACTTTCTTTTTAGCTAATTCCCATAATTTTGGTTTCCAACATTTTTTGTATTACTGCCGTATCGCCTCAACTAAGAAATTTCGACTGATACGTCTGTGTGGCCTGTCCGCTCCATCTTAAGTCCATGTATGATGCGATCTCTCTGAAACTCGCCAAGTTGCTTAGAGTGCAGCCACGTGATTCTCGGATGCATGCATCTTCACAGATGACGTTACATAATGAAACAGCAAAATCATCAACAATTTCCCGTCCTTACAAACAATTCTCCTTCTGTTGTCGTTCTTAAGCACCCTGGAAATACCGAGTGTGTTTATTCGATTCAAATTTGTCCATCTGTACAAACAACATTCCACTTTCCTTACATGTGATGCTAGTTTATTTTCAAACCTGTACCTGATCTTTTTGAACATAACCATGGGATAAAAATACATAATAGATATTTCTGATACGTGGATAGCATATATTTTTGGTAACTGATACATAAGAAGTACTGAAAGATGTTTACCCAGTAAATCTTACATTGGAGAAAATTAACATTAACAAATAAGTATGCGATATCTTGAGATCTATAACGTGATTTCTGATAAAACAAATGAGATTTTTGAAAACATACTGAATTCGATTTTGAAGTATTTCTTAACCTTTTTGTGTGCGAATAATTCTTAGCAGATTAGAATTAAAACATTCCTCCCTAATATTTTTCGGAATATAATTATTGTGCAGATACTAAGAATGCTTAGAGTTTGAAATAACACCAAAAATAAAGAGAAAATTTCCTTTGAACTGCTCAAAAAGTGCAATATCAACGAAAATTGCTGTATGCATCTCACCGGATACTGTGATTAGAATATGAAATAGTTTCTGCTTGACATGTAAGATAGGTTTCGAGAAAAATAATGTAGAAAATAGAAAGCTTTTTACAGTACTGGAATAAGTTTTTTATGAGCCCTAGGCCGGAAGAATATAATGTACGTCTAAAAAATGCGGCCCTCGCGATATTTAGTTAATAAATCATGATTTTTTTCCTTTGAAATTCAGTATCCAAGTATATGAATAATAAAAATTTCTCGGACATCTGTAAATAAACAACATTAAAATGATAATTACATTTAAATAGGGTCCCTTCGAAACCTCTACGGGGCCTTAGGGCCGGGCCTACTCGGCCTACATGTAAATCCGGCACGAATATTTTATTTGTTATGCCTAGACGCCTATGAGTTTCCAAAGCGCATACACTTGACTATATTATCTCTAGACATATAAATTAAATAAGAAAATGGGGACCCTAAACCCCAAAATCGCAACATTTATGGAGCTGGGTATGTTAAGATGATATGAATCACAATCTAACTATGGATACGCAAATGAAGAGATATATGAAGGTTTCGGGCCCAAAATTAAAACAACGCTTAAATCTAAATAACACAAAACCCCTGTGGAATCCAAGACCCGGGCATACTTGGCTTATACGTAAATCCGACACTGTTTATATAGATTGTATATAGGCTATATAGGTTATATATAAGCAGTATAGGTTATATTAAGGTTTAAAGATCACGATAAGTCGTCACTTACGTTCCAAATGACCACTTGAGAAAAGTAAAGCAGGTTTTCATCATCATCATTGTTGAAACTAGAATCTCTTAAATGGAATTGATATAATACATTGGAATAACGGAATTTCTCCTTCAGTGTTTCCAATAATTTTATTTATGATGGAAATATTAGCAATAAAACTCTCTTATATACGAGACTAATAATTATATTTTTGCAAAAAATAATTTCTTGAAAAAAATCATCTCAAATCACTATCTTCTGCGTTAATGCAAAAGTGTACGAGAGATTTAATCGTTTTACTATGATCATTACTATGGAAGTAATGGTCGTAGTCCTGTGGAAGTAATGACCATAGTTTTATGAATGTAATTATTGTTGTTCTGTTTAAAAACTACGCACCTACTTTAATTCATTATCATCTCAAATATTGTGCATATGAACATGTTTTTTTTTTAATTCACATAAATTAGTATTTCAACCTACTGAATAAGGAAATGGCCTTAGTGTAAAGAAGCTAAATTTTTGCGCGATTTATTTGTAAAGTTAAATATTCGTTCAGAACAGATTAAAACTTCTCGAGACTTCAAAAGGTTTCTAAGTGAAAAAAAGTTCAATAAACGCGTCTTAAATAAATTCTGTTTAAAACAAAGTATTTCTACCATTTTAGGTTCTTATAAAGTTATAGTGATTTCAATTTTGATATACAGATGAAAGACAGTGAAAACTAAATTATTATTTATGTCTTTAAAACTTTTTCAATTCAAATTATGGAAGCCTTTTTATAATAACAATGAAAAAAAAAACGCTATTGTAACTTAGCAGTCAAAGCTTTGGACTAATAAATCGAAAATCACTTATTCAACTATAGACTACATCCTGTGGGTTTTCCCCCCTCAAGATTTAAGCCAACCTATTTAAAATCCTTACATCGATTAAAGTTCGCATGCAAACGGAATGTAAATCTAAATGGTTTGAAATTTTATATATCAACTTAGAAACATCTTTAAAAAAGTAACACTAAAATTATATGAAAGCAGGGTTTTGTTACGAGAATTTTGTTTTATATTTATGTGTGTGTATATATACACAAATTGAGTAAAAAAAAATAATGTTTTTCCTCTTTCTTTTTCAGGTGGTTGCTAGGGATGGTACTAATTCATTTAGGTTTATTCTCCGAATTGGATGCCGCTAATATTCGGAAGCGCAGAGAAAATTCTGCTTCAGAAGGAAATCCATCTAGTCCGTCAGAAATCAAGTCATATAAGCCTCCTCTTCTAGCAGCACCACCGGCCTCGCAAGCAGTGCCTTACCAGCCACCTTTGTTACTGGCATCTTCGAACGATTATAAGCCATTAATTTCGTCTTCTCAAACACAGTCTATTCGATACCAAGCGCCTGCAAATTCTCCAGGATTACCATCATACACATACTCTCATTCTCAAGGATATGGAACACCTCTGCTCGCCAGTGCCCAAACTAATAGTGGTAGTCTAAACGCTCTTCCAGTTCAGCCGGGAAATCGCCAAGGATTTTCCTATTCTGGTGATACAGCTCCATCTAACCAGTTTCAGTCACAACCACTTCAACAAGCTGGTTCTAAACCAGAGTCTGGAACCGTTTCTAAAGAAGGAAATCCCGCTAACGATGAATACGTAGTTTACTACTATTATTATTATGACAATGACAATACTACTGGAGCAGGTGGAAACAAAAGTAACAATAGTCTTAATTTTGATGACATTCCGTCTTTGGAATCTTATGATACAGATAAAACTGCTAAAGAACCCGAAAAAAGTGCCAGTGCCAGGACATTAGCTGCCAACGTCAATTCCCTTGGCGTCCAAGACGCCAAGAGATTAGGTTCGAGCAATCAGGATGACCAGGCGGGCTCTCAACCTCGATCTTTATCTGGATTAGCCAATCAACAACCGCCTTTTATTAGATCTGATATCAGAACGAACTTCAACACCGAAGAACTATCAGATGCACATCCTTTAAAACCAGTATCCAATGTGTATAGATATGGTGCCAATGAAGTTCCCAGACTCCCTGTACTGCCTAATTTCGTAGTCTCAAATCCTCCATCAGTGACTCAGTCCGCTGTTTCTGGATCTACACCAGGTTCTTTGAACCACCCTGTGGATAATCCAACAACACAACCTAGCAGTGGTAATTCTGGTGCACAGTTACCAGGAGGTTCAGACCATGAAAGTGACGATATCAACGTTGTCCTTGACCAACCTGCGGAATCAAAATTAGACGACGAAAAAGGTAGAACTTCATCCTCTTTCCTTGATAAATTGTTGATAATTGGTTAATTGTTTTAATTAATTCATACTTTCAAAATACGTTGCAAATTTATATCATAATGGATGTAAAACCAAAATTATATAATTTATATTCCGTTTCAAATGAAACCTACAAGTAAAATGCAAAATCTAATTCATTGAAACCATTTTTGTTATATGAATCACCGATAATATTTCTTATGAATATTCATATCCGAGGATGGTATCATGCCCTCTTTTTCTCCTAAATGAAACCTCAGAGAAGCCGAAAGCCATATTTATACGTAAAATAAAATTACTTGTATAATTAAATCAACCTAGTTAGATAGATTTGTAATCTCCAACTGAGGATTTGGCAATTTCGGCAAATTATATTTTAAAACGATGTTATTTTGAAGTGGATTACGAGGAGAAAAAGAGCGTACATTTTTATGGACACTTCCTACACATTACCGCAAGTGGGTATCACTCTCGAAGCGAAAAATATGTTTCAAAATGCAAATAATTCGAATTTACGGTATTTTTTAATTAATACGTTTATATTCCATCTGTTTGTCTTTAGAAAAAAGTGTTGTAGAAGATATAACAACTACCACGACTACAACTGAAGCTCCTACTACTACGGAAGACCCTACCACGACAACAACAGAAAAGTCGCGCAGGAGACAAGGTGCAGGAAATCGTAGAAGATTCAATCCTAGTCCTGCATCTTTTACCTCCAGTCGAAGACAAGGTGCTTCTCGATCAACAAGTTCAACCACTACTTCTACAACATCTTCACCTGGATCATCTTCTACGAGAGGATCCTTTAGAGGTTCAAATAGAGTTAGAGCTCGACCCACCATCGCCAACAATAGACCAAGGTTTGTCTAATATGTCAAAATATGTTTAATTCTTCTATAGTGATATAGTTATCCATGTTTTCTGTGCTTAAATTCTTATAGAAGTTTATTAGATTTACACAAAATTTCTACACCTGTTGATTACTTCACATTCTTTGTTTGTGAAGCATCTTTTTCTTAAAAACAAAGCTTTGTTTCTTCAATATTTTTAAACCGATGACACAGTAACCATTAAAAAAATTACGAAACAGTTTTATCGTCCCATTGTACTCAATGTATCCTGAATACAACATTTAATTACCCATTAACGGACCAAATATCCAGCATATACACACACACTCTCTCTCTCTGATTTTACACATGGATTGCTTTATCTTTTTTTATTATTTTCCGCCATTATTTGCTCAAAATTCTAAAAATAGCAATTACGTTATGTCAGAAATTGCTGCAATTTATATTAAAGGTGTCCCAAAATACGTAAGAAAATTTGGTTGATAGTTACAAATTGTGAGAGAGTAGCAGAACAAATAAGCTTCAGACCTTGAAGCATAATTAGGCACAGCGCTCTTCAGTGTTCAATGAACCACACAAGCGGAACCGATAATCTAACACTCAAGCTCTTTAATATTTAAAGTTTCATTATATAGTAAGACCTACTTATAATGTGCTCGCATTTAGGGAGTTTCAGGATCCATTGAGGAAAATATGAAATTTGTTTCGTATAATGATTAAATGCAGTACAATTTTTTAATCACCTTTAGCGAATAATACTTTTGTGGATCCCGGCTTTAACGAGTAAAGGATAGCAAGATATTTTAAACAAAATGTACAGAAAATTCTAAAAAAAGTTAGAATTTTAAAATTAAAAAAAAAAGGAAGAAAAAGGAAATCAGTGATCAAGGATGTCTTCTTAAAATGAGTCGGACGTGGTGAGAAAAACTTTCCAGTACTTGAGACAAGAGAGTTTCCGAGAACTCTTATTTCGTTCAAAATACCTACACAGTGAGTAGTTTACAATACGTACTTTTTTAAGGCAATGAATTATACTGATGACAATGAGTTTAATGCACTGAATATTTTACGATCAGCCTTTAATTAACATAGATACTGAAAAACAAAGCAAGCAACTATAGACCATTTTTTGGCATCTCCTAATAAATTTTATTTTGGCAATACTTAGTAAAATTAATTTATGTCATATTTTTTAGCTTATTATATATAAATTCAAGTTTTAATATAATGCGTTGTTGATTACACTTTAAGAAAATTCAAAGCCGAATATTTTCATATGCATGTTGCATGCACAATTGCATATGTTACCTATATAGATTTCATTTTCAAAGTTTGGAATTGCAAATTCCAAAATATATTTAGTAACCGACCGGACATAACGAACATTTTGATCAGTCCCAAAATCCTCGTTGTATACGGATCCTGCGGTGTTTTTTAAGTTTGTAGAAAAAAATAATATTTCATTCGAGTCGAGAAACTCGTTTTTTTACAGATTATACTTATAAATAATTTATCCTCCACTATGCTTGTTGATTGGGACATTTTTTAAAAAGTAAATTAATTGTTTTAGTCACTATAAAAACGTTATTGGATTTTGATTAATGTATAGGAGCATAGTTCTTCGAAATACATCGTGCATAGTTCTTCGAAATACATCGTGCATAGTTCTTCGAAATGTTTATTTTTTTTTTTATTGGCCTACTTTTCATGGGTTTATCTTTCAAACTCACAATCTATGTCTGTGACAGCGCTAAACCCTAGTGGCTAAGTAAGATCGTTATTTTTTTTTTCATTTGCTTATGTGAAAGAGCGTAAAAAAAGGAGGAAAAAGCAGATTTGTTTGTAAAAAGCCTTGCTATTATTATTTTATTAAGATATACGTATTTTCTGAAACTTCAAGAACATTCGATTGCTGAAGATGAAAGAAATGTTAGCTTTTATTATTTCCATAATTCAAAATTGACATACCAGTGTATAAATAAAGCAACAATCTTTATCAACGTTTTTTAGGCGTAGTAATATTAACGCCGATGTTATGGCGTGGTTAAATGGTGAAACATTCGCGAAGAAAGAAATGTTTTTGCGTTCGACCTCCCACTTGCCGTCGTGGGATCGTGCCCCACCGAACGCAAAAAACATTTCTTTTCTTTACGAACGTTTCACCATCTAACTGTGACATAACATCGGCGTTCATATTACTAAGCCTAAAGAATGTTGATAAAAATTGTTTCTTAATTTAATCTGCGTAGTGTTCGATTTGTATAAATACCAATGCATATTTCCAAAGCCATATTTATAAGTTCCGATAAAAATTGCATTCTTGATAAAACAAAGTAATGCATACTAGTGGCATACATACACATTTAATTTCTGAAATCGCGACTACCAGTTGCATAAACGAGAAACGTGGATAATTGAAATATGTAATTACTGCTACGCGTATAATAACAAACTTTGGCTGCAGGGTTTATAATTAGATATACGCGGAAGTGTTTCTTTAACCATTTACTGGTACCTGACACAGAGTGCATTCTAAAGGGAAATGTATCTATCGCGTGTAGAATATTTTCACACCCATAGTGAAGTGGCATAGGAATAAAGTACGTTCACAATGCATCCGGTTTAAATGACAGTGCACAAGCTAACGATTTAGCAAACATGTTTATGTGTATTTTAGAACACCACTAAGTAGATTAATGTTATATTTGATGGAAATTAATTTCTTTATTTTTCACTTCCTCAAATCTCTGTTGTTCTCCGGTCCATGTTTTTTATGGATTTTCTTAGCCTTCGCTACCGATTGTGTTCAGACCAGCAAATGGTTAGTTAAATAATCCGCTAATAGGACCTTTTACCATATAACAGAATGCTTTTTTTTCAATCCTGAATGCGATAAATATAGCTAACTAAATCGACTAACCCAGGAAGTACAATGTGCATACAAGTAACATATCGTAAGCAGTTCCCTGAAGTAGCTTATTAACTAACACGCAGAGGCGGATCAAGCCTATTGGGGGCACCTGGCGGTAAAAATTTCAAGGACCTGAGACCCAAACCCCAAAACAAAAAATTCTGTAAGGAACTGAGGATTTTTTCGGAAAGATTTCAGTACCGGCAATATGTAGCTAATAATAAACTCAACGTTTCAAGAAAAACCATACATTTATTCAAAAAATTTAATAGTAATAAATTACCTTAGTGCTTAAAAAATGTTTTGTATATAAATTTGTGTCTTGGTTTCTCTTTGGCAGATTCATCAATTGTTTTTGTAGTACCTATTTCATCCAAAATTTTTTGTTCTAGGTATAATATGGCCATGTTGTTCAATCTGTCTTCTCCTATCGTACTCCTTAAATAGTTTTTAACGCATTTTAAAACTGAAAAAGATCTTTCACCTGTTGCATTTGATATTGGCATTGTTAAAAATATTTTCGAAATAATATCTACATTAGGAAAAGTTCCACTCTCTCTTTATACACTTCGAACTATTATTCAATAGCACTTCTGGCTATTTATTTATCAACACTTCTGATTATTTATTTATAAGTTTCTCACGTTCTTATTATTTCTCCTTTCATAACAACATATATTAATATTCTTTATAAATGTTCTTGCGAACTTCTTTTATCATTTATAACTTTTTAATATCACTTGAGATATTATATCGGGCTTCCAAACATAAATTTTTTACCATCATTCATCTATATAATTATTATTTTTCATAAATTCTTCAAAAATAGAATAAACAGTACTTACAATTCAATTGGAATTTTTAAGTCCTGGTATCTATATTTTTGAGATAAATACTCAGTGATAAATACTTCAATAATAATGGTGCACCAATAATCCCATTGATTGCGTACCCCATAATACGCAAACACTTTCTTTCCTTTTCAAGTTTCATTTATTATATAATAAGGATTATTTTTTAAAATAATAATATTAGTAGTTCAAAGGAAATTTTAGAAATCAATCAATCGGAGCAGGAAATAAACGTCCTCTCGTCCTCGAAGATTTATCCAGAAACTCCGACTTTCGTGCAGAAATATTATTTAAACAACGATCCAATAACACCCAATTACTTTTTAGCATTCTTCTAGAGGTCAGATTAAATCGTTCTCCTCCTCAGCTTTTTATAAGAAAAATGGCGTTTTTAAGAACAGAGTTTTCGCCATTATAATTTAATTCTAATTTCGCTTATTTAATTATGCATGATGAAACTACAATTATGACTAGATCCCGAATTATATGCATTAAAAAAACAGCAAATCATGCATGCAAATTTCTTCTAAAGAACCTCAAAATATCCACATATATGCATTTAAAATGAATAAACATGCACCTAAAAAGAATTTATATGTACATAAAATTTTTTAATGCTTGAAAATTTAATGTCCAGTATTTTAAAACGTGTGGATATATTATTAACCGCCAAGTAGAAAAATTCGATATACATTAAATCATACGTTTTATACATCGCAAATTCTATGACTGTATATCACAATGTGTCTCTCGTTGTTCTAAACCAGCGGTTCTTTGACATTCCTAGACAGCGGACCCTCTTCAGAGATCACTCGCCCTTGCGGACCCCCCAAGAATTAACTCTTTAATTAAGTTTAAAGCCCAGAATTTGCATCATACATATTTATTTCTAGTGTTTCATCACTAATTTTCACCATTTAAGGAAAGAATTTTTCGTCCCCTCATAATTTATTCTTAGCATTAAAGAGCAAATGCTCCTTTAGTATTTTTCCGAACCTTTGTGGAACA